>OX637491.1:11960200-12560200 GCA_951800055.1 Cenopis cana
TAGTTTCACAAGCTTCAGTTAAGCTAAAACGCTTTTCCCTTTTCAAAGGTCTAATAGTGATAAATAAAGGCGACGAATAAATATTTTACAAGGGACTGACGAACCCGTGGTAACTAGTGTGACTGACGTTTAAATAAGGACATAAGTATAATTTCTTCATACAGTGACCACTTCTTCTTCTCGTATCAATGGTTTTTCCTCTAGTTTGAATAAACAAGATATATTTATTTTATTTTATTTATAATAACAATACATCTATTCTTACATATTAATAACTACATAGTGATAACTAACTTTTCTTTATATCGGTATAGTAGCAAACAAGCGTAGATAAATGAACATCTGTATTAACTACAGAAGAGTCGGATGCATACTTCCAACCACATATTTAAAGATTCAATAATATATGTACCTATGTATGCATAATGTTGCTAACTTAAAATCTAATAAATAGTATACAATTAAGTACATAATATAATAAGGTTTCATTTTGTACACTTACTTGCAGTAATTACGATTTTACAACTTTTTGTTAATCAACATTGGATCCTAAAGCACAAAATGCAGCTTCGCATCAAATGAAACGATGCCCTGAAAAGTAAATAAATGTTATAGGCGGCGTGTTCCGAATACACAGTGTGGTATTTATAGTTGATTGAGATGTGCAGTTTGAAGTGCAATAAAACTACAAATTGTTGATGCGCCTATTTTGAAGGATCAGCACTGTGACGACTATTTGGATGTCTGCCAGACAGGTTCAGACGTGCGGTTCAGATGTTGAATTTGAGTAAACTAATTCTCCACCGCGATCAATTAGTTCGACACACCAAAAATACCCCAGAAATTGATAACATTGATCCTGAGATCAATACGAAGCAATACGATACAAATACTATTTATTGCACACGTCAATAAAAGAACACAGTACAAAATATCATAATCAAAATTACACTCCTTTTTTTGGGCAGTCGTGTAATAAGTAGAAGCGAACAACTTTAAGTCTTAACGCTTAAGAGCAATCTCATTCGGGCAACCTTAGCAATGCTAATCAACTACATTAAATTTTATAACAAGTGAGCTTTAGTCGCATCGCAAAAATCTGCGGCCAAATTTACTAAAAAAAACCGACCAAGTGCGAGTCGGACTTGCGCACGAAGGGTTCCGTACCATTATCTACCAAAACGGCAAAAAAATCATGTCTGTTGTATGGGAGCCGCCTTAAATATTTATTCTATTCTGTTTTTTAGTATTTGTTGTTATAGCGGCAACAGAAATACATCATCTGTGAAAATTTCAACTGTCTAACTATCACGGTTCATGAGATACAGCCTGGTGACAGACGGACAGACGGACCGACGGACAGATAGACAGCGGAGTCTTAGTAATAGGGTCCCGTTTTACCCTTTGGGTACGGAACCCTAAAAATGAAGTAAATTGAGACCTTTGTTAGTATTGGGCAAATGTGTTATTATTTTTAATTTCAATATCACTTACTTACATTTTAAATTAAAAAAAAAAAAAGTTAAGCTAGCTAGTCTAGTAACATAATACGAGTTAAGAATTATTTATGTATATCTCTTTTAGTGCCTGAAAACCAGCGCCTTACCATTATATTGCTACTAGCTTTTCCCCGCAACTTCGCCCACATAAGAACTCGTTCATTGCGATATAATTTTATTGTATATTTATATCTAGTCATCGCTATTCCATACAAACTTCAACTCACTTAAGGGATGATTTCTGGGATAAAAAGTAGCCCCGGGACTCAAATTATTACCATACAAAATTTCATTTAAATCGGTTCAGCGGTTTAAGCGTGAAGAGGTAACAGACAGATAGACAGACACACTTTCGCATCTAATATTAGAAGATGGAAGTCTGGATTAGCATAATGCGGAGTGGTCATGCATGCAACATGCTGGTATGTCGGAAAAAATACTGGAATCTCAAATATGATGACGTTATCTTAGCGACATCACTTTTGAAACTCAAGTACTTTTTGACTCTAACACGGCTTTTAAATATTTTATCTTGGACCAGCTTTGAGGATAACATTAAATATTCAACTTTGAATAAAAATACGCGCTAATTTTTAAGCCTGTTGAATAAAACATTCTTTTGTTTGTTGTAGGTACTGATGTCTCCATTAAAGGATCAACAGCGCGGGGTACCTAATCACGTAACTATTCGAACGTACAGCAGGAATATTTTAATGTCATTTTTACCCACGACGGAACGGAGAAGGTATATGCGTTTAGGGTGAGAGATTGTTTTTATAGTATGGGATTTGACGTTTAGATCTACCTTAACGAACGGTCGAAAACGTTCCGTAATCGCACTGCGATTCCATTGGTTTTAACTTTGAGTTGGCAGAAAGGGTTACATAATGTAATGATTTTGAGCAGACGGACATAAGGCAGTTCTTTTTTTATACTAACGACGGTGGCAAACAAGCGTACGGTCCACCTGATGGTAAGCGCCACCGAAGCCTATAGACACCCTCAGCTCCAAAGGAGTCACGTGCGCGTTACCAACCCTTTATAAAATGTTTGAGGATTCACTGTGTCGACAGCAGAAGGGACAAAGTTAGGTCTCTCGCTCTCAATACAGTGCATCCTCGGGAGCTCTGGCAACCATGCTCACCTCCACGAACACAACAATACATACCTGTATATAGTAAATAATGATATTATGGCTGTGGTCTTCTGCAAGGTGGAGGTACTTCCTCAGTTAGGCTTCTCCTAATTCGAGCAAGATGACATTTCGCTGTGCCCTACCTCTCCAAAAAGTGGGTATAGATATAGGTACTCTATGCAAGGACGATACATTTTGCCATTCAGAATCAGAGCAGAAGGCTTTAAAATAATTTTCGGTAGTATACACAGGGCCCGCATTCATACAAAGGTATTCATGACATGATTATTTGTTAAAGTAAAGTATTATTGACCAGACCAAAAAATGAGCGAGAACGAGAGAGCGGACTGTAGGACGAAAAATAGTTTGCTACATACTTTCCCGTGAGATTATATCGAGTTGTTTTCTTTGAAGTTAATAATTACACTTTTGGAAGGCGTTGCGATTTGGCTTACCTGGAGATCTTCTTGGCGATGCTAGGCAGCGAAGCTGCAGTTCCTTAGGCTAGCCCAGTGCTGGATCCAGATTAAGCATTACCCTCAGTCCTACAACTTATGTCGCACAAACAGGTAAATCAGCCAACTCGCAATCTTGATAGTTGTTCTTAGGCGAAATTAGGTATTTTGATATACTGCCTTGGCCCGCGGAGCCCACTCGCGACGAAACTAAGGCTACTTTCTAAGGTTTAACGTGTAACGGACGAGCGATTACGACAAGTTCTTTCGACAATTCTAGACTAATAACAAAAATGCCAATAATAATAGTAGTCAATTTAGAATTTAATCATTGATTCCAATGTTTTTAATGGTCCAAGTTTTTGCCGGATTCGTCCCTAACACGTACTTGACCCGATTTCTGATAATCGTCAATTTCGCCAATCAAATTGGCTGCGGTCTGATAGTCCTGTCCAATCCAATTCAGAAGGTAATTAACGTTTAATGAGAAACTCACTTCGGTAATTAAATGTATCTTTCTGGTCACTATTTTTATTTGCGCGATCACAAAGTTTGATCAAACTCGGTTTCAAGCAACAAAGACTGAAACTTTTCCGATTTTGCAACCGTTATATAGATAAGGATGAAAGTAGGTATAGATCCGTGGATGAAAGACGTTATTAAGAGGGAGTACTTCCATTGCAAATGTCCCGCTCTAACACGATTGAGGTTGCAATTAACCATCGCGCTCTCTACGGAAGCTCCGCGCGTATAGTTTTCGTAAATATTGATGTTTATTATAAACGTGTACATTTATAAGGATAATCTTTTTTCTCAGGTTTGAGAAGTTATCATTGTACAACTATTAAACCAAAAAAACATTGTTTAAGATAGGAGGGTTTTATTAGTATGATGTCAGGAAGCTGTCAGTTGTCAGTGTCAACTTATACTGCGCAAATGTCATTACAGTGACAGCATTCCGTCAAGTAAGGAAATACGTGCGATGCCAGTAAGCAATACGTCAAAAAATAAAATAAGCGATCATGCCCCGCCTTAAAATACGAAGTAAATTTTAAGCCATTAAACTGTTCCGCTAAACTTCACAGCCAATAAAGACTTTAAAGTATTTACCGAACTTGTAACTGCTAATAATGAAGGTATCCAGTTTCCAATAACAGAGTTCTGAGCCGCACTTAACGCTTTATTGATGCATGCATTTAAGGAAAGTGATTTTTTGGTACTTAATATTTTTGCGTCCTGTTTAATTGGGTCGTTTTAAGCAGGAGAAGTTACGAGTTGTACAGTGTATATAAAGTATTAGTAAATACTTTATACTTAAACTGGTAAATGTATAATCTCCTCGTCCTGGGATTCACTAAAATTTTACTAATGATGATTAAATTGTTTGACTTGTTTCTACCGAATTTCTCTCCGTGCAGCAGAAACATCTAGCAATATCTTCCTGGCGCCTTTCCTTTAAACTATTTCCTAATCGCACAAACAATACCCTTCTCAAAATAACAACATTAAACTAATAGAAATGAGTAAGTTACAGAGTAAGCGCGGCGAAGCCCTAATGACAGTTGTTTCGCTCAATATTGATTGATGTGGGCTCGGAAGTTCTGTAGGTAGGTACGGTCAGCCTAACAAGAGGCTTAACACCTTTGTACCTTGTCGATTTAACGTCTTGTTTGAACTGTCATACTATATTTTTAACGAATGTAAGCGACAAAGTACCAAAGACAGTCATGTACCAGTTTTTTTTTTTAAATGATTTATTAACAAAATATGGAGACTAGAAAATTGAGGTTACTTTGATTCAAAGGGTGACTGCATTAATCACTTTTTTTGCCGAATGCATTGGTCTTATTTATTTATTTTATTCATTTATTTATTTGACTCGGGCAATTTACATATACCTTACAGACTAACATACATATCTATAAAAATAAAATAACGAATTCATTTAAATAGGCGACGTAACGGTGTGGCTCCGCTGCGTCGTCAGGTCTGATGTAGGGTAGGATCATATATATGGTCCATGCCTACTAAATGATCAAAGTAGCCCCATTTTTTCCTAAAATAACCCCAGTTTACGGTACCAGATTATCGAGGCGTTACGTTGATAGTGTCTACTTTGCTACATGATTCATAAAGATTATAAATCTTTTTTGGACGTATTTTGACTTTTTGACCAACTAACTATAGATACGTTAACGCTTGTGGTTGCTCTGCAGTTGCAAGCATTCATATGCTACGATGTCAACTTACCTGCTAAGCTGGCTGGTAAGCTGTTTGTTTGTTTTCCTTTGTCGAAGTATGAATATAACCTCATCACTCCTTCCTAGCATTACTTGATCTTGAGATTCTTCCTATTTTTATAAGGTTCACAAAACCGAACGTTACACAAACTTAATAAATAAACAAAAAGGCTTAACACATTACATATGGTGTATGTGAAACAAGCCGAATATTAAACAGATTCGTAATAAGTCATGCGTAATCAAAGCTCAGACTAATGTACAGTATGTTTGTATGTGTAATGTGTTGTGTATGAGCACTTTATTGTACACAAAAATTGGTTAAAACGATATTAGGTTATGTTTTATACTACACAATCGAAACTGTTGAAATTTTCAGCCCACGCTAGTGGTTAGTACCATCATTTGTGGAGAAATCAACACAACCGGCCAGGGTCCCCCTTGTCTTAAATGTTGATTAAAATTATGATAAAATACTTCGAGAGATTAGTATTAAAATTATGATAGTGTCGAAATATTATAACATTTTGCACTCTCATTATTTAAAAGCAATTTAAAAGATTAGTTCATACTTCAAATAAGAAAGAAAAGGCACGATAGAGACGTACCTTTGAACTAATTTTTTTAATACTTTCAGGATGTTAACTAGGTCACACATAACGAGAATTTCATCTTTCACCGATATCCGAAGTCCCAATCCTAAGTGTGATTCAGCGAGTGGAAAATAATTCTGACTCTCATATCTATGTTAATCGAATCACTTAACGTCAATTCTTAATGCATAATGTAATAGTGACCCAGGCAATACACGTCTACTAGGACGCAGGGGAATATTCGTGTTAACCGTTGAGTTAGAATCGGTTGGTAATTTACAAAACATGCAGCGAATGCCCGCTGTCAGATTCAAAGTTGCCGGCAACTTACAAAAGAAATAAAGAAATAATTTATTCGTGATAGAAGTGAGAAAAGAAAACATCATATATATATATATATCGTTACAAAAATGTCTCGCCTCAGCATAATTCTGATTCAGAGAGCCGGCGCTGATCTTCCGATCTTCATATAATATGTAACGGTTAGGATCTAAGATAAGCAATTTAAGGCGCCTGTAGAGGCAAGCACTCTCCATACAAACTTTGTGCAAGTTTTTCTTTGCTTGTGTTTGCATTACACTTATGATTTTTGGTCAGTATGCTTATTTTTCTGTTATCCAGACCTCAAGATTTATTTTTATTTTTTGTACATATTTAATTTTCATTTTTTTTTTAAATTTTGAATTTTTTTGCTTGACATTCTTCGTATATACAACATATTCTATGGATATTGTCTGAATTAAATAAATTGAATTGAATTGAATTAAATATCCAATATTAAAAACCGAAAAAAACATTATATGCGGGAGTGCCAAAACCGACGAATAAAACTTGCACAGAGTTTGTATGGAGAAGGCCTTGCCTCTACAGGCGCCTTAAGCAAGTACCGATAAACTGGAGTTACTTTGGTTCGAGAAATCTTTGGCCTTATTGGTCACACGAAAATAAAAACAATAATCTTAATACTACACAATCTTGAAATCTTTGGCCTAATTTTCGTGTGACCTGTAGAATTATTAATTAGGTAACCATCTAGCTGTTTATTTACTTGATCCAATCTAGGTACCTAATTGCCAATACCTAGTACCTACTGATTTTGTTCTACATCATAAATGATCAAAGTAGCCCCGTTTTTTTCTAAAGTCTACGTACATTAACAACAACACAGAGGACCATAGTAACACCACCTAGCTCTCTAGCTGTAGCAGTTTTTTCTTGGTAGTGAGTAAAGTCGCCAGATCTCCCGGAGAGGCAAGTACTGACTTGACTGTTAAGTTAAGAAGAACCAAAATTTGTAACTAGCTAACAACAAATCGTTGAATCAATAAAAAATCTGCCACTCAATAGTGACCCTTCTGGAGTCCAGAAGCTGTTTACCGTCAGAGAGGTCGTATGCTAGTATATTACTATCGTAATAAGAAAAAAAAAGGATTCTCAGAATGATACTGCTACAGTTGCTACTAGTTACTGCTGCTACCAGGTATGTAGGAAGTAGGTAGGAAGTTGTATGCATATCGATACTACTACTACCAGGCCCCGTACAATGGTCGCCTTGGCTTTGGTTGGTGGTGGATTACATCACAGAATAAGTAATTAATTATAAACGACAAGATAAAGCATCTTTCACTTTCTATCGAATGGTGTCAGAAAGTGACAATGCTTTATCTTGTCGTCTATATTGTGACCATCATAGACCCCCTGAAAGTGTCATAGCTTCCTGCAATTTTATCGATATCCCAAGGCGTGAAATTCGTGATTCCCACGTGGAAAAGGATTTCGTCTCATATCTATGTAAATCGATTTACTTATGATCTCATGATCGGGGAGAAATAGATTATTGTATAGATGTTGTTGGTATTTGATAAAAATGATAAAAATACTTAAAGTCTGTACTGATCGGGAAGACACAATGAGAGCTTAGGTAATGATCTAATGATATCGCACCGAGCCCACACCGCCAAATGTGGAAAGAGCTTAAATTTAATTAGAATATATCTTACTAAACGACTCAAACTCACATATTAATTGCAGACGACAATCAACTCAGTGTATGATAATGCACTCTGAAGAAGAACTCCCAAAGAGTTCGTAACATGTCGCCCGGAGAGACATTTAATACGTGAGTTTTAACCGTTTGGTAAAATATAGTTTTGAACACGATGAACGAAAGTTTAAATGCAAGTTCATTAAAATATGTTATGCTTAATGCTTGAAAACACTCACATGTATTTTGTTTGTTTCGTAATAAATGAACATGATATTGACTGTCAAACTAATTGAATGAGCACTATTATATTTCCATCAAACTAATTTTTCCGCCATCCTTAAAACGAGTTTCATTACTAAAGTGAAACAATTACCGTATTACTGCAACCAACCAATGATTCTAATTTCGTCCAAAACGTCCTAATTCCTAAAAAAAAGTATAGCGTGAACGTGATACCCTTTAGAACAAGTTCAGCTCTGCTTATTAAAGAGCAGAATCTTATATAAATTTGCAAGGCGCATACGTTTATTTATTGCTAAGAGGGAACTGACGTCTATGTAATGGCTGGGCTGGGAGTGTCAGGGTTGGCCCCAAATTAATCAGCCACGAAAGTAATTAACGATATCGATGAAAGGAACGTTGAGACGTAAACGAATTGCCTACAGGCATGCGTGACTAGAGCATAACGGGTAATTTGTGGACTATGATTGAATTTTAGTGTAAAATTTATTTGCGAAAATGTTTAAAGTAAGTATGTCAAATTTCAAAGGATGCCGAGGACATTGCATGGAACAATACTGCGCCAAATAATATTAGATTATATGACAAGGGTCTAAAGTAATCCAAATTACCACGACTGTGTAATACCTAGCAGTGGCGGCGCGTCAAAAATATTCTTAGGAAAGCCGGAAATTATTTGCCTTTCTTATACTTCATGAGCCGTAGTAAAAGAACTGCGCTGGCTGAAAATTAGGTAAGCCGGTGGGAATCGAGTTGTATGGACGCTCCGCCACTGATACCTAGTAATATGGCTTTTAGAATAGAGTTATATACTCTACTTTTCACTTCAACTGCGAGAAAATAAATAAACAAAATGTATCCACCGAGAATGAATAATAAATTACAATGGGAATATGGAGGCATGTTTTTTTTTAAACTGCTTGGCACAAATACTTATATTTGGAATAAGGACGAAAAGAGACCTAATTTTCTTAAGAGTTAAATTAGTTGAATAAAGTACGTATAAAAAAAGGACCCAACGTTCTGATTGACTTTCGGTGTATTTTATCGTTGGTGATTTAATGCACTGAAATATTTGGATTGGTAAAATTAAAAGTTTTGTCAATCATAAATACGTACTCATATTTTACCTAGGGGCTAAATGTACCGTTTTAGCCCGCTTGATAAGTCTTATATGACTAATATGACACACTTTTCTAGCATAAAAAGTGAAAAAATATTTCTACATGATCGAGTGAGATTTCTATACTTCTTGAATGATGCCAATATTACATTCATCCAGTTTGCCATGAGTTAAATTGATGTTGAAAAGAGACAGTCATTATTAATATAAATGTATTTGGTCAACAAAATTGACATCAATAAAACATCAATCATAAAAAAGGCTTGCAAACGTTTCCACGTCACCCATGTATAATTAAAACAAATCCAGCGTTGGGGCACAAAAGAACAAATTTATTTAAAATACAATTAATCATTTATGAAGCGTCACAGACACCTCGCGAATTCACCTTTGTTGTTATTTGTGACATCTTGATGAATCGACTCAAAAAGTACAGCTTAGAGCTTTTCGATGCGGAAAGGAACAAATTCCCATTTAGATATTAACTACATATAAGCCATCAATCTCTTCTGTCGCTGCGAAAGAAATCGATTAGCGACATCGGCAATGGCTTTCTTTTAGGCCGTAATTCGGTGATATGTTGAATTGAAAATTGGAATTTATGGCCTAGCGAGGTAAAGTTACTTTTTAGCAGTTTTATTGACAGTGAATTATTATGGTTCGTCTGATGGTATGGTTTAAATAATGTATTTTTTATCATGAAATAAATGATCTAATCTATGCAATACAATATATGACTCAGTAGAATGCAAAATGGCGGATTTTACATGTTGTAGTCTGATGTGATTCGTTTCACATCTTTACCCCAGTGAAATCTGGTATAAAAGTTTTAAGTGATTATTGTTTAAATTATATATTTTAATCGGGTTTCCATAATTATCTTTAAATTTCTTCTTGAAGACATGCAATTCACGATACAATATTTGATTCCAGAAAATAATCAATTAGGTATTATTAGTATTTGTATGTCTTTCCCGTTCACGGGACAATAGTGTCCCGGACCTTTGGGAGGCATGCGCGGAGCAGAAGTGCCGAGGTACCGAAGTGCCATGGAGTACCACATAGCCAACACGAAGGTAGAGGCCCATTTGACAATTTAATGAAATGCAAGGGATACTCCGAGCGGATGCTGTCACAGCACCCGCCAGGGTGTACGAGTATAGGGACTATTGTTGGTTGATGGAATCTAAATGAACCGGGTTATTAGGTGAAGATGATGGACTAATGGCTGGGCTATTGGGTGAGATATCGGACGCCTGCCAAATAAAACAGTCTCTCATTTTAATTCCGGCAGACGGTGACTTGCTCCCTGCTAGATGGGCCCCTATTAAACAGCGACATTAAAAAATGGCCTAGGGGCAACACCGGTCAGAGACCTGGGGGGTAGAGGGGTGGCACTGGACTTTTAACATATAGCCAACTCGCCACTTAGGTGACCACATCTACCCTCGAGCTCTGGCGAGTCCACTCTGGACTTGACGGCCGGTTAAGGCAAGCCAGAGGTGGGGGGGCCCGTCCAACCAACCAACCGATCAGTACATCCTGACCCCAGGCTCACCCCCAGGAGCACTCAGGTACGTAGGGTCGCTACTCCCTAACAGCCCGCCACAAGCTACCGTACGTTGACTGATTGCACTGGAGAACCAGTGGGCGATGGGGTCGTCACATCCCTACGCCTGTTATTAGTATTATTATTATGTAAATATTCGCCTTGACATATTTTCTTTCTTTAGTTAAAATATAAAAGCATGATTTCTCATAGAAATCTTATGAATGCTCAAAGCCTACTAACTTTTGGCGAGTTTTCTTTCATACGCCTACATGTAAAACCAGTAAACAACGATTTTGTAGAAATATTTTTCGAACAGCCTTTTTAATACGAATGTAATACAGGGCTTTCCTTTGGACTGTAAAGTTATAAAAAACCGGCCAAGTGCGAATCGGACTCGCGCACGAAGGGTTCCGTCCCATTATCTTTAAAAACTGCAAAAAAATCACGTTTGTTGTATGACAGCCCCCCTTAAATATTTATTTTATTTTGTTTTTAGTATTTTTTGTTATAGCGGCATTAGAAATACATAATTTGTGAAACTTTCAACTGTCTAGCTATCGCGGTTGATGAGATACATGCCTGGTGACGCAAAAAAATCACGTTTGATGTATGGGAGCCCGCCTTAAATATATTTTTTATTTTGTTTTAAGTATTTGTTGTTATAGCGGCAACAGAAATACATCATGTGTGAAAATTTCAACCATCACGGTTTTTCAGATACAGCCTGGTGACAGACGGACAGACAGACAGACGGACAGCGGAGCCTTAGTAATAGGGTCCCGTTTTACCCTTTGGGTACGGAACCCTAAAAAAAACAAGGAACGGGACGTCACGCCCACATTAAAATCTGGTCACATTTTTATTAATTTCAACAGCACCATACTAACTTTGGAAATACAAAAGTAAATCTTATTACGAAGACGACGCTTACGAGCCTCGAACCGGTTAAGTTTGGTGAGGGTATGATATGATAGGAGTTTGATTGATTGATAAGTATCGTAGTAAAATAAAGGATATCTGTGTATTTAGGAAATCGTCGGGGGTAAAACGAGGGTGAAACGTTTCTAAATTCCAATACTAAACCTAATACCTAACCTAATAACTAATATGATTGAGTGCAAGAGTGCAAGAAAGTGACAGACAGTGATATGCCTGAACCATTGTTCTGACACTAGATTGTATTTTGTTGTTAAAGCTATATTAAATATTAGTTTGCCCACTCCCCCCCCCCCACAAACGGTTGTGAAGTTCCATCACTGCAAGTTTATTTTTAACAGTTATTGTTGTTTATTTTTGCCCGTCTGCCTCTGGTGGCCAGTTGCGCCTTTCCTAGAAAAAAATCCTGGATCTGCCCTTGCCCTCAGCTGACCTAAGGGGATAACACGTCTCAACAGCTTAACATACCTACATCGTCCTAAGCATTTGTGAATACGTAATCATAAACTAAGTGTAAGCACCTTGAACAGAGCACGTCTCCTAATGAATCGTTAGCGATCTGTGGTGCTGGGTTTATCCCGAACTAATCGTACTCAAACTTAACACTGCGTAATAATAGTACGTAGCTAGGTTATTAGGTCACGGGCTTTCACTTCATATAAGATTTTTCACTTCTCATGCTCGAAAAGTGTGTCATATTAGACTTGTGAAGCGGGGCTAAAGTAGTACATTTAAGCCCTAGGGAAAATATGTATACATATTTATGATTTACAAAACATTTTAATTTGACCAATCAAAATACTTCACCTATTAAATCCACCAATCACAGGACAGTAATTTGACAGATTAAATATTATTTGGTAAAAATATCAACCAACCAGAACACAGCTGTACTAAAATTGACCAATCAGGAAACACGTTTTTCAGTTTTCTAAAGATTAAGCGGTGTTTATGGTCAAAGCAATTACTCCTCTTAAAAGACAAAAAAGCGCATTCTGCTTCTCTTTCTTTAATATAGCAAAAGAAAGGGAGGCGAATACGCAAAGCGAACACGCATAGCGAGGCATGGTGCTGCCCTTAGAAAAAAAACAAGCTGTCAAATTAGACATACGCCCGCCAATGCGTTAAATTATTCATTTTAGGTAGATAATTTGTGTTTATGTGTTTTCTCGCAATTGAAGTGAAAAGTACAGTGTATAACTCGGGCCTAAAAGCCATATTACCACTCGAACAATTTCCCCTCACTGCGTTCGGGAAAATAACTATCTCGTGGTAATATGGCTTACTTTAGACCCTTGTCAAACAATCTACTATTAATATTTAGATTTATCAGAAATTGCACATTAAATAAATTGAGTGAATTAGTTTAAAATTAATAATATACTTCTTAATTAGATTGTCTTTATTAAAATTATACGCTGAATATTGTTTTAGAAAATCATACCCAAAGAATCAATCAGAAATAAATACTAACCTTGATTATCTGTCAGCGTACCTATTCAATACATTTTCTCATAGTCTTTGAGAATTTTGGATGAACCAGAAAATATGGTGTCTATTGCTCTGAATTGTTTGCTTATGTTGTTATTTTAATTTGTAGTTATTGATCAGTGGCGAAGCGTCCATACAACTCGATTCCTACCGGCTTGCCTAATTTTCAGCCACACCAGTACTTTTAGTACGGCTCATGAAGAATAAGAAAGGCAAACTATTTCCGGCTTCCCTAAGAATATTTTTGACGCGCCGCCACTGTTATTGATAGTAATATTATGTGACGAAAATTCATTTGTGATATTGTATAACCCTTGTTTGGGCAGCACCTGGCAGTCACCGGTTCGGTAGCCGATTTCTTCATAATGAAAAGAAAAAAAATGCTCTCGCATTTCAAGAAACAAGAGATCGACAGTTGAATGAATTATTAACGTAACTGTGAAAGTTTCAATTCTATTTCTAAAAAGACTTTCCGACTAATAGAAATGCTTGTGTCCAAACGGAACCCTATTGCTGTGACTCACGCGTCCCTCTGTCCGTCCGTCCATCGTCTGTCATACAGGTTTATAGCCAAACGGTTGGAGCTACGGTCTTCAAACTTTCACAGTATTAAGCATCTTGTTGGCCCAAAGCCATACAAATAGTCAAAACTTATTTTAAATTTTATTAAACTTAATTTTGCGGTTGGTTCGGAACTCTAAATGTGCTAAATCGGACTCGCACTCTGTTTTTTTTTAATTAAACATGTTTGGAATAACACATCTGAAAACCTTACGCATCTAACAATCCTGCTTTGTTTCCATACTGCTAAGCCTTCATGAATACGCGATGAGTGCTGTTTATTTCGCCTACGTTGAGCAAATTGAAACGCTCTCATCAGGGAAGTATATATTCTATAACATAAACATAAGTAATGGGCTCTTATATATTACCCGCCTTATATAAAAGTATATGTGGCCTGTGCAGCATGAATCTAGGACGAGTCACACAAAATGAGCTGGTCACCGCCACTTTTATTCTCATTTGCAATGTTTGTGATAATAAGAATGTTTTTATTAAAGATGGGTGTTAGTACCTGGCACCTTGTTTTGGGTCCTGAACATAGGAGCAGGTAATATTCAGCTACATTGAGTCATAATAATAAACTCTTTAAGTTTTCTTTTTTTGCGAACGCAAACTACTACAGGCTAAAATGATGATGATGATGATGACAATAACTTTCTATAGATGTAGGTAAACTTAATCAATATCAATATTTGTGGACAATCTTACACAAATCAACCTAGTCCCAAACTAAGCAAAGCTTGTACTATGGGTACTAAGCGACGATATACATACGTATATAGATAAATAGATACTTAAATACATAGAAAATATCCAAGACCCAAGAACTAGCTTGCTACGCGTTATCTCGTAGCATCTAAAGCACTTTGAAAGGTAGCGTTTTACTAATTCCTTTCCTATACCTATCTATACATAAGCGTGTCGATAAGTGAAACGACAGCACAACAAAATGAACGCGTAACTAGCGTTCCGAATGGATCCCTGGGTTGAACAGCTGTATGCACAGACAACCTCCCCTAGACACCTCGTATGAGCGATTTAGTTCGAATCAAAAGTCACCAAGGTTAGCGGTAGGTGCGGGCTGAGGGGAGGTCGGCAACAGCGCTGCGATTGGCCGTTTCAAAATGCGCGCGACTTCGCCGCAAAATGGCGCGCGGGCTAGTGATGAGACACGGTTGTTGATTACCGGTTTTTACCAGCACCCCAATTTATTCTAGGTAAATTATTTTACATGGCGTGTATACTTTATCTATTGAATAGACTATAATAATATCTTCTAGGCATGTTTACAACCTTTACTATTGTATACAATTGAGATTTGAACAATTTTATTTTGATTCATGTATATGCGCTGTATATAAATAAATAAAAATCATTTATTTCAGACCAAATGTTGATCCATACATATTATTACATATAGCGTAATGTACAACAGTGGCGGAGCGTCCATACAACTCGATTCCTACCGGTTTGCCTAATTTTCAGCCAGTCCAGTTTTTTTTACTACGGAAGCTAGGGCTAATAAAAAAGGCTTATTATTATTATTCCGGCTTCCCTTACAATAATTTTGACACGCTGACACTGATGTACCTACAAGTAGAGCACTGATGAATATAAATAAAATAACTGTAAATGTAGATTTATAATTAAGAATTAAGATTATCGGTGGATAGGTAAAGGTACAATTTGTAAGAAAGACAGATAAAATACAATTCTCTTTATTGCCCATCCCTCATAATAAAACAGCATGTAAAAAAGAATATACAATGATACAGGAGAGAGTAATAAAAAATTGTAGTGGACAACCAAAACTGACTATCAATTCTGTCTTTACTCTCAAGTAAGGTCAAGTGGACCCAAATTTTAAACGTGTAATTTTAGTCGCTACCGGGTCAAACTGATCCATCCATACAGACTTTATCCATCTGCCGCTCGCAAGGGGACCGCGCCGACGGACTGGCGGTACTACGATTCGAAGCGACAAACATTCATTTGAAGGGACCTACTAAGAGCCGCGTGTTTTTTTTTATACGACGGCGATGGCAAATAAGTATCCGATTCGGGTGATGGTAAGCGGACGCCGCAGACTATAGGCGCTCGCAACTCCACAAGAGTCACATGCGCGTTGCCGACCCTTTATAAAATTTGAGGATTCACTATATTGACAGCAGAAGACATAACCAAACATGAATGTATGGCATGATGTTGCTAAACCAACTAGTCCAGCAGTGGGTCAACTACGTGTTACTAGTCCTAATTAGCCACCAAGACGATTCGAAAAAACCTAATTGCAATGGGTTTATCCCTAAATCCCTTACACTTCTTCGAAATTCAGTATTGGGGGCTACTCGTGTCACTAGTCCTAATTGCTAAAAGAAATCCACCACCACTAATTATGTTACTACTATATAAAGTAGACGTGTGCGCCGCGCCGGCGCGCCGCCGCCGCCGGCCTTTTTGCCGCGCCGCCGCCGCCGACAAAATGATCGGCGTGAAATCGGCGTAACCTTGACTGAATGCCAAAGAGTCTTTTTATTAGATAAAAGAGTGTAATTAACATTTTTGTTTAACTTTTTTATTGCTTTGTTATTGTTTTAATGTATGTACAGTGGTACACTTGTTATATTAAATTTGTTGTGTGACAATAAATATTTTTCTTAGTTTATATATACTATCAGAGCAGTCTGAACTACATTGAGCGCCTGAGTATGGAAATCCGAATGAGAAAATCGTATTGGTAGGCATCTATAGCCAAATAATAATAGCAAAAACAAACTCTTATAGCTTCGTCATATACGTCTGTCTGTACGTATGTCCTGTAATGTCACAATCCTTTTCATTTTGAAAAACTTTCATTCAAAAACGATTAAGAATTTTTCAAAGACATTTTTTTACTTTGGGAATAATCGATTCATAAATCTAATATAATGTCCCCCTCCTTCACCTCTAGTAGTTGTCTCATTCGGAAATTTCCTGACAACGATATGGCGTGCCTGTGCGCGTGTTTCGTGCTGGGACAACAGAACTGGTGGGTATGGCATAAGACGATGGCAAGCATCCTGATGGAGTCACGTTGGAGCCGTGGAAACTAGGGAGGGCTCTGGTGTGAAACACCGCATGTGCGCAATCCCACTTCCACGCAACTCGCTCCCAGACCAGTGCTGGAGCTGACGAAGCTCTCAAGCACCGCAAACACTCGTCATTATTGTGTAACTCTGCGAGTTTGCAATGCTTGCAGTGGACTCTGGGCCCTGGCCGGCTGACATGAAGACATTCATGGGAGCTTTGTTGTGGCGACTGGTCGGTACCTCGGGGGACCTGACACTTTCCTTTCACAGAGAATTTCTCTGGCAATACAGAGGGGTAACGCAGCTAGCGTTACGGGGACCATGTCCCAGGCGGAGATTTTAGACTGGGTATTTTTGTTAGCTATATCTGCCTCTCTTGAATCGGTCCCTCATTCCTGAGGATCGTGATCACTTCTGGATTTCGCCGCCCTGAGGACTTATCTCCAATGTCTCCATCGGTCTCGATCCAACGTAGCCCTCATCGCTTGGTGAAATTTGCTTGAGGATGTGGCTTCCTTAACCTGATCTGTCCATGTAGTTGATGAAATAAATCATAAGTGTACGCGATTAAGTCCCGTTTTCCAATAATAATGTGTAGTTGATGAGCGTCCCCTAGCCCTCTTGCCTTCCATTCCACCAACCACGACCAGTTTCTCCAGACTATCAGCACCACTGCGCATTACTTGTCCAAAGTATGACAGCAGCCACTGCCGACAAACAGTGGATAACCGTGTCTTGATATCCAGGGTATCCTGAGCATTCGCCTCCAGTACCGCATATCGAATGCGTCTATTCTTTGTCGCTCCCTAACCAGTATTGTCAATGTTTCTACCGCATTTTTGTTACATAGGGATGTGGTTTACTTGTATGAATACAGATTAATTGCATTGATCTCGATTTAAAAAAAGAATACGAATTATTTCGCATTTTTATTTACGTGACCTTCACGCCGATTTCACGCCGAAAGTACGCCGCCGCCGCCGATTTTTTGGCAAACGCCGCCGCCGATCATTTTTAAATCGGCGCACACGTCTAATATAAAGTTCATAATAAAATAAGACAACAACAAAACTACAATGAGAACAAACTAACTAAATATTTATCCCATACAACTACACTGATTTGTTTAGCGTATAAAGTAAAACAAGATAAAAAACACTACACTATTACCATCTTTCACCTCCTTATACGAACCTCTACGATTCATATAGTAAAATAATATTGTCCACGTAAATACTGACATTGAATATCAAAAAATAAAACTAATCAGTAATGTTTACTAATGGAATTTTAATATTTATTAAAATCATTGCGATATATAAAATACGGATGAACCGATAATTAAATGAAATCGGAACCGAACATCACTGGCACAGCACTAGCCCGCGCACGTGCTGTCAGAAAGAGAAAGTATATTGGCATTTGAGGTGGTTGGAAAGGAACAAGCACACTTCACTACGCCTTATAAGCCGGCCCGGCCAGTGTAAAATGATCCCCGCCGGGCAGAATAAAATGTGTATTTGTATTAATTTAACTTACCTATGATATGTAATTCCGCCTTTCTTTAGATTTTTAGTTCGGGAATCGTTCCCACACCACTTTACCGAACAAAAACCCATGCGTACGGTTAGTCGGAACCAAATTTACGTATTTTTTGTGCCACGTGCGTATAGGTCATGAACCTGGACGAGACTGACTGAGCGGCGTGAGGCGGGGCAGTATTATAAGCGCAACTTCTCCCAAGTGTGGCGCGAGCGCGTCGCCCTGAAAGCTCTGTCTAGGGGAGGTTGTCTGTGGCTGTATGTTAATAGAATAGGGATGCATAGCATGCTACCTAATTGGAAGTTTCTCCAATAAACGTAGTTTAGAGTTTTGAAGGGTCCTTATCAGTTCAAAAGGCTCACCTATTTAGATCATTTTCTGTTTAATTGACACGTATCTTGAAATTTTCTTAATGTTACTATCTATGTAGAACCTATTGCGAATCGATAATCGATAAAATCGATATCGTGTCTTCCCAAGAGTTGAATAATTACGACCCGACATTCGTGTTCCTTTGGTAACAACTAACTTCTTTTATTGGAAACGGAACATTTCCTGATTTATCTTAAGGTTTCTGCGGTGAAATATCAAAGCGTATTTTCTTTCTACTTGTGAAAGATAGGAATAAAGTTCTTGAAATCAAAACTTTGTGAAATTGGAGTCAGGTAAAGAATATGTCATAAAAGATTATTTCTCTAGCTTTTGTTTCAATACCATTTAAGGCGCAGGGGTGGGCAAGGCATTCTCCATACAAACTCTGTGCACGTTTTATTCGTAGGTTTTGGCACTCACGGATGTAAATATTAGATATGCGAAGTATGTGGAATTTTTCCAATATTAAAAAAAAAGATTTACAAAATTAAAAATAATATCAATGAAAAAAAAATTACATCACGAAATAGCTAACAGAAGCATAAGCATACTGACCAAAACTGATAACTTTAATGCAAGCACAAACGAAGAAAATCCTGCACAAAGTTTGTATGGAGAGAGCTTGCCCTACCCCTCCTCTTAACATGAAAATGTTTGAGGTTATTGAAAATAATAGATGGTTTGTAGCGTAACACAGAAAAGGAAAAAGAAATATATTTTTTTTTTAGTTTCGCCATGTCTGTCCGTCCGTCTATCCGTCCGTCCCTGGCTTTAGTTCAGTAACCGTAAGTACTAGAAAGCTGTTTGGCATTTCGAAGACGCCGACAAAACATTTTTGATTTAAGAATCTGTTTCCGTGATATTAAGCTTTAAAGTGATAATTTTTGTTATGGTCAAGTACTCCCCCCCTGCCAGCTAAATAGTCAAAAAGAAAGCAAACTTCCGTACAATTTCCATTTTACCTTAGATATGTTCTATATTTTGCAGCAGATTTCAGGTTGTTCTCCTTTACAGGTCGCATTTCTCAACCGATTTTCGTGAAATTTTGTTAACAGGTCCGAAAATTATATAGAATATTTTTTCAATGTTCCTGCGGGCGGTATTCTGTCGATTATATTCTACAGGTCGCATTTCTGAACCGATTCTTGTGAACACTTGGTATCAATCAGGGTTTAACGAAAGCCCTTCGGATATCTACAAAGCAATTATTTTAAAGTGGCGCGTAAAAGCTTAGCTTATAATCCTTAAAGTATTTAAAAGGCATTATGTTCGAGACCGTCGAGAACCCGGTCGGTTTCTTGGGTACCTACATTCAAGTTTTAAGTCTGGCAGTGAAAATGACAATTTAAAATAAAAGTGCCTCCACGCGTTCCACGCGGCGAGCGTCCTGGGCACCATACCGTAGACAGATTTGCTGGACGGGGTGTTGTTTTTATGATTGGGGTATTCTTTTTCTATTATTATTTCGTTTAGACAGTGTTAAGTTGTTAAGTATTCTTGTATATTTTAGAATTAATTTATATAAATTTATTAATGTGTAGGTAGTAGCAGTAGCACATCTTAATAATAAATTACTTAGCAACATAAATAACAATAAATTCTTTATTACATCCCTACAAATTATTAATCTTCTTTTTCTTAATTAATAAAAATAAAAAGAACCCATTTTTTACGTTTTCCTGTAAATTTTTACATGGTCATTTTTAGTTAGCTTAGATTGGTTGTATGTTGATATATAAATATATAGTCCATAGTATGTCCATGTGTTTTTTGCATTATCATTACATCACAACACAGTTTGGTAATTAAATAATTAATTACCTTCCTTAACTTACTAATACCAATTAAGAACCGATTCGTTGTTTAGTCGGCAATATAGGTATAAACAGTAACATTTAGACTTTGGTATTGAAAACCAAGTCCGACCTTCCAATATTGTATACTTAGTACAAAAATCCCTTCTTTGTACAGGGCAAATGACTTGAATTGACCCTTTTACAGCTGTGTACACAAAGGGACCATGAAAGAAAAATTATTTCCTCTGTCCCCTTATCTAACTCGTAACAACATACATACATAATACGAGTACATAGAACGTTCAAAAATCGAATGTGTATTGATATAATATGGGACATTTAACCGAAACATTACTTTATTCATACCGCTACAAAAAACTTTATAGATCAATTCAGTATTTAGTATCTTTATTGCGAATAAAAAAACAATCCATGCAATAAAACATACTTATAAAAATAATAAGAAATAGGTACAGCGAGATTCACATAAATTTAAATATACAATTTGATACAGTACCTAATCAATAATAAACAAAATAAAACATCATCGATATTTTTAAAGAATAAAAATAAAGAAATATTGTTAAACAGTTTTATTCAGGGTTTAGTTTATTTTACCATTCAGAATCAGAATCAGAATCAGAATCAGAATAGCCATTTATTTAGTGATTCTTCATTTTACAGCACTTAAGTATACAGCATTAATAAATTGAATTACTATAGAATTATACACTGATATTAAAAACAATTATTATTATTATTTAATTATTTCTATGCTTACTTTTTTTTTTAAATGGCCTTGAATTTTACCATTAGTTCATGAATATTTTATTATAACATTTGAATATTACAAATATAAATATGTTAAACTAGATAAAACATTTAATATAAAATCACAAAAATACAAGTTACAATGTCATCAGTAAATCTGAATAAATCAGTCAAATATCTTACCAAAGTATTCGTCAACATTTTTTATACATTACATTTTAAATACATTTTCAATTTTACGCTTTTCAATCTTACTCTTGTATATTGAAAGAATTCCTAATGTCAGATTCGGGATTATTATAGATTTTTATAGAAATGTAATTAAAGCATTTTCTAAAGTAAGCAAAATGTGATTCAGGTAACGCAAGATCCAAGATTAGCCATTGATTTTAAAGATCAGCATGCACTTCCCAATCTTTTCACAATATAGTTTATGTGATCATACCTGCACTTCAGAGACGGGTCCAGTTCTATACCGAGAAAACGAATGAAGTCAGATTTACTAAATGGTAGATTCAAAGTACAATCCTCTGAGTTAAATGCTGCAATAGCTTATAGACTTGTAAGAGATTTGAGCATAAGTAAATGGGTAAATTGATATATAGAGGGGTGTAACATGATCAAATTATTAAGTCCGCCATTATTTCCACGTTGTTACAATTGAAGAAAAAAAATGTTAGAATGCAAAGACAGTTTTCAGGTATTTTATTACCTACTGTTTTAGAGTAATATTAAAATACATCTTTACTTTAAATACACTACAAACAAACATGAAAAAAGTCCAAATATACTTTTAAAACAAAAATGCTAAGAATATGACGACTCATTACTTAAGTACCTACTTGATACCTCTGAATCTGCTGTCCCCATATTTTGCAGCATAGCATTTCATATTATACTTAACCTAATTTTCTGGTTGATTTAATTGGGTTCTACACAATGACATTTTAGCTGTACCTAAAAACTAAACGGTTTCTGAAAAAAAAAAAGTTTCTATGAAATTAAAATTCTGGGGAACAATACATTCTGTGAAACACTTTTCTGCAATATGTTCCGCAGAATTTTCAACCAGAAAATTAGGTTAAGTTTAATATGAAATGCGACCCTTTTGAAAAAAAAAACTGTGAAATGAAAACTCTTCGAAACCATATATTCTATGAATCTTCTCTGTCTGCGAAACAAAGTACAACCTCTGAATCTACATTGCTGAAGTGCGATGAACTCGTGGTGTCAAAATTCATTACTACTCTTTGCTTTAGATCGAAATTTCTGTAAATTGAAAATAAAAATAAAATATTTGGACACACGGGGTACTGAAGAGGTTTGAAGGAAGCGTAGTTGTAATAAGTTAAATATGCATAATCACACATGTTTACACACAGAAATGCATCCGTATTTCTTCAGTACATTCACAGTCTTCAATTCACCATAAGATCTTAATCATTTTCCAAGTAATTAAGCGTTAAAATTAGCGATGTCATGTAAAGACCGCTTATGAAACACGCACCACCAGTAAAGGCTACCCTTGTTAATTAAATAACGCTTGTTGCGTGGTCCATGCCACAAACAGCTACGTTCTCATATTAAAACTGGAACGAATAGAACCACCCGTTTGATCGTGAGTAGTTGAAAGAGCGAGCAAAGCTCAAGATTTCTAATAGAACAAACCAGCCTTGGTGGGTCATAAACACTTGAAAAACAAAACACGTCCCTCCAGTGATCAATATTTCACACATAAGCGTGCATGTAAAGTTATGCTTTTATCACATGGATTTATAGAAACGGAGACGCTATTTGTGCTGGTTGACTAGTCCAATCCAAAATTAAGCTAGCCCTTAACTTTTGATATGTCATCCTTTCTTCTGCTGATCACATGTAATAAATGAAATGATATGAGAATAACAGAATTATTTTCTATAATAATTACTATATCAATAAATAAATACATTGAGACGAGAACCTAAATCTGTTTATGGCCAGGTAAATAAATATGTAAAAGCCTGTATAAATATTTGTTCGATGATAACTTAATTATCGTTGATCGGCAGTGAACAAATTCTTAGTTTTTCCGTTGTTGATGCACATTGTTGTATTACTCGTTCTTACCCATTAGCTGACGCAAGTGAAAGCGAGCGCCCGCAACATATCACGCCAATTTTAGATTCAGATTCAGATTCTTTATTGCATTCATGTAACAATCAGGTCTTAAAGTTAGGTGTAGTTCTACATGAGCTCTTTCGAGCATTGCAATACATAAATTAAAATTAAACTAATAGACTACTATCTATGTCAACATTATACAAAATTATTATTATTAATACACTATTTAAATTACATGATTATCATATTCGAATGCGGAATGTCTCTGCACTAGCACATGATGGCGCTATCCGTTTGCTTCTACGTGTACTAATTTTAAACGACGGATATTCTACCTCGCGTTGATATAGTTCGCGCACTCATGTGCTAGCCGTGTTGATTGACCTCCGTATCAAAACCGCCGGCGCTTATCCCTCGCCGCCACGTGCAGGCCTCAGCAATTAGCACCCTTTACCACGCCACCCTTTGAGTGAGCACGCGGCGCTCAAGAGCTCAAGCCGACGTGTCTAATCTCCGCTCAGAGCTCAACCGAAACAACACTGGGATTTGAGCATCAGCGGCGGCACATGCGTTCATGTTTATAATTCCGTGTTTACTACGAGCTTGGATATTACATTGGCTGTACAGTATGCGACATAAAATGATTAGAAGTGTGCGTGCCGATTCGTTAATGGGAGGTCTTATGATATACAAATCAATTCAGTCTGAAAGTAGCAGTTTACGAATATGCAAATATTTTTTCTTAAGCTCGACACACAGCATAAGTGCGGGTCGAGTTGGGTTAGGTTAATATGAACAATATCACATAGACAGCGGGCACGGATCGGGTCAGTGTGTATTGCGGTTTAGTTTTTCGCTTATTTGAGAACCCTAATAAAACATCAAAAACTTTAATGTATAATACCTACTTTAATATAATAAAACATGCATTGATGTTGATATAAATAATGAAAATTAAAAAAAACACTGAAAATTGTATAAGTAGAAACTAAAGTTGCCCTGTAATATTTGTATCTAATGTGAACCGTTTTTAACGATGATAACGTATATTTTTTAATAAAAATAAGTAAATTTTGTATTAAGCAGTAAAGGTGCTAACGCAAACTAGAGGTACAAATTTAGAAATAAAGGAAAAATTGAAAAACTTAGGCACCGAGCAGGATTCGATCCTGCGACCTCCTGGCACTCGCGGCCATTCGCTCTAGCCAACTGAGCTATAGGTGCGATTACTACTCGGCTCCAAATTCCTCAATCCTTCCTTCATTTATACAAACGCCTTAAGGGAGCCGTAACCGTTATTATTGCGTCTATTGACACGTATACCAATACCTATTTTTTTTATAAGCATAACATGACTCATTTAAACAACTAGAAGCTTGTAATTATATACTCATTCTATAAACATCTTTGGGCCAATTTTTTGGCGTTGTAGTTTTTTTATTTCTTACAATTGCATGAAAATTGGTAGGTTGGAAGAGCTCCTGATTCTGAACAATATGTGCACGATTTCCTACAGTGTCCCACAATTTTTTTCCATTGAGTGACAAAACGTATGGGATTTTCGTAACTCAGTGGAAAAAATGTAGGGGAAAAAATTTTTTTCGACGCCATGTTGTCATATATTTTTTACTTGTACAGAATCAGGAGCTCTTTCAACCTACCAATTTTCATGCAATTCTAAGAAATAAAAAAGAACTACAACGCCAAAAAAATTGGCCCCTTTATGTAATGGCTTCCCTGAACACTCCAAAATGTACCTCTAGATAAAGGAACTATATTACTTACATGTGTCTAAGCCTATATAGGTGATTAATGCCTAATTGAGTTTACAATATCGGATATTGTGTTGCCTCAAACGTAAACCGAATCATATTCTAAGGTCTACTGTCGCAATAATTCGATTAAGTTGCGTAATAGCGATCGCAACGCAATTGACTCATGTAAATAACCGAGTTACGACAATGCTGAAACTTCGTTAACGTACTGTGTAAAAGCCACTTATTACGCGTAACTTTACTAGTGGCAGAGAGTTTGAAATATGTTTAAGGACCAATTTGTTAGATATTAAATGAATAGGCACTGGTTCCTTTTAAGACAAAAGATATATTCCGTTCCGTCTATCAAAAAAACATGACATAAGAAAAATCTAAAATAATAGACAATAAAAACGATTAAAAAGTAAAAGTTTATAAAAAATTGTGCAATCTTGCACATGCGGCATATGCATCCGTAAACATTTATGTCTTGCTCACTCATGTTTGCTGGATATTATTATGCTGTGTTAACAAAACTGTCAATTTGCCTTTAATAGTTTAAGGAATTAGTAGCTTTTGCCCCACGACTTTTTCTGCGTAAAACTCGTTCATAGCGATAGAATTTAATTACATTTTTTTTTTTTATATCAGGCGCTTACCTAGTCATCGCTCTTCTACATATACAGATTAAATGATGATTTCCGGGACAGTTTGAGTGACAGACAGACACACTTTCACATTTAGAATATTAGTGTAAATAGTAGCAGTAGCGAATTTTAACATAGTATTTTTAGAAGCTGGCAAATTAAAAGCAAACATTTCGTACATAAGTTGTATTTTTGTAAAAAGTGTCAAGAAATTAACATTTTACGAATAAAACTGAGATCGTAACTAAAGTTCTGTTTTCATTCATTTTTAACTAATTCAAGCACAATCAAAGGAAAAGGGAATAAATTAAGCTGAGCTTCAATTCTGCTCAAGAATTAGAAATGTAAATAAATGCAAAGTAGAAAAGGGTTGTCAAATGATTTAGGGATAGTATTTACCTACATAAAAAGTTCTAGTTAGCCAAAATCGATTCAACGCAAACAGTAGAGTAAAACAATTAAAATTAGCGACCCTGCAGTGCGTTGGTGTTGGTGTAAGCATATGGGCGTAACACGTAGACATTCACACATTAAAAATAATGTCTACTAAGAGACAGGTGCACATTTATTTTTGTTTTTAATAAGTTTCTGACTAAAAATTATAAGCTTTTTTGCCGACCGTACTTTTTTTCACAGCCATTAATTCGTGGAGACGTTTCCAATGAGCCAAAACACGTCGAATTTATATTGTGTAGTTTAGAAGTTTCTATGGCCACAATCTATCTCCATTGTAATATAGCAATTGGCTATTTATTAGTATTTAACAGTAACAATAGTTTACTGTAACAATAACGCGTATTGCTTGTATAAGCACAACCTAAAATGTATATAAAGATAGGAAGATATTTAATAAAGGATTTCATTCATTATACTACATCAACGCGAGCCTATCACTTCTACCATCTCCCCATACCTTATAATAGTTCACCATCTTCAGATCAGCTCAATTGTACCATAATAGTGCATTGTCACCGAACTTACATACCTATGTGTGCCAAATTTCATACCATAAGTGCTTGAAAAAAGCCTGGAAGTAGCACCCATTACCGAAAAACTAAGAGGCAATCGCCTGGCATGGTATGGCCATGTAATGAGGAGGGATGAAAGTCATGTAACAAGAAGAGTACCTACTAGATATGAATATGGATGGATGCAAGAAACGAGGTAGGCCAAAGAAAAGGTGGATGGATTGTGTGAGAGACGATATGAACAAGAAAGGTGTGAATGAAGAGATGACGAGTGACAGATATGTATGGAAGAAAAATACATGCGGCGCCGACCCCTAATAAATGGGAAAGCTCGTAAAAATGGGGCAGGGGGTCAAAGACAGTGAAGCGAGTTCATGTAATTGTATTGTAATTTGTGACATGTAAAAAGTGCCCTTGCACTGAGCGAAAAAAAATACTAATTATTAGTAAGTTTTAGTGAATCCCAGGACAAGTAGATTATATACTAACGGTTACAAAAAGGTTTTTGATAATAGTAGTTATTTACTAATACCAAAAAATTTGTCCTTGTAACTACTAATTACTACTAAACTGTTTTGTAACCGTTAGTATATAATCTCCTTGTCTTGGGATTCACTAAAACTTACTAATAATTAGTATTTTTTTCGCTCAGTGTGAGGCCTACTTGTAGAATAAATGTTTGAATTTTGAATCAATAAGATGCCTATTCACTCGTACCTTAACTCTAGGTTATACAAAATTTTAAAATTAATTGGTTTTACTCTACGACCTCTCGCAATCAGATTTCAATTTGAATTCAATAAACTTTAAGCTCGTTTTGACGAACTCGATAGACCCTTAAAACTTATACAGATACGGTCGGCCTCACAAGGTTTTTTAACACCTTTGTTGTTTGAAGTGTCATTCCTTAACCGTCAAAAGGTCAAAAGTTTATATTATTATTCCCTTGTAATAAAGACTTTTGACGTTTTCATATGCCAAGGTACTTTTGATGCTGACTGTACAGCTACTTATGAGGCCTACGTACTTTCTTTTACGTTATAAATCTATATGTATAGTTCGTACAAAACTGTTAGGCCAAGTGCTGTCAAATTAACGCAAGCAAAAATCTACCTTACAGTCAGAGCTCTATGTCGAGTTTTGCTTGCGTTCGTTTGACAGAATTTAGCCTTAGATTTGTGTCCGAACTATACTTATAAAATGTTTTTGAGCCGTAGTTAAACCATTCTTAAATAGTCACACAAGTTTTTCTAGTGAAAAGCATAATTAATATTGTGTGTTTTCACTGGACTAAAATTCTGTCACGGGTATGCGTGATAAATATCTTAGTGCTGAATACTCAACTTACCAAAAGATATTTACTTCAATCCAAAGAATTTATGGGACACAATCATGATTGTAATACCTTTTACTTGTCAGTATGGCGTCCGACCGAATTACTTTGGACTATGGTATGACCTTTAAACTGAGCAGAGGTTCAATATCTATAGTCGCCTCTCGACTGAGTGGCTCAGATAAAACTTACTGGCGTCCCGATCCTCGAATTGAAATAAAAATATGCTTTATAATAAGTCTGATTCGACTTATTAAAACTAGAACGAGATAAAGCCTCAAGCGCCACGATGAGCTATCTCTTAAGTTCATATAAGTTATCGCTGGTTCAGGAATTAACTTGGCAAACTAAACTTATTGAAATTACCGCTTCTGGGCAAATATACGTTATCTGTGAGCGCCAGCAGCAGAAGTACGAACCGTGGCTTGGTAAATGGAACTTTTTTCAAAACTGAGATAATTACCGTCGCCACCGAACGTAATATATTTGTATAGTCGAGAAAACTGAATGTTTGTTATTTTTGGACTCTATTTCCATGGAAATAGAAGACACTACAGGGTCCCAAATATATCTGAAGTACATATATGCATTTGTACGGCCATATTATATTTTTATACAAGACAGTTCAGATATTTGTGAATACGTTATTGGCGCTGATGATTATAGAAACTGGTACACATAAAATTACTTATGCATTCAGCAAGTGACATGTTTTCTTATATATATATTTATATATATATATATATATATATATATATATTTAATAATCCTGTATTTATAATAACAATTAAACGATTGCAATGTTTATTAGAAACATGGATTTGTAACGTATGACAATTAATTAATATTTTGATTAAATATTACTGCGAGAAACAAGTACCTAATTTATGTTAAAGTAACTATTTAGCTTTACTTATAGGCTGGGGGCAGTGGACGGGAAAATCTCACTTAGCGACTTAGCAACGCTTGAAGAATAAGGAAAATATGCTAATATTAATGTTCTTTTAATAAGTTCTGTTTTGTACTAAGTACTTATCGCGTTATTAGTTCTAAAGGACTTATCAGACTGAAAATTTGTTTTTCAGTCCTTCCATCTCGTCCAACTCGAATCTCAGCGTCTCAGTAATAATGTATTTTATAGACCCGCAAGTTAAGAAATTAATCCTGACACAAACATGTCATTTCCTTACAAGTGACTTTTAGGTTATAAAATGTATGGGAATGTATCTTGATGGGACTATAGTTTATTATGTATAGTTTGACAATATCTGGGCGACCGAGCTTTGCTCGGCGTTTTCCCGGGTATGAGACCTAGCTAGAACGAGTTCTCGCCCCCGGAAACCCCCAAATACCAAATTTCATCAAAATCGTTAGAGCCGTTTCCGAGATCCCCGAAACAAATAAATATATGTACAAGAATTGCTCGTTTAAAGATATAAGATATAAGTAACACCACACATTGATATTTTTTGACGCGAATTTCTCGCCTGTTTATATTATGTACCTATTTGCATCCATTAATTTACAATCTGTTGCGTTTTTCCCGCTTTTGATAAAAATCAAAGACATAATATTTTCTTGATATTGTATTTTGAATTTAAATTGACAAACAGACTCCATCGACCTCTCAGCGATTGAAGGAGCTGAGTAAATAACCTGAGATAAGCTTTTTTTTAAACCGGATTAACTGTTAAGTAGGTAGCGTCTTCCAGCCGCTTAGAACTTCACAAAAGCGGGTCTTTTAAATAGATTTCTCGAAAACCTCATTTACTTCTGGTTGTTGAATTTTATCTCATAAAACGGAAGACGAAGAAATATCTGGACAGTTTTTTCCCGTTTTGTTGGGAAAGCTTTCATTAATCTTCCTGTTAATAATGAAATCAAAATACTTTCCAGTATGGTATCAGCGTTTAGTATGGCATCAAGGGTCACAGTTTTAACCTAACTTAACCTACTTTTCTGGTAGATCTATTTGGGTTCTACACAATGGATTTTAGCTGTACCTAAAAAGTTTCAATGAATTGCAAAACAATACGTTCTATGAAACATTTTTCTGCAACACAAGGGGGCAATCAATTACAGACATGGGACAAATAATACATAGTATGGTTAGTTGTATCGGCCCCTGTATGCATACTGCAAAAGTTTATGGTAATAATAAACTAACTAGTCTAAACTTTATAGCGAAGATCCTGAATTAATCCTTCCTAAACCTTCCCAAATAAATAAAAAACTTTACCTACATATATAATCTTTTACCTCGTAAAAATAATTAACCTTCCAACAGGAGGTTGGCAGCATAAATATTAGTTAATGATTATGTGTGTATAAGTCAATTTTAGTCTGTGTACCGAAATTGTAGGACTTAAAAATATTGAAATTAGTAAAAAGAACAACTACGTATAATGTCAATAGACTTTAACATTTCAAGTCACACAGCTTTAAACAAATGCTTCAAAGGCAATCATTTCATTGTGTATTCAAAAAGCAATACAGTAGTTAATATTGACAAGCGGACTCTTTCAATATTGCCAATCGAAGCTTCGTGAACATTTCAAAAGGAAATACTTTCACAAATCCAGGAGCTAAATGATCACATTGTTTATAAATTGATTATTGTGTAAATCCAAACTATGTAAATTGCAGATAAACGTAGATTTTTTTAATTCTTTATAAGAAAAAATATGCTAAAATTGCTGCAAAATTGTTATTTCTACTTACCAGTTTTTTAGTTTTTTTTTGTAATTTTGAATAAACAATTTTATGAATTTCTAAAATCTAAATAATTAATAAATTACAAGTATTACAAAACCATAATTGTCAAAATTAGTAATAAAGATAAGAAAAACAAACTAGTTTATTAACATGCCTTATTTTAAGTGTTCAAAATGTATATTTCTGAATAAATCAACCAATCGAACCTAGTTTTTTGCTCCTTGTAATATAATGAAGAATTTCTACTTGAAATTTAATTTTCTGCACTAGAGAGAAAATTCTTCGTAAAATGCATTTGCTGTACGCACCCCACTTGATTGGTTCTGATGAAATTGAATCCTGGAAAATCACTCGATATTTTACTTCGCTCGTGAATAATGTGATTTTAACCCTTTTGATCCTTCATAATAACATTTTAAAGGCTTATAAATTTGCAAAAAACTTAGCAAATCTGCATACGCACAGTACAAATTATCAAAACAAGCGAGCACCGAGGCGGTCATAGCAGCCTATCATGGCTATGTCGGATCCACCCTCCGATATGGTCATGGCTCATTTATTGGGGAAATTCAACCAACAGGGAACAAAAATATTCAAGGCACAAAAAAGATGCGTCAGAGCAACAATGTGTGCCCTGAAGCAAACAGACAGCTGTCTTCCATATTTTGAAAAGCTTAATATTTTACCTCTACCTTGCCTCTTTATTTTTGAAACCACTGTATTTGTTAAAATAAATCCAACATTATTTAAGCAAGTGTCTCAGATGTTTAATAGAGAAACCTACCGCGCTCATAATCTGTACACAGCATTTTCTCGCACTGCCCTAATGAGAAACAGCGTATTATGTTTAACTGTTAAAATTTACAACAAAATACCTATAGTTATCCTACTTGAATAAATAAATTCTTATCTTTAGTACCTAAGTTTACTAATTGTTTTTTAATAGTATTGTTTGTTAGGAAACTTTAGTAACCTCAAATATCTCTGTTTCAGATTACTAACAAACACCATCAACCCGTTTTAAAGGTAACAATGCCTCCCAACTTCATCAAGTTCCGTTATTATTTCAACCGTAACCACACCTGTGACACGCGAAGGAACGTAAGCGCTGTAGGTAACACATACTTACCTACAGCGCTTAGGCCGTGGTTTTTCTGGCCCGCCACACGCTACCGGCGGCGTCTGATGGACGTGCGTCGCACGCTGTGCCACACGCCGTCGGTCGCGGGTGCGTGGGTTTTCTGGCCCGCGGCCACCTGACGTCGGAGAAGGAGCTCAGTCGCATTGTGCCCGCTTTGAGAATTGGTGTGCTGTGCTTTAAATAAAATGAACAGAAAAATACTAACATTTTTATTGTTAGAAGAAGAAGAAGACGATGAAATATTAATGTTATCAAAAAATAAATGTTAATTTTATAATCTTATTTTCTTTATTTATACTTATTTAATCTTATAATGTTATTTTTATAATCTTTGTCAGACGCGTCGAACAATATAGGATTACAACGTATTAGATTTATTAATAATTCATCGTTGTCTTTATTGAAATGAGACATTTTCAATATCAAGACGCCACCCGCCGTCCGTCGCTATTCTACAAAAATGATAGCGACCGACGCGTGCGGCGTGTGACCTTCGTCCGTCGACCTACCCGCCGCCGGCGACGTTTCAGAGAAGCCACTCTCAAACATTCCTGAACAAAACATCCGAACGTCGTCGGCGGCGGACACGCATCGGTCGCCGGCCGCCGGCGACGGGTGGTCAGAAAACCCAGGGCCTTACGTTCCTTCGCGTGTGCGTGCGCTCTCGGTACATGCGTCAATTGTTTGCGCGGGTGCGTAGCGCGTGGCGCGGTCGAATCGCGAGGCGCGTCGGCACCCGATCGGCACCAGGCGGGTCGCTCAGGGACGAGGTAACTGACCTCGGTGCGGGGGTTCGTGTCCATTCTTTATGTAATACTATTATTCTTTTTTGTGCTGTAACGTAACCTTGTCCCATCGCATCGGTTATAATGCCAAGTATCCAACACAAGTATTCTTCGCAACTTGAATTGCCTCCGTGCATTGTGCTATAAAGTGGCTTCGTGTCCAATGAGCCTTGGAACCACCAGTATACTTAAAACTTCCTCGCCCCCCTTTTATAATACAAAATATGGCAATACAAAGAGGATGGGAATGGCGACACGGGCCTACATTAAATGGACGTATCGATGTTTGTCGCTAACCACCTAGAGTTTTGTACGGTCCAAGGACTCTTTTGATGTTGTCGATACTGTTAAGCGTGGTCATTTGAAAGTGAATCGACCTTATATTCATATTTTTATATGTATTTTGAGTCGTTAATTTATTCGTTGTTTTCGACAAAAATTCGATGTTTAGATTTTATTTTACTTTTACTACATCGGAACATTTGTTGCTAACCGATGAACGCGCGTATTTCAAACTCGGTGAGAGCGTTTTCATACATTTTGAGACAAAACGCGAACGCGTTCGAATTAGTTAATGTTTCGAAAAAACTTATACTAGAGCTACGGACCTAAGTAAAGCTAAGTCATAACCAAGGTATTTTTTACACAGAAAGGAAACAACTCCTCCTTTGCGCCGCTGACTGCGTAATTCACTTCAAACATGTTCGCAATTTATCATAAAAATCCACGATAGACAAAGATAAAAGTAAATCTGCTTATTCATATAGAACAAATAACAAAACTCTCAACAAGTAAAATTCAATGTTTTTTCTGTTCAACGGTGATTGTGAATTGCTTCAGATAGAAGGAAAAAAACAGATAAAACAGTTATCAACTCTGTATGTACAATAAAGAATATTTGTATTGTATTGTATGTACGTTTCTGTCATCAAAAGTGAAGTGAAGCTAGAATTAGCTTGAAAACCTGTTCTCGTTGTTCGCACGCGGAAACTTGCGAAATTTAGCATTAAAAAGATTTTTGTCAAAAGGATTAATTGCTTACAATAAAATAATAATTATAAAATTAAAAACACGACTGCACTAAAAATCTAAAACAATATTTTTGAAATCGTCTCTTCAAATGCTTCATTTTGATACCCCACTTGCTAAGATTGTTTATTTTTCCTCGGACCACACAAAATGGTGTCCACAGTCCGCCATATTATTTTTATTGCAAAGTCACATACCTTATGTTACTTGGGATGACGTAAAGATTCCAATTACTTTATTAATTCCACATACATGAAACCTGAAAACATTACACTTCTTTTGTTCTGTGTAATAGAAAAAAAGATTACAGCATTTCTTATTTTTCTAATAATATACGAGTATATAGCAATTAGATTTAAATAAAAGCTTATAAATCAAAATGGTTACAAGTGTAAAAACTAGAGTTAAGTACCTACTTCGTGAATAAATTTCTCTAATTTTCATTTAAACATAAGGGGTACTCTAAACACTAAAGATACTTAAATTTAAATGCTGAACGGATACAGCTGACCAAAGAAAAATACACATTAGAAAGTGCCGATCGCTCGCCGCCTTTCTATACTCCAAATCAGAATACCGCCACGCCAACATAATACAGTACTTCAAGGCATAAAAGTCCTTACCCGATACTCCAATTGGAGGTTGAAGTGTCTGACTCAGCATTACTCACAGAAAACAATACTTGACTTGAAGCAGAATCGAGGACTCTCATGAAAGTTTGATGATCCAGCAATATTGCCTTTGCGTAAAGAAAACGCTGTGACTTCTTATCCATCCATAATTATTTATGAAGGCGGAAACAACATACGTATACTCGTACATTGAGATTTTCTCAAACTACTGTAGCCTTAAATGTATTTATAAGGAATCTTTTATAATTATGGGGTCTTTAACTTTATGTTTCAAAAAGTATTTTTAATACAGTTGCTCAAAAAGTGGTACTTTATGTAGCTGTATAAAGTTTTTGTCGCACTACTTAGTGCTTTATACACTTGACTGGCGGTCAAAAATTTCGGGTTTAAATAGCCTCAATAGGTTTTGTGAAATATTCTACACTTGTTTTATTTACATAATTTAATTTTGTTATAAATAGCCAAATTGTTATGATTTTCGAAGACGTTGCTTGATTTATCCGAAAATTTTCCTTTATGATTAATTCCGAAAATTTATCGTTGAAATTCTTAGTACTGAATGAAATTGAGTGGAATGAAGTGAGGTTAACTTAAAAATACCATCAGGAGCGTGGAAAGTGTTTTATTCCATTACTGTCGGACTATTTTTAATATCGTGTTTAGGTTTCATCATTTCACGCATTTATGTTGAATTTTTTAAGCTCTATTCTATAATTATATAGTTGCTTGTTCATTTATTACTTTCGTAAAACCTGACATTGGAAATGATTTCGTGGAGAAGAGTGTAGAGATAAGAGATACTTCGGATAAAAGTTACTTTTTATCCCGGATTTGTGTACACTGAATCGGATGGGAAAATGAAATTCTGTATGGGAGTGCGATTATTAAAATATAAAAGGAAACAAAGCCGCTGGCAAAAACTGGTTATTCTGCGGGGTAATCACGTAACTTTTCGAATGTACGGCACGCATATTTTAATGCCTTTTTTAGTATGGGATTTGACAGTTATATCGACCGTACCGTACGTTCGAAACGTTACGTGATTACCCCGCTGGTCTACAAATATGTAGGTATGTGTGTAATGTCTAATCTATCTGTGTAGGTATATGTGTATGGTCTACTAGTCACAGACGGGTGAGGCACAAATGCACACACTTTATAAGACTCAGGTTTAACTTCCTTCCTGACTGCCATTTTTCACAGCGCAGTACCATGACACAGTAACTTATTAGAGACATAAGTTGGTTTTTGTACGTGTACAGTTGGCTAGAAAAACAATTATCAATTTTATAAAGTTATTAAATTTGTATTCCCATGTTTATTTCGACTGTAGATAGGTACGCATTACAGAAGTAATGGGAGGTTGTACTTTATTTTGAGCGTCATCGTCAGAATGTTGTTATAGCCCGAAACGCACTGACAGCGGGAGCGGGGCGGGGCGTCGCGGTGCGGAGGCGGTACCGGTTGTAATATTCGAAGTATTCGAACTAATATAAAAGGGTCCGCACAGAAAACCGGCCGGGAAAAAAGCGTTCTGTGCGGACCCTTTCATATTAGTTCGAATATTACAACTGGTACCGCCTCCGCACCGCGCCGCCACCGCTGTCAGTGCGTTTGCAGCTTTAAGAGCTAGACCCGAGCTAATAATTTGAATAACAAAAACGCCTAAAACCGTCGTGAATTGTCGTTTTGACCACTCCGAAAACAATTACAATTATCATGGCATCCGCTGGCGAATCTTGCAATCAAAGTCTGCTTTCACAAGGTGATGTTCGCGTACTAGCAAAAAAGTGAATTTTCGATATCAATACGGGCTGGGCTATTGTTGAGACGCGTGGTGCTCGTGCTCCCATAGTTTTAGTATTTTTGGCTCGCTAGTGACAACTCGATATGCTGTGCTTTTCGCCCGCGCTCGGACCTACTTGCGATATAGGTATTAAAATTAATATTGACAAAACTAATTATTTCAAAATGTAACTGTTCAGATTTGAGCTAAATAAATAACCATTTTTTTTAAACACCGTGGACATATTAAAAATGGTTTAGAAGTAGCAGCGAATTTCAAGTTTTTTTTGACATTATTTAATATTTTACATTATATTCAAACATTACAAACTTTTAGATAATTGATGGGACTTTAAACTTCAACACGTGTTTTTCTTTTTCAGAATGATTTGTGGGCCCATGTCATTGCCTTAGCATTTCAAAAATACAATAAAAAAAGGATAAGGGACGAAAGGAAAGGATAAGTAAAAAAAAGCCTTATCCTGAAAGGAATAAGTTCGCCTTTGTACAACACTATTTGCTTTTGTATTTTATTCATGTGTTTTATTGTGTACAATAAAGAGTTTTACTACTACTACTACAATTTGGTGTTACTACCTACTCTTCTTAAATGCATCATTAAGGCAATTTGCACCTCCAAACCTTGCCATAGTTGCCATACTAGCAAACCTAGCCACGATTTCATATACTTTGTTCAATCCAGTTCCAAGTATGACAAAAATGACGTGACAACTCAGTTTTGATAGAACTTTCTGCCCAAAAACAGTTCTTACACTAACGTTAAACTTCACAACTTTGCTCACCTATTATGGGGCTGAGAAAATAAAAGTACGCTCAACATTCAAGACTCCTAAATTCTTGCGGTATTCCCCGGGAAGGCCAGCAAACGAAATTTTCCAAACAAAATAAAAGAAAATGAAAGGAATTTCCTTCCAAACTAACGCTCGGGGGAACTTCAGACAACAGACGCTCCAAAATAATTTAATAGGCATTTTGTTAGTGTATCTCTAATTATGTACAATGTACATGTATTTACAGTAAAGGCATCTTAATGCTCATTTTTGATCAATTTGTCTGTGCACGAACTACTGTGCCTACAATATTGTCACTACATGACAATTTCTAGACCTTAAATAAAAACACTGTACGGGGTAGGCCGCAGAGAAACCTGATACCCCGTGCATAAAAATTTCTATGCAGGGGGGTACTCGTACTGCACCTTCACTCCTAAGCTGGTTCTGGCGGAGAGCGGGACACCATCCAAAAAATGTTTGAACCTTGATCCATGCCAATAAAGTCGTAAATTATAATGTTTGCCATTATGTGGTTTCGTATGAAATAACGATTTATCAACCTGAAAGCAAATACAAAGAAAAAATGAACCGTGATCTCGCGCGCAGTCTGAGACGGGAAGCGAAACCGTGCCTTTGGTTTGCCGGACCAAACCGCCCGACCAGACGCGGGGTCGGTTGGAATGAGGTCAAGCTTATAACTTACCCATTAGAGTGGCAAAAGGCTGTGAGTCTGAGGAAAATACAGAGGGGTCGCTAGAAAGAGCGGCTTAGGCGGCTTTCTGACTTGGCGGGGCGGGATCGATATGTGACATTTTTTTTCTTTGTCGTAAACTTACTGACGCGGCAAAGATTCCAACTTGACGGAATACTGTCAGTATTACATTTGCGCAGTAGTAATATAATGCGCAGAAGTGGACCCTGATTTCGTATCGTCCCGCTACCGCACATCCCGGGCCAGTGCTACTCAGGCAGCCTAGGAAGTAAGGGCGCTAGCCCGGCTCACCAGAGATGCGGGTTCGATTTCCGTCTCAGGCTGCGTGCGTGATCACGGTTTTCTTTCTTTGTATTTTTCCCTGTGTAAAATAATTCAAAATTTGATCGTAGGAACTTCCACGGTGCTAACCCTTTACAACAGAGAAATCGCATTTTAGAAAAATCAAAATTGATTTTAATGGCACTTTTGTTAAAAAAAATACAATTAAATGTAATTCGAGCTCACAATCGTTTCAATCCGAGTGTGAAGGGCTAAATTAACACGAATACTCCATACAAATTTTGTGCAGGATTTTCTTCATTTGTGTTTGCATTAAAGTTATGATTTTTGGCCAGTATGCTTATTTTTCTGTTAGCTATTTCGTGACGTAATTTTTTTTCATTAATATTATTTTTAAATTTTTTCATTTTTTTGAAATATTTGAAAATTTCCACATCACTTTCTTCGCATATCTAATATCTACATCCAAAAAAAAAAAAAAATACATTTGTTAGTGCAAAACCCTAGGAATAAAACGTGCACAGAGTTTGTATGGAGAATGCCTTGCCCACCCAGGGGTGCCCCTGCGCCTTAAAACGCGAGTGGCGTGGGCTGCAAATCGAGCCAGTAGAAACGCCACGGCGAGATAATGAGAGTTTTTCATTTTTTTCAATAAAATATCTTTAGCTATTCTTTTTACCCGACTGCAAGGCAGGGTTATGTGTTTCGCGCGTATCTTGTATGTATGTATGTATGTATGTATGTAATATTCTTTATTACCTGAAATCTTCCAATTCCCTGAACGGATTTTAATGTTTGAGATATCGTTAGATTTGTCTTACCAGCCCGAGTGTTCTTAGCAATGTGACGTCAAAAAAAAACAAAGATGGCGGCCACCAGACATCATTTTGTAAAACAAATAAAAAATAAAGTTGATGAATTATATCATGTGGGGTATCATTGAATAGGTATTTTAAAATCATTATAAGGTTTCTTTAGTCATTAGTTAGTGAAAACAACCGTTTAGGATTTATAACTATTCAAAGTTTAATAGTCGGATCCGCTATCCGCTATGCGCAATCACTCATGTTTTCATTGTCATCGTCATTCTGCTTTACACACGTTTAACAATTGCAACAGTGGCGGAGCGCCCATACAACCCGATTCCCACCGGCTTGCCTTACAAAATCTTGCTACAAACTACTTGCTGTTAATTTAATAAATCATCAATTTATGAATACAAAATATCCATTACCTAAATTTAATTTGATAATACGATTTACTTTAGCGTCATAATAGATTTAAGCTAACCACTACGAAATCTACGCACGCGAATGCCAAACGCAACGCATTTCATAAAGCCAAACAAGCCGGCGGAGTTTAGCATGCCTCCTAGTATCGTGATTGCAATGTTAGGAGGGGTCAACTCAGCTGGTCACGTAGGTGGTAATATAAGACCAGTTAGTTGACCCCTCCTAGTATCGTGATTGCGATGTTAGGAGGGGTCAACTCAGCTGGTCTTCCCAATCGTAAGACTTTAAACACCAAACTTGAGGAATGAAGTTTCCTCTTACTGGCTTTTCCACTAAGTCCAATATCGCATAGCCAGACTGAAAGTAGTTCTTATTGTCCCTAAATACGGTGAAAGTTCACGTCAAAATAGTGGCCAAGCGTGATGGTCAAAGTACGAATAATTTTGAATCGACTTTGTAATCGATGCTTGGTTTCCGATTTCAATTAAAACTTTAACTGTGCAGAAAATTATAATTAAATCCAAAATATACGTGCATGTGAAATGATAATTCATCTTTGTGTTAATTTGATTCAACAGCACATTAAAGCATTTTGACGGAGCTCTTCACACGCCGGTAACGATTCTGAGACTGAAGTATAATCGATTAATGAAGTAGTTTTTAATAACTTGGCAGATTTTTCTCCTATGCTTTTGGCAGAGAGCAGAGCCGGATCTAAGGGGGTGGGGGGGGCAAGCCGGGGCCCATGCCGCGGGCGGCAAGTTTAGAAGTTTAGGGGGCGGCACATTTTACAGGGGGAAGTGTTGGGGCGTTACCAACACCTCCCTCCATTAGCGCGAGGGTGGCTCTGGCGCACTAGCCGGGGCAGCCGGGGGCATCGCGGTAGAATGACAATGACTCCACGATTCCCCCCATTAAACGGTAGCGAGGATTAACGCCGCAGAGGTTTTAGTGGGTATTCCCTTCCCCTGTGGAAGGGCGAGTACCCCCCCACCATGGGTCTTCCCGGGCCCCGGGGGATGCGTAAATGCATTCCCTCTGCGTCAAAAAAAAAAAAAGGGGGGCGGCAAATTCGAACTTCTTGACAGGCCAAATACGTCTTGACAGGACAAAAAATTCCGCGCTCGCTGCGCTCGCGTTTTTTATGACTTGATGCGTATGATTTGTTATATTTCTCGATTTGGTATGACTTGATGCGTATGAAGTATTTTCCGCATCTGCATTATAATGTCCGAAAATTTTCGCGCTCGCTGCGCTCGCGTTTTCTTCTACATTTGTTATGTTTTGATGCGTATGAAGTATTTTCCGCATCTGCATTATAATGTCCGAAAATTCAATACGAGTAGAATATGTAGAAGAGGAGAATAGAGGTGGAGATTGTCACAACATAATTTTTTACCTGTACCTAGGGCAGGTCGGTGTAGGTACGACGATGAGCGAAGCGAGGAGTGGTTAGGTAGAACTGCAACCCTACAGCGCGCGAGCCGAGCGAGCGAAGTGAGCGTGCCGCGGTAGCGGCCGGCGAAGTGCCAGAAACGAACATTTTCCCATAAAATTATTATTCAACTGACATTCTAGATTTTTGATTTATTTTACTTACCTATTTCAAAAACCCATTTTTAAAACCTGTCGCGATAATGTACTGTAGGTATTTTGACCGTAGGTATATCAAACTTAGGCGAATTGTCCCTTAGGTATTTCATCCGTTAGGGATTTTGAACAGTAGGTATTTCGTTAAAGAGGTTTTTTGAACGTAGGTATTTCAAACTTCGGTAATTTAAACTGTAGGTTAAATAACTGTCAGGTATTTTAAAAATAGGTATTTCGTACATAGGTATATGAATTTTTGGTATTTTAATATGTAACCCTATCGTGTTTGGGTTCATTACAATTTTCTCAAAGAGTAAGTACCTAGTTGATGACTCTTCAATTTCTAATTTTCGCTCCGGGTTACCCTATAAAAATCTCACGCGCCGCCACTGAATTGCAAGAACCATAGTTGAAACTAAAAAGTCTTAAATAAAAAAATAATTAATTAAGAAACAAAAAACCCGCCTGCACTAAAAATACCAAAAACAAGCAATAAAAAGTTTTTGTCAATATTGCATTGTCATCTGAACTAAAAGTGTATTCCTAATTTCAGCTCAATACTAGTTAAGGATAAAATGCAGTCGGAGGCATGGAGTAGCAATAAATGAGACTTATCGGCCAAATCCATGCCTCCGACTGCTTTTTATCCTTAACTAGTATTGAGCTGAAATTAGGAATACACTTTTAGTTCAGATGACAATGCAATATTGACAAAAACTTTTTATTGCTTGTTTTTGGTATTTTTAGTGCAGGCGGGTTTTTTGTTTCTTAATTAATTATTTTCCCATCGATGTCGTGGCTTTATTGAAAGACCGCCAAAGATGTCAAAAAATGAATAAAAATATCCTGGGGGATTCTTTTGTTTGATCTGAAAAGCGCTGCCCCTTTTTAAGTTTCCGTAGCCAGAATGGCAAAAACCCTTATAGTTTCGTCATGTCTGTCTGTCCGTATGTTACAGCCGATTTACTCGGAGACTATAAGTACTACAATCTACAGTTACGAAATTTGATAGGAATATGTATAGTGCGCGCCATCCATGAAGGCGCGCCCCTCCATAATAGCCCACGCCGTACAACTGCGCACAGATTAGTACCTATGAGATTCGCTGTGGAGGGGCGCGTCGTCGTGGATGGCGCGCACTATATTCTATGAACCGCTACATAAAGGGTAGCTAGTAGGGTTTGACTTGTAAAAGTGCCATTGCGGCCTTCTTACAGAATAAAGTTCATTTTTTTCATATCATTTTATTCATTTTTTTATAAAAATGATGAGATTTTAGGAAAAAAAATATTTTAGGGGGACACCCCATAATAATAACAACAACAAAAACTAATACTCTTTATTGCACACCTCAATTAAAGGATACAGTACAATACAAAACAAAGGGTACAGTATACTACTTTAGTAGGTATATACTTGTAGTCTTTGCATAATACATGCAACCGGGGATTTTTTTTTCAATACAAGTAGTTGAGACGGGTATTTTTGGATAGGCCTTTAAAAAGAATATAGTGGTTACCAGAAAACTTTTCCATTTAAGGCGAGATATCCCCAATCCAAATGTCCCGCTCTACACGTTTGTGTTTGGAATTAACCAACCCACTCTCTACGGAAGCTCTGCGCGTAGTTTTCGTAAATATTTGAACACAAGTCATTATTTTCTATCGAGTGAAATTCATCAAGTTTTGTAAATGCATACTGTCGACATATTAAATGGCTGCTGACACATTTTGATGGAGGATATCTTTGTGTTTTACACGAAGACCCGTTGTTAATTTAATTTTCCCTTCTCTGAAATAGTAATATTATTCAGCACTATCTATACAATTTTGAAGCTTAATCCCCAGACATAAAAGCGAATTATTAACACTTAACGCTAACAGAAAGGACAGAAATGAAGTTAATAATTTAAAATGTATTAGTGACAGTTCATTAAACAGTAAACACTTCATAGTCGCCTTCTCTATACTGTCAAATGAATTATTATAGATCGTTAAATCCCTGATATAACTTGGGTTAAAGGCTGCTGTCTCTGACAAATAAGAGGACTTCGGGTGGCTTCACTCACTTAACAAGCCTCAATAAGACCCAATTTCCCCATTGGGTTGGAAGGTCAGATGGCAGTTAGTCGCTTCCGTAAAAACTAGTGCTTACGCCAATTTGTGGGATTAGGTAGCGGACCCTGGGCATACCTTCAGGATGCAACGCTTGGAAAATAAAAATATTTAAACTTACATAATATATGTGACGATAATAATTATAATAGGTTTAAAATATATTTTGTTAGTTTTTAGAGCTTACTTTTTGTCGGGGGTCGGGGGGTTTTATAAATTTTTAATTTTACTTTTATTTTGTCCTTTTTAAAGTACTTAGGTATAAATATTAGGAAGGGTACCCAATTTCGAATCGATCGGACATAAGGAAGTTAGTCAGATCCCCTCATCAACTAGAAAAGAGCTGATGATCTTCAAACGGCTGAACAAATTTTTATGAAATATGGCTAAGAACACTCGGGATAAAATTATCTATGACACAAAAAAAACTAATCGAAAATCGGTTCATCCGTTTGGGCGCTACGATGCCACAGACAGATACAACTAAAAACACCCCTTAAATAAACTTATAACACCCCTCTCTTTTTGCGTCGGGGGTTAATAAGATAACCTAACCTAACCTATTTCGTTTACCAGAATCGTATACTTCCAACTTCATATGTAGCAGATATTAAATCAACTGAACGAAATGTCACGCGAAAATGTCATTCAATCATCGCAATTCAACTTCAATATTTCGGCATTTCCTTGGCATTTTAGCTGTCACCGCCATGTTCGCCATTTTAGCGTTGTTAAACTACGAGTAGACGTGCGCCAGGCGAGCGCGTGGGATGTTGAAATTGTGAGTTACCTACAGTAGTTATGCTTGGAAATTCTGAGTTTTGACGTGATATTTATTTTGTATTAAGCAGTAACGCTGCTAACGCAAACTAAGTACTTATTTCTAAATAAAGGAATACCTAATTTAAAAATTTGGCGCCGACCAGGATTCGGAACTAAGGTCAAGTCGGCGGAGTAAACTGACAGATGAGATGTTGCCAGGAGTAGAAAAAAAAATAGTGACCGGTATATGTCGATAAAACCATGTCGATATATAAAGTTGTACTGCCAAGATTTTGCACTCCAGTACCCTTACCATAAGTTTGCAATGTTTACATTACCGTACTCGCTAGTGACTGCGTAAACGATTTAGTATGGACAAAAGTACAGCGCCTCTGGCAATAGAACTAAGAATCGCCATACTAAATCGTTTACGCAGTCGCTAGCGAGTACGGTAATGCAAACATTAATAGGGACTTATTTCTGAAACTTTACAAAACCTATATTAGACCTCTTCTTGAATATGCTTACCAAATCTGGAGTCCATATTTTCAGAAAGATATCAATATGCTTGAAAGAGTGCAACGCAGGGCAACCAAGATGGTGTATGGTTTGCGTAATACGCCATATGAAGAAAGGCTTACCGTTCTTGGATTGACTACCCTGGAGCGAAGAAGACAGCGTGTCGATCTCATTGAAACTCACAAGATTCTGCATGATTATTATGACTTACCTTGTTTACAATGAGTAAGAATCATCGTCTGAGAGGCCACAGCTTAAAGATTACTCGGGGATCCAGCACAAGCAATCCTAGGAAGCACTTTTTATCAAATCGCGTAGTACGTGAGTGGAATAAACTACCAGAGTCAGTGATAAGTGCCCCTTCAGTGAACAGTTTCAAAAATAGACTAGATAAACATTTTAAACACAAAACCACAGGACAATAAAAAAAAATAAGTGCAGTAATATACACGCATCAGCTTGTAGCTGCTAGTGTATAATAAATAATAATAATAATAATTACAAACTCATGGTAATACTGTGCGATTGATTGAGCATCTTCAACCGAATCTAAGGTGTCAGTGTTATCGAGCTACTAGCGGGCTAATTTTCAAGTTGGCCATTTTATATCCTAGATCGACTAGATCGATAGAAAATGAAATTTTAAGGTCCACGTGTTTTTTTTATTTCTCCCGAAATCCTAATTTTCATTCAAAAATATCTACTTTAAAAGTAGCGAATCGTAAGTGAATTATGACGTAATTTTCACGAATTACCAATGTTTGACAGCATTGCTCCTTAACAGTCGTAGGAATGATGTCACCCTTCCGTTTTATACGGTGGGGTTTATTTTGGCGATTTTCTTCAAATCTAGCGAAGAAAAAAATCTAAAAACTATTTTATTGCGTTCAGGTAGCATATTTACCGAAATGGTTTTCGATTTAGGCATCATTATAAATTTTGAAATGTTGTCAATTGTTTGCTTACGTTAAAGATACGAATTCGATTATGCCTATTTACTGTATACTAGCAGACCCGGCAGATGTCGTCCTGCCCGGGAAAGCAGCCAGCGCCACCTATCGTGTCCAATTGTGTTTTCAAAACATCCAGGTACTCATCATTATTGGGGAACGGGACTTAATCGCGTACAATTATAACTAATTTACCTTTTTTAAGGTTTTGCCCGACGTTTCGAATGTATCACAACATCCGTGGTCGCGAGCTGACTGGCGTGAGCGGGTATCAACATCTTCTAGCCGCACGGGTTTTCCGAACTACCCGCACTTGGTCTTTATTAAACGGACAACGCGGACGTTTTTTTCAACGGACATTGTTAGTGTTGTGTGTCGTGCGAGTGACAACCCTAGTGAGAATGTAATTAATAAAGACCAAGTGCGGGTAGTCCGGAAAACCCGTGCGGCTAGAAGATGTTGATACCCGCTCACGCCAGTCAGCTCGCGACCACGGATGTTGTGATACATTCGAAACGTCGGGCAAAACCTTAAAAAAAAGGTAAATTAGTAAGTTCCGTTCCCCAATAATGATGTGTGAAAATCGTGTAAGTTTAAATCAATATATCCAGGTACTCACTGAAATATTATACACACACACACCTCCAAATTGGTCAAGCCTTTTAGGAGAACTAAAGTGACAAACACACGAACAAAACAAATATATATTTATATTAAGATAATAGCTTATTTTAGCAGTTTTGTTTAGTATTTTCCTTAAACCTTCCCTAGTGGTAAGTCTATTTTTGTATGATCTTGTGCTTGTGTCTATTACACATATTCACGTGTCTATCTCATTACATTAGAATTACGAGAATTACGATTAATAACGGGATATTTACGATGTGTATTTGTGTTATTTAGTTTCCGATAGTTGGCCACTATTGCAAGCGCCATATCACGGATTTACCATAACCATAGCGATCAATATAGTATCACCATATCAATAACCTCATCTTGGTTCGCTTTTTTACATGATAACCCGGTATTAATCGTACTTCTAACTGACAATACTTAGTATTAGATACGTTCCTTCTATAAAATGGTGAGTTAAGGTCTGTCGATCAGAAGAATCCTTGAGTACGGGCCGACAGATAAAGAAAGGGGCAGGCTATTTATCACGTTCCAATAAATTCTTCTCAATACTTATGTAAAATTTTGCCTTAAATAGATTCAATTTATTCCATGACAACGTAAAAGTATCGAAAGTAAGCTCCTTTTATAGGGGTTTATTGGAAAAGTGTTTCGAATTAGGGCCGGTATACACGGCCTTATTACCGGCTCCTCAATATTTGAACAACCTTTTTTGAAAGGCAGATTTAATCAGAGGGTTTAGCTGTTATAAAATTAGCATTACCTATCAATTCCATTTTGTCGTTCTCAAACAAAGATATCTTTTGGTGGTGTCGGCAATAAGGCCAGGAGGGTCTCACTCCGTCACGTCAGTTCGCCGCGCCGCTGCAATTACCTACAGTCGGGGTAAGAAAAGGTTCGTCACCTTAAAGTCGACATTTGCTTGCACCAAGACAATTATCGGTCCTGCCAACGTTTAATTTCCAACGAAACAGAAATATCGCATTGACGTTTGCAATACCTACCTGATAGCACAAAATAAAGAATATACAGAAGGTCCGTTCCCGCCGTTCTTGAAAATACATGCCTAAACTTGCCAGACTCACAGGGTTGCTTCTGTATTGATTCTGAATTTTAAAAAGGAGCAGATAAATTAAAAATTCTTCAACATGACATTTAAATATGAACCAGCGTATCTTGGTAAAAAACCGGCCAAGTGCGAGTCGGACTTCGCACATTTAGGGTTCCGAATCAACCTCAAAAATATGATTTATTCATATATTAGTATTTGTTGTTAAAATATACGTAATATTGAACATTGTCACCAAATTTCAAGTTCATAGGTCAATGAGAAGTCTAAAAATTCTTCGGAACAAATTTTGTGACATACGACGGACGGACGGACGGACGTCTGGGCGACACCAATAGGGTTCCGTTTTGACCCTTCGGGTACGGAACCCTAATAAATTGATGCGTGACCCGCTGCGAGTTGTGACTTGTGACCGGCGGCGGTCGAGAGCGCCAACAAAAATATACCTAATTAATTAGGTACCTACTTAACTAAACCATAGTACTACTTAAATACTGGCGTTTTACCAGCGAACGATAAGATGAATGTGTAATGGTTGATCGTCGTTATCAAAGCGGCAAGTTTCAAAAAATTACCTACCTACCTAGGTATTGTAACTACCAAAATGAGAAAACCGTTTTATTTACCTTTCAATATCGTTTGAAAATTTGAAGAAAGTGTAGGCACCGTTTTTTGTTGTATTTAAGTGTATTTAAACAATAAAATACATTCCAACTGTAATAATATCGGTTATTCATTTTGACGTACGTGACATAAACTATCTACGTAGCGGCGAGGACGTCAAGTGATCAACGCGCGCACAACTAGCACTCGCGACGCGACAGTGACAGTCGCGACTAAGCTAGTCCGAAATCAACCGAGAATGCCTGTAAATGTTACGTCATTGTGCGTGCGGCGAAAATGGCACTTTGTACTGAGCGGACTCTCTGCTCCGGCGCGCGCCGCCGCTATTTACTTTGTGCTGATAGTGACAGGTTAACAATTTATAAGAGAAAATTCACAGAAAATTAGAAAATATTGACACTGACAAATACTGACAATTAAATAGAACATATTTGATTGTTACTCTTAAAAGTTGTTTATTTGACTAGGTCATTAAAAAGGTTCGATGTTGATTTGAAAGTTTGAAACTAGATATAGGTCAGAGGTATATACTATTTTGACGCTTGTTGTCATAACAAATAAGTATAATTTTATGTGCACTTGTCTACTTAGTGCTTTGGTTTCAAAAGGTACTAAGAGCTATGACTTTATAAAAGAATTCATTTAATAACTGACGAAGGTTTTCATACCCCGACTGTACACCCGTAGGTGGTACCATTCAGTGTCTGCCACGCATTGCTACCTAAACTAAGAAGATTGCCTAGTTTAAATTTACTATGCCATACGATTAAATAAATAAATTGCTACCGAACGATCGCGTCGTCGCGTCGTTCGCTTGATGTGGTCAATGTACTATATTAAATGCACAGTATATGAATGTTAAAAAACTACCACCGCGGGGTAATCACGGAACGTTTAAACGTACGTCGGTAAGATTTGAATGTCATTTTTAGTATGGGATTTGACATTTAAATCGTACGTACTACCGTTCGAAACAGTTACGTGATTTACCCCGCGGTTCGTAAAATAGACCTCTTAGCCTCAAGAAAAAACCGAAATAAAAAAACTCGGCGAAGTGTCATGTTTTCAAATAGATTACAGTACCTATCACAATTTTACAAAATTTCAATACTGGAGTAGAAAACATTTTAGTTGAAAATATTTTAAGTTGATTAATTTTAAAAATACCGTTCGTTTTTGGAATACGTGACTTTTCATTGACACCCGCGATTACCTACTTTGTTTTCGTCGTGCCTCAATATTTACATTACAGGGAAGTAATGATTTTCCTGCATCCTGAAATAAGAAACTAATGGAAAACCAGAGTAAACACTGCCTCGTTTGGAAATTAGAAACTTAACACCTTTTAAGGTCTCCGATTTCTATATTCATATTTTATTCGTGATAAAAGCTTGCAGTTTGCTCGTGAGGTCGTCTATTTTAAAATTTATTTATCATTTAAAATATGAATTTGCTTTTCCTCTATTGCAGAAGCGAAGAAATAAATGGTCTATACAAATATGAAATTCTACAAGGTAGGTACCTTGTTAGAAGTATTTTTATTATCATTGGGAACCAGCTGTTGTGTCTGACTGCTTCAGGGGCAAAGGCCTCCCCCCACCGTTGCCAGCCCTCCCGATCCTCAGCGGGACAAGGTACTTGATTAATATTTGAAATATATAGCATATTATAGCATATATTTGTATCAGAACCTTTTTTCTTCGCCTTTTAATTCACAAAATTGTTCGCATGACACAGCACCATCTAATCGTCTATGTAACCACACTAAAAAGTGGAAATGCATGTTTTGAGTGCCATGGAATCCCGTATTCCACCACTGTAAGGTAAAACCAATATTAAAATGAACGCTCTTCGCCTAGTATATTTTATTTAAATGTGTGAGTTTTTGTGTGTACGGCATATATGGTTATGTCATATGTATTGAATATATATACAAATGTGATATGTGTAGGTATGACCTACATGCGATGGTAGTACAGTACAACTCATGTTACTTATGTCACATTCATAATTTGTGTAGCAACTGTAGAACGGTTTGTTTATATTTACCTTTTTGATAAGTCGGTCAACAGGTACTAATGTAAACAACATTCAACTAATTCCTTCGTTTTCCTGTTCTATCTGCCCTAATCTTCTGCTTTGAATATTCTACCCCATCAAGATGTGAGCGGAAACACAGTCTACTAATAAGTCTACTAATAAAACTGGTCAAAATTCGATAACGAATACTGCACACTACGTTCGAATCCAGTGGCGAAACAAATACCTAATTTCTGCAAACGCGCGTGTATTATTTCGTGAGTCACCGACGGGACTGGTTGAAATTCAGCGATGTAGGTCTGTGTTTGACACCTCAGCATGATGCTGAGCCAGTATCCATTTAACTGCTGCGAGTTCACACTTATATTATGTGGTTTGTGTGTATGTTTTTATCATATATTTGAGTCTTCTGTTGTTGTAAATAAACGATTATTTTGCTTACATTTTTCTCGATCCAAAAGAACATTTATTAAATAACACAAATGCACAATAGAAGCCATGCAAAGGAAGATTTAAAATACAAAGAAACTATAAAAACCTACCAGTGAACAGAACTATTATTAAATTCTCTCCCCGCGTCGTACCCGACTGAAAGGCCCCATGATGCCGGCAGCACTACCCCACTGAACAGCGATGGAGACCTGTTGAAATTCATTTCATTCTCTTATTTTGCATTTCCTATTTGTAGGGCACGTATTAAAATATTACGCGAAGACGTGAAACCATGAAATACGTGAGGTGAACTCAGGCGGGCTCATTAGGCCGGCTTAATCAAACTTTTAGAAACTTCGCCCCAGTTTCTGATGTCTATATTACATTTAAGTAAACAGACTTACAATTTGGTTTTTATATTATGCTCGACATTCTGACGCAACATGTTTTTATGCAATAATTTGGTTGAATTTATGAAGTGTTTATCATCAAATTAAATTTGTCAAGCGGATGCGTCCGCGAACCAAATTACAATTTCCAATTAAAGTGAAAAAATTAAATATTCAACGGCTCAAGTGGGATTTGAACCCACGACCTCTGGAATCCGTCCATTGCTCTAACAAACTGAGCCACCGTGGTAATCTCTTGTGACGGTGAATCTTTCAATCATTACACTCTGCTAATTAAGCCTTAGGGAGGCTCGTAGCGACATCTACCGCGAAGTTATTACAACTTTTACGCGAAGTTATTTAATAATAAATAAAACATTGTGTATGTGTGTGTAAAGTAAAATATTGGTAACCCCTTTTGTCGAACAAGGGGTTACTACAGGTGTTCTAAGGAAGCATCCTTTAAAATATTTGCACCTGTTACAGGCCACACCTTGTATAATCAAGTAATACTTAGCGCAACTAGTACACATTTGGCATAGTTTCGAAGCCGCGTTTCTGATGTAGGTATTAAAATATATTTGTTTTTTTTTTCAATGCGCTATTTCTTTTTGATATATTAGAATAGGACTCGCATGAAACATAGTCTAAACACTCTTATATAGTCAAATTATTTCATTACAGACCTACATACTTTGTTCCTTTATACTTAGCATATTTAGCAGCGCGGCAGAGTATTTAGCATCAAATTACCGGAACAACTCAATTTATGAAAGCCGATTTAACCCAATAAAGCTTTTTATGGGTTTAATCAGCTTATAATCATCGGCTGCTTCGATCCCTTTAACTTATGTTGAAAATTATTTGAAATTCAGTGTATGCACGCAAAATTAGCTAGAGTAAATCCAATTTTAAAACGTGCCCAGCCAGTGTGTTGGTGTTTCTACCCTGACGTTAGAATATGGGCACAATAATACACAGATTGGCTCACACAATTTGCTTGCAAGATGTATCTCGCGCGACTCAGTGATACCTGTCTCACCCGAACTGTGCGGATTAAAAAGAGGAGGGTTGATTTTTCTCTACTCGCGTCGCGTCGCAGTGGCAGTCGTGCTAGCCTTGCTGAAACTCACCCATTGAAACAGTGTGAACTACGAGATAGTATAGGTGAGACGTATTTACGGGAACAGGTTTTTGGAATAGGTTTTGGCATGGACGCGTAAGTACGCGATCCCGCTTGCGTGTCTTTTAGCGTATCGAGTACTAGGCGTACGACGACTCTGAAGACTCGGAACGTCTAATATAAGAGTCTTTATGTTCCGCGCTATTCGTATTCGTCTGCGCGTTCGGATTCTTTCGGGGCACCTCGGGTCGGGGTCGGTTTAGCGCGTATTTGGACCTAGTCTTTGGATCTAGTCTTTTTGTGGACGCGTACTCGCAAGACTCAGTACGCGTTTTGCCTAGTACGTCTCACCTCTACGAGATAGGTGTTCATTCTAGCCATATGGAAGATATCGTTGTAGACCTTATTGCATCGTATCAAGGGTCGAATTATTATGTAATGCGGCAAAGCCCTGAAATTGGTTTTACTTTGCATGCCTGCTTTAGCATTCGCAATCTGAATGTTTAATAAGGAAAAAATAATATGATTCCTTTTTAAGAACGTATCCTCGCATTTATTATTTCTCCGTTCATGTATACTCTATAGTTAATTATAGGAGTGTTTATTTTTGGAAAGGCCTAAGAAAGTAATTACCTACCTAAAATAAAATATTGACGACTTTAAACCGACTTGTTAGGTATTTTTAATTGCAATGCATTAATGGAGCCTTTTACTCACCAGTTATTACATTAATATGACGTAATAAGCGAAATATTGAAGAAAAATTATGTGAACATGAATATTGCAGCAATTCTAATCCGATAATACGTATTGACATTCTAGTACCTATTATGATAATAATTACCTACCTACTGTGGAAAGAATTTTCGGAATGAGTTGAAAGCAGACTTAGTGTAAAATATGTCTTGCTGTTCACCTTTTTTGGTTTCACTGCCCTCGAAGAATTTCTATTTTCAGTGCTGCAACCGCTTTTTGTAAAAAAATACCGTAAAAACCGTCTGGATAATTAGTAACGTTCGGTCGGAGTGGACGTCCGTTGGCAGAAGTAATGTTTGGATGAAGAATTTATTTTAGATTATAGCATAAAATAGAGTATTTTTCATTAATAAAATATATGACCGCCTGTTGTTTGCCTCTATTTTAAGCCTAATGTTCTGTACTGTGTTCTTTTTGAGGCGTGCAATAAAGAGTATTTGTAATGTATTATATAATGACGAAGATTACGGCAAATAACTGCAGTCTGATTGCCAGTGCCACTTAGAAATTGTAGGTAATAAAGCCCCGTGCACTTCATGTCGATACCGGTAGTAGACTCTAGATTGATTCCGACGTCGTGAAAGCCGTTTTAATATATTTCAAAGGATAAACGACGTACCCAAAGGCTAAAACGGGACCCTATTACTAAGACTCCGCTCTCCGTCCGTCCGTCTATCACCAGGCTGTATCTCATGAACCGTGATAGTTAGAGAGTTGACATTTTCACAGATGATGTATTTCTGTTGCCGCTATAACAACAAATACTAAAAGAGAGAGTTTATTTAAAGAGAAAAAAATAAACGCATTTGTATTTGTAAATACTAATAAAAAACCAGAATAATAGTAGATTGTTTGACAAGGGTCTAAAGTAAGCCATATTACCACGAGATGTTTATTTTCCCGAACGTAGAGAGGGAAAATTGTTCGAGTGGTAATATGGCTTTTAGGCCCGAGTTATACACTCTACTTTTCACTTCGTTTGCGAGAAAACACATAAACACAAATTATCCATCTTACTTAAATGAATAATTTAACTCTTGGCGGGTGTATGTCTAATTTGACAGCATGTTTTTTTTCTAAGGCCAGCACCATATGCCTCGCTATGCGTGTTTGCTTTGCGTATTCGCCTCCCTTTCTTTTGCTATATTAAAGAAAGAGATGCATCATGCGCTTTTTTTTTCTTTTAAGAGGAGTAATTGCTTTGACCATAGACACCGCTTAATCTTTAGAGAACTGAAAAACGTCTTTCCTGATTGGTCGATTTTAGTACAGCTGTGTTCTGGTTGGTTGATATTTTTACCAAATATGTTTTAATCTGTCAAATTACTTTTCTGTGATTGGTGGATTTAATTATATAGGTAGCTTTTGCGAACAATTTAATTGCAATTTTTTTAGTCATCCTTCTTCCATACAAACTTCCACTCCCTTAATGGTTTCTGGGGTAAAAAGTATCATTTGTTCTTTCCCGGGACCCAAAATATCTCCATACCAAATATCAGATAAATCGGTTCAGCAGTTTTAACGTGAAGATTGAACAGACAGACACACACACTTTCGCGTTTATAATATTAGTATGGATTATCCCGATCAATTGGCTTTTTTATTGGGAGAAAGCGAAAACGTAAGGTTATAAAAAGACTATTCTAGACTCCCTAAAACGTCCAATCTTTAAGCTGGGCTTGTCGATCTTTGCTTTCGTTTACTACTGTTTTTACAAGCGAAGTAAAACCGAGCCGTGAAATAACGATTACTACATTTACCAAATCCTCTGTTTTTGTTCAGCTTATTTTAAGTCTCCGTCAGTGCGGAAAACGTGTCTTGTGTGTGTGTGTGTGAAAAAGTTGTCTTCCAAGAGGATAATTTTAGGTACCTACATGCATAGATTTATACGTAATAAATAAGTCATCATAATGATCGAAATGTTTCGCGCTCGCTGCGCTCGCGTTTTCATCTACATTTACTTGAAGCGTTTGAAGTATTTTCCGCACCTGCATCATAATGTTCGAAACATAGGGAAGGACATGGGAAACTTTTGATCCCGGAAATCATACCGCAAGGGGGTGGAAGATGGTATGGAAGAGAGATAACTAGGTTAGCGCCTGAAATAAAAGAATAGCAATAACATTCGCGATGACCGAGTTCTACGCAGACGAAGTCGCGGGCAAAATCTAGTACTTAATCAATTACGTTTAATTGACATTCTTTTGGTAAATTAAGTTACGTGATTAGCCTGCTGCACATGCTTCTAACCGAGTGTCCTCTTCTTTCGCAGAAAAATGTTTCATAGAATGGATTGTTTCGCAGAATTTTTGTTTCACTGCTACTTTTATCAATTGTAGGATTTTCTATGCAATGTATAGAATAGCGGATAGTTTAAGGCAGAATTCAAACATACATTCCCAAAGATTCAAAATATCTGATCAACCAAAGACTACAATATATATACTAATGATCAACCATATTCCTCTAACGATAAGGTCGTATTCACATTTATGATCATTGATCACTTATCCGCGCACATATTTTTTATTTCGTGCTGATTGGCCTATCCGGGAAAGAATTCGATCCGCTTGTATAGATTAGGTACAGTCAACTTGATTTCTGTCACAGTGTGTGACATCAATGTGAGATCTTTAGCGGCTTTCATATAGATTTTCACTGTGACAAGGTATGAAGTGGCCCAGAAATGAATTTTTTCGACCGTACCATAATATTGAAATTAGGTTGGATAAGCCTCATAGCGGCTGTTAAGCTTCAGGGGGTCTATTCTGACATCATATTGAATTTGAGTAAATTTTGTATTTGTCATATATATAATACTATGATCGTTGTGAAGCCACGGATTCACTAGAAGACTCGTGCCTTGCAACCCGACTCGTAGCGACGTCAGACAACGTCGCACGACTTCGCTTAACTCCGTGTTAAAATCTCCGTGTATTAACCGTGGTACCACGGCTTTTGTACCACGGAGGACCACGGGTAATTTTTTTTCCCCGTAGACCCACTGCACCAAAATGGGACTACGGGTACCTAATTGAAAAGAACTGTGTTTTACCCGTTGACCACCGCTGTCATATTTTGCAGGTTAGAAGATTATGGGTTAAAAAAAGTTCTGTTCTAGCGCTTCGCCGGCCACTGCCGCGGCACGCTCGCTTCGCTCGCTCGGCTCGCGCGCTTGGGTCGCAATACTACTAACACTCCTCCTCGCTTCGCTCGTCGTTGTACCTACACCGACCTGCCTTAGAGTGACCCTCTAAGACAATTTCTTTGCGTTTGAGTCCTTATTTCTTTAAAACGTCCATGATCACGAATTCCGTACTCTATATTGACATATCTATTGCAGTGGAACTACGAGGATTTTTTTTTTTCGAGGAATGACCCGTGGGCCCACGGAAAGTTTCGTATTCAAAAAGATAACTTAGCCGTGGTACAGTCAAGGGCATAAATATATATACATTTTTGGACCTTATTTCAATGGAGTAAGGTGAAAAAGTGTATACATATTGGTGCCCTTGACTGTACCACGGTTAATACACTGAACTCTCATGATCACGAGCCACTATATTGCTGGACACGTCAGGGCTTATATCTTCTAGAAATTTCTCATAATTTCTTTTTTTGCGTGGAGATAAACCTGCTTGCTTGGTATATACCCAACTTTCTAAAAGACAAGTATACTTTTGAGAAATTTCGTCTGACTTAGTTTGCGACACGGGTTATGGGTAATTTGTCTTTTACTGAATCCTTCCCCCCCCCCCCTTTTTTACGAGGTGAAAACCTGCGCGCCAGGTACCCTTTAATACTCACTAATAGCTCCATGTTAGCCATCAGAAGGCTCTAGAATCTCAGGTTGAACACACTAGAGCACTCTTTGGGCCTTGCCTCGGCGGCCCTGTACCGATGTTCCGGGACGTCATCGCCGCTGCCTTCCCTGCCAAAAAAGAAAATAGGTATGTACCCCTAAGTTAAGAGGTACGCGGTTATATATCGTTATAGCTTCCCTTTTAGGCCAGCGCTTAACATCGTAGGAAAGGAATACCCTTATGGAACAAACGGTCAAGCTGTAAGAGAAACCCTTTTCTACAACTAAGTATATGGAGGGGATATCAAATTGGTTGGTAAGCAAGTTCTTTTGGGCTATTCAAAGAAGGGCTAAGCCGCTAAAAGGCTTTTTTACTGCGAAGGGATGTGCGGGTTAGCTCTGGGATGCCTAACCAAGTGTAATGGTCACCGCCACAAAGAGCACTGGCCACTCAGATGACCCTCCTTAGCCGCCTTTTACGACAGGCGGCGAATTTCCCTAGCTTGATTTTGACTTGTCAATCCTGTACGCGTTCGATGAAAGAAAAACAATTCCAATTCAAGATGTTGATCCGAATAAACCCCCGGCACGAGTACCATTGTTTGGGCAGCAACGAACCGCGCCATCACAGGAATATGCACAAAGTGCAAAATTAAACCACTGAAACCACATTCAAATAAAGCAAAACACGAGTAAAGGAAACGTCCTAATATTGGCACCTTAATACCCTATTATTGACACCTGTTGCTCACATCTAGGTATTAATAAAAATAAGATTAAAAGTGTCAATTGAAAGATTGAAAGTAATGGCCGGTCAGTGTCGACTACTGGGACGTTTTTAACTACTAGTTGCCTTATCGGCTGAGCAAATCTTTTTAGTTGAACTAAGGGGCTGCCGGGGCAAACAATGTGTCGAGATTAGCTCACATTTCATTAGGTTAAGCTGAATAATGTGTTTAGTATAAGAATCTTTTTCTGTAATAAAGTTGCTGTAAATATCTTAAATGTGTAAATCTAGCTTAATCTAACCTAAGTCAATCGTATTGTAAACTAATAAATCGTAAAATACTTACCTTGTTTACTTACCTCTGCCGTATCATACACAGGTGACGTTCCTCTATGAAGCTGGTGCATTAGTACTCGATAGTCGAATGAATAATTAATAAAGTCAATATAAATACAAGTACCAGTTTTAGACAAACCTTAGGCAGGAAACGGCAATAACCGTCATAAAGGTTGGAATGGCACATCCATACCTCGAAATACTGTTGTAACTCAATAATATTATCTGAATAACTATATCATGTACAAATCTGTCGAATTACTGATTGGTTAAATAAACGGCATAGCCGCCTTGAGTTGCTACACGTTCATTGGCGGATAAGCGCGCCTATAAATAGAGCGCGCGCCTTAGAAAGTTACCTCATTATACACTCGTCAGCCAACAGTGCAACAACTCTCTGCGACATGTGGAAGTTATCAAAGTGTTCTTTCTTCACCTCCCGCCTAAAGCTACATTCTACAATGGTCCTTCAGCAGCCGAATATCAGCGGGCCAGCAGTTATGAAGAAAGAATAAAGAAGAAAGAAGAACTGTCACAGACGTTCAATCGTAAACGAGACAGAGTAGTCCGCAAGGGCGAAAATCTTGTTGGGCTAGCCGCCGCTAGCTATTCTACGGTAGGAAGGCCTATGGCTATCCACGTAGACGGAAAAGTAACGCGGGTGACGCAGTCTTAGTGATAGCGAATCCTGGGCGACATTCCGACCCTCCCCGGGCATTACCCTAACGGTGCCAAGTAGTGTCGCGGGCTCGTTGGGCTCCGGGTCTTCGTGTGCATTCGAGCGTGTACACCGCGCCACGGTGGTGGTTCGTCTTGCTCGGCTGTGTGTGCTGGTACACGCTACAGGTGGTGAGGGACTCTATGCCGTCTAACGGACAGAGACCAGGCCGGTGCAGCCGTTTGGCAATTCCTAGCCAGCGGTGGGCGCTCACTCATCTGTAGTGTCACTGCCAGAGCAGCTCCCCCTAAACCTCCTAAATCCTAGCCGGCTCCCCGTGGTAGCAACCCGGCTAGGCCCTAGGGCACCAGTAGGCAGCGTCGTGCAGGCCTATACAGGGGGCAAGCGCGTGCGCATAGGGACGGAGGAACGTTACAGTGTTTTTGTGAAGTGTAAATTGCCGCGAAAGTGTTAATTAAGTGCCACGTATTCGTTCAAATGAGTGTTAGAATCACGGGATGTTTACAGTGTTAATTGCGAATGAATAGTTCAAGTATTAGTTGATTGATGTGTTTTAAATTACCGCGTTGTCGTTTTTGTGTTTTTCTTTTATGCTGAAGTGTTAATTTTGTTTTATTTTGTCGCTGTTTGATCACTCATTTGTTTTATTGTGTTAGGTACGTCAATAGTTATTAGATAGGCTCCACGTGTGCAGTATGAGCGATAGCGCTTACCGTGTGTTACGCAGTGGTAAATGGACGCCGTTATCCTCATCGGGAGGCCACACTAATAGCACCTCGACCGGTACTGACGTTGCGACCGGGACGAGTAATACTGACGGTACAACGACGAACACAAGTAGTGAAGTGACGCGGACGGACAACAGCGACATGTCAAATAACACGGAAAAACCGAACGACGTGGACGGGCGCGAGCAGGATAGGGCTTCCGAGCACAACTTAAACGAGACGGTCGTGCCAGTACCTAGTGTACCCCCCACCGTTGTTCAGGGGGCTTCGACGCGACTTAGTATCTTACGTGCGGAAGTAGCTTTGCGTAACGCGGAATTAGCACGGGCTAATGCGGAGGCCGCAGCCGCCCATTGCCGACTTGAACTAGCCAGGGCTGAGGCCGCCCAATCCGAATGTGGTTCTGTAGCCAGGGAAGAACCGGCAGTAGCTGAGCCGGCTCACCCCGCGCCCCCTCCCGCCGCCGCGACAGAGGGGCGCCTCGAAGGTTGGATCGAGGAACAGAATCGCATCGAACATACAGTAGTGCGCACTAAATCGAAAGAGCGGCCGGCACCGCGGCCGGCAAAACGTGTGCCCGTGGACGAGGTTAAGTTCGAAAATAAAGACGTAGAATTGCTATCGGCTCGTTTAGAAACTGCGATCACGCGCAGTAAGCCCGAGTACACGCCTCACAGGCATATCCCCGAGCTACCTAGCTTCGACGGATCGATTACAGAATGGATAGCATTTAAAGCGGAATTCTACGATACGGAATCTTCATTTTCGGACGTAGCCAATGTCGGGCGTATTAGGCGCGCATTACGAGGTGACGCGAGATATGCAGTAAAAGCGTTGTTATACACCTCACCCGACCCGTTCGAGATCATGGACATGTTAGAAATGCACTTTGGAAACTCCGAGGCTATAGTGTTAGCCGAGATAGAAGAAGTGAGGAGATTGCCTAAACTTGCTGAGGACAATTCTAACATCACCATGTTCGCGGGTCAAGTAGCAAACGTCGTGGCTACTATAAAATCATTGAAGCAGGAGCAGTACTTACTAGCGCCGGAACTAGTAAGCCGACTCGTAGATAAATTAAATCCTATGATGCGCTACGAATGGAATAAATATCGGGTAGCTAACGCGAGCACGCCGGGATTAGTAGCAATTTCCAAATTCCTGTCGGATAGTAGTAAGGCCGCGGGACTGACGTACGCATCTGGGGCGCGGAGGCCAACCGTGAGGCCTCGACATAACGTGCATGCGACCGTACACAATGCGTATCGCTCGCAATCGCGTTCACCTAGTAGGGATAGGGATTCATACACGGAGAACTATCGGGAGAAAAAACCGCATCACTCGAAACCCAAGGCGGCATACGTAGGCAAGCCACCGAGGAAACCTACGGCGCAAAATAGGCCACGCCCCCCGGCGACAGTGCCGGGGGACCTGGAGCGCAAACGATGTCACATGTGTAATGGTGAACACGCGATCGCGAGCTGCGCCGACTTCGTTAAGCTATCCGTGAACGAGCGATGGAGCAAAGCCAAAGAATTTAAACTTTGCTATCGATGTCTAGGTACGCGTCATGTTAAAACGTACAAGTGTTCGTACAACCCGTGCGGCAAGGGGGATTGCGAGGCTGCGCATCACACCCTGCTGCACGGATTTAAGCGCGAGGATAGTAATCGCGGGAATGTAGGATCGATTAATCACCTTAACGACGCGAAAACCTACCTGAAGGTGGTTCCCGTGGAACTAACCGGCACGCTAGGTACAGTAAGTACGTATGCATTAATGGACGAAGGTTCATCCCTCAGCCTCATAGAGAGGCACGTAGCTGACCAAATCTCGCCGCGTACGGACAGCGAGCAGCTGTCGCTAGGCGCGATAGGGGGAAACACGGTGTCCGATAATGATTCGTGTAGGGTAGACGTATCGATAAGGGGACAGCTATCCCGCGACTTAGGAAAGTTGTCAGCGTATACGATTGACCGATTAAACCTAAGTCCGCAGACCGTATCTAGGGATGTTCTAGATAAGTGCCCGCACCTGAAGGATGTGCGGGACGAGTTATGTTACGAGAACGCGGTACCTACGGTTTTAATCGGCCAAGACAACTGGCACCTTATCGTAACGAGGCAGCTTATCAGCAATGGGAACAGCTTGCCGGTAGCCTCGCTAACGAAATTGGGGTGGGTTTTACACGGGCAACTAGATAGGCCACGCAAGCCAAGCGGTTTAATTAATCATTTAACGTTGCGTAACGACCAAGAGGCTTACGACTTAATTAAACAGCACTTTAGCATCGAATCTCTAGGCGTGGAACCTAAAACCCCTAAGGCCGACCCCGACAGACGCGCGCTCGAAATCCTAGAGCGTACGTGTGAACCTATACCCGGTCAAGATAGGTATAGGGCCGGATTATTGTGGAAATCGGACAACGAGTCTCTGCCGAATAATAGGGACCAGGCGCTCAAGCGGCTTCACACGCTCGAGCGTAAATTAGATAAAGATGAATCCATAAAGGCAGAATACTCGAAGCAAATAAAAAATCTGCTAGACAAGGGATACGCGGAAAAAATAGACGCGCCCATACATCCGTCCAGAGGCTTCTATTTGCCCCATTTCCACACGATCCACAAAGCTAAACAAAAAGTAAGATTAGTTTTCGACGGAAAATGCCGAACCGCCGGCAAAAGCTTGAACGACGCGCTTCTGTCGGGACCGGACCTGCTACAGTCTCTATTCGGCGTTCTGATTCGATTTAGAGAAGGAAAAATAGGCGTAATAGCGGACGTAAAAGAGATGTTTTTACAGATTAAAATTATAGAGCAAGATCGCGACGCCCTACGTTTTTTATGGAGGGGGGAGAGGCGGTCGGGCCCCGTAGAGGAATACAGAATGACAAGTCTCATTTTCGGGTCCAGCTCTTCACCCACGACCGCGATTTATGTTAAAAATAAAAACGCAGAGCGCTACGCTGAGCAATATCCGCTAGTATACGATACGACCTTACGAAACTTTTACGTAGACGATCTGATAGCTAGTTTCGACGACCCGGTACAGACGACGCAGCTGGTAAACGATATGATGAAGGTATTCGATAAAGCCTCATTTACCCTGCGCGGCTGGGCCTCGAACGCGCCGGAGGTGTTACACGGCGTAACAGACGTGCTAAAGAGCGATGTTTCTGAGATAGGCCGCGACGAATGTGAGCGCACGCTAGGCTTGCTGTGGAATAATAGAGCGGATACGTTAGGCTTTAACGTGAATTTCAGAAACACGCCGAGCGATATTTTAAACGGCAGCGTAGTGCCTACGAAACGCCAAGTGACCGCGGGCGTGATGAGTCTCTTCGATCCTACCGGGCTAATATCTCCTATTACCGTGACGGGTAAAGTATTGATTCAAAGGATATGGAGAACCGGGATCGACTGGGACACGCAGATCACGCGCGACGATCACGCGGCATGGCTAACTTTCGTAAACGGTATGAGAAGTTTGCATGATATACACGTACAACGGTACGTACCCGCGCGGGGTAGAGCAGTCGTAACACATACCTTCTCGGATGCGAGCGAGAACGCGTATGCCTGCGCCGTGTACATGGTAGGAACAGACGATACAGGCAAACGGTGTTCCACATTGGTCGCGGCAAAGGCACGCGTGTGTCCGCTGAAGAATGTCAGTATCCCGCGGCTCGAACTACAGGCGGCTACTATGGCGAGCCGTCTCACGCAATCGGTAAAATTAGAGTCGAGCTATACGATAGAAAAATCGTTTTATTGGACGGACTCTAAAACGGTACTCGCGTGGATAAGGTCGGACCCGCGAACTTTTAAATGTTTCGTAGCGCATCGGTTATCGGAAATTGAGGACACCACATCCCCGAGCGACTGGAGGTGGGTCCCTAGTGCGTCTAACGTCGCGGACGACGCGACGCGCGATATTCCCGCCGATTTTAACGCAGATCACCGATGGTTTCGCGGCCCCGATTTTATCCTATTGGAACCCGAGCACTGGCCAGTAGAAAAACAGAGCAATGCGCCCCTCGCGCCGACGGGCGAGGAGCGCACGGCTAAGCCAGTGAACGTGGTAGTAAAACGCGACGAATTTCCATACCTACCAGAAGTGAGTAGGTTTTCGAAGTACTCTCGCCTGCTGCGCGCGTCCGCCCGCGTCCTAGTCGCCGCGGAAGCTTTCAAGGCCGCCGCACACGGTCAAGCGTCAAACCCACTCGTAACAAACGATAAGCTCAAAATCGCCGAACTTTTGTTAATTAAACGAAGTCAGAGGGAATCGTTTAGGGATGAAATTGTAACAATCGAGGCTGGGCGGCGTACTCCGAAGAAATCGTCACTGAACAAACTAGCGGTGAAGATCAGCAAACACGGTATCCTGCAATTAGATGGAAGATTAGACAGAGACCAGTGCACGCCAGTCCTACACGCTAAAGAAGCACTGACAAGATTAATCATTGCACACTACCACGCGATGTTTAATCATGCAAATCACGCTATTGTCATGAACGAGATCAATCAAAGATATCACATAATAGGACTGCGCGGGGCCGTACGGTACCTTAGTAACAAATGTCAATGGTGCCGCGTGTACAGGGGGGTACCCACTAAGATCCCCCTGGGCGACCTACCTAGAGAAAGGCAGCTAGCTAATCAACCCGCCTTCACAGCTACGGCCTGCGACTATATGGGACCAGTACAAGTGACTGTTGGAAGAAGACATGAAAAGAGATGGGTAGCACTCTACACCTGTCTTACCACTCGTGCTGTACACCTAGAACTCGTGCCCTCGTTATCCGCGTCATCGATGATACTCTCGCTCCGACGGATGATGGCCCGCCGCGGCCAGCCGACTGTACTCTACACAGACAACGCAACTTGTTTCTATGGGGCTGAAAGAGAAATAGCCGAAGCAGTAGAGGCCGCCGATAACGAGATGAAAGAATTCGTCACAGCGAAACTTATAGTGTGGAAAAAGATCCCCCCAGGCAACCCATCGGCCGGAGGCGCCTGGGAGAGGCTAGTTGGGGCGGTCAAATCCGCTTTACGCGTCACACTCAAGGAGAGGCATCCACCGGACGAAGTCCTGCATACACTGCTACTAGAGGCCGAGCATGTGGTTAACTCCAGGCCGCTAATTCCCGTGCGACTGGACGACAGACAGGAAGCCCTGACCCCTAACCACTTTCTATTAGGGCGGTCGAACGCGATGTCACCCTTCGGAACATTCAGCGATAACAAAATAGACGAAAAATCATGGAAAACGGCGCAGGCACTGGCCGACAGATTCTGGTCTAGATGGACCAACGAATATCGGCAGACGCTGCGACCCCGTAACAGTCACGATCCCACGCACCAAGACGTCAAGATAGGAGATGTGGTACTCATAGTGGACGGTACGATGCCACGCAGCACATGGCCGCGAGGCGAGATAACCCGTGTCTACCCAGGCCCAGACGGCAAAGTCAGAGTCACCGAAGTCCGCACAGCAGCGGGCCTCATACGCCGTCCAGCCTCCCGTCTCATAGTCTTAAGTTAATCAATGTATATAATCTCTCCTATTTTTATGGTGTTTGCACACGTGGGGCGGAATGTCGAGATTAGCTCACATTTAATAGGTTAAGCTGAATAATGTGTTTAGTATAAGAATCTTTTTCTGTAATAAAGTTGCTGTAAATATCTTAAATGTGTAAATCTAGCTTAATCTAACCTAAGTCAATCGTATTGTAAACTAATAAATCGTAAAATACTTACCTTGTTTACTTACCTCTGCCGTATCATACACAGGTGACGTTCCTCTATGAAGCTGGTGCATTAGTACTCGATAGTCGAATGAATAATTAATAAAGTCAATATAAATACAAGTACCAGTTTTAGACAAACCTTAGGCAGGAAACGGCAATAACCGTCATAAAGGTTGGAATGGCACATCCATACCTCGAAATACTGTTGTAACTCAATAATATTATCTGAATAACTATATCATGTACAAATCTGTCGAATTACTGATTGGTTAAATAAACGGCATAGCCGCCTTGAGTTGCTACACGTTCATTGGCGGATAAGCGCGCCTATAAATAGAGCGCGCGCCTTAGAAAGTTACCTCATTATACACTCGTCAGCCAACAGTGCAACAACTCTCTGCGACATGTGAAAGTTATCAAAGTGTTCTTTCTTCACCTCCCGCCTAAAGCTACATTCTACACAATGTTTAAATGTTTATGTTTGTGAGACGATAACATGAATAGGTACATTATTTTCAACACGATCTCGAAGGGTAGAATTGTAGGTGAAATAAATACAATGTTTTAATGTAATTTATATTTTATTTTTCATTTAGTTATTACCTTTTCAAACGGATTAAGCAAACGAACGGGTTTCCCGGTCCCTGCTGCTAAACCACCTGCCTGATGTTTTTCTAAATTGCGAGATCGCTTCGAAAATTTTGTGATAAGAAAGATTTCATTATCTGTCAAAATCTGTGTGTGAATGTGCGATTCACGTAGCTGGTAAACACACACAACACAGTTGATTACTGCTCTTTCCTGATTATCGCGAGATGTGCAGCATCGGGGCGGTACGAACACAGTACCTTCTGCATCCAGACCGCTCCGCATCAATCCAATATACTACTGCCGCAAATGTAATTACTGGCAGTAAATTAACAAGTGAGAATTTTATGGACGATAGATAGTTTCCGCCCAAGTCAAGAAGTCAGGAAGTAGCGATTCACGTTCTTATTCAATTTCAATAGTTTTCTATTTCGCTTTTTTGCACACGAGCTAATGTGTCAAAACAAGAGCGCAAAACCATTAAAAAATTTGTAATGCGAAACGTATGTTGCAAATTGATCCGCTTGTAGTAAACGCCAATACGTCACAGAAACATATAGCCTAGGGTTCCATTCGACTGGAGTTATTGAAAAAGAATCAGTTTGGTACTTATTGCTCGCTCTTTCTGACATATTGGGTTTAGAGTGCGAACACTACAAATACGAAATAAATCACAACTCTAAATACTCAAGGGAAATAAGGCCTGTAGTGTAGCCATAACGTTCGAATGACGCGCGTGGAAGACATAATAAAAGGAAATCAAAGCCATCGCAAGTTTTACTGCTCCTAAATTTATTTAACAACCTTGCTTGGGCGGGACGATTTTAGCACCACTAAAACATCGGCTAAGTATTTTAAATCTAAGAATATATTGGGTGACACGTAACAATCTGAGATACTGATGTAGGTACGGTCAACCAATTTGATTTCTGGGCGACTTCGTACCTTGTCAGTCTTGTCACAGTGACATTAATATGAGATCTGTAGCGGCTTTCATATAGATAGAGATTCATATAGATATAGATTGTCACTGTGACAAAGTACGAAGTGGTCCAGAAATCAAATTGGTTGACTGTTATGTACTCGTACGGTGAAATTCAGCCATTCTTATTTATACGACGACGGTGGCAAACATACTTACGGCTTGCCTGATGGTAGGCAGATACCGTTGGCTATGGACATTTGAGACTGCAGACGAATCACGAGTGCGTTCCTCGCGCTTATTTGACCTGAGGAGTCATTATAGAGATATATTATGTTTAGTTTTAGCGGCATTTTCTATACCCCTAACTAAATTATGCCTTGTGAGTCAGGGATTCTTAACTTTTTCCAATTTCTTATTGAACATTATTGACTTATTATTTTTATTGAGAACTCACTTCGAGTGTCAAGTCACTCGCTCGAGTCAAACGTGTCAGAGCAACCGTACCTGATAAATGCCAAATTTATTCCAGTTCAGTACGTTAACAACAAACAACCCCTGTACCGTACCACAGAATCAGTTTAGTTATAGTACTACGACCGTACTCATACATGTATGACGATAAACGTTACGTACAGAACCTCAATGTATTTTTCCTATTTTTACACATTGCGCAGCTTTTGTTTCACAATTTTTTTTGAAAGCGTTCATTTACAAAAGTAAAGGTAATATTTACAAAGGCCGGCGGGATTTTTCCGATTTCCCAGAAGGTTTTGTTTTAATAGAATTATTACGGTAAAGATGAAAGATCCTTTTGTTCACTGAAACCATCCTAAACCTCCAATCCAATTGTTTACTAATAACAAAGTAAATGTGTATTGATTGAAATTGGAAATTGGCCAATAATGGTTGCTGTTATTAACAAAGGACTGGGAAACCGGCATGAAGTGACTTTCGAGATGAGTTAACTGTCGTTGTCTTAGAGTTAATTATCTTCATTGATTAAGTTAGCTTTAGGCGACTGCCCGATTTGGGAGGGTGGGATCGGTATGTGGTATTTGGTCACGTAAGCTTACTGATGTTGCCCAGATTTCCCCACTTGACGGAATACCGTCCGTATCAGGTTTAAGGAGAATTAATATCATGCACGGAATTGGGGAAGTACCTACTGCATTCCTATCCCCCCGTCTGTGGTATGCTTAACTATGCTTACTCGACTGACAATCTGCAAAAACAGTGAAAATAATAATTGTTACACTGAACAAAACATGGTTTAAAAGTATGTATGTAGCAGTGGCGGCGCGTCAAAAATATTCTTAGGAAAGCCGGAAATAATTTGCCTTTCTTATACTTCATGAGCCGTAGTAAAAGAACTGCACTGGCTGAAAATTAGGTAAGCCGGTGGGAATCGAGTTGTATGGACGCTCCGCCACTGGTATGTAGTCCACCAATTTGATTTCTGGGCTTGTCACACTGACATTAATTTTATTTTTATTTATTTATTTATTTATAGTTATTTATTTACAGGTAAAAACCCATTTGTTGTAAATACAAATATAAAAATCACATTTAAACTAAAAGTGTATAAGTTAAAAATAAAATAAAATTAAAATTAAATGGTACCCAATAATATAATATAATATGAGATCTCTAGCGGATTTAATATACATTTTCACTGTGACAATGTACAAAGTGGCTCAGAAATCAAATTGGTTGACCGAACCTCCGGGCAGTCATAAAACGACTACAGTTCCCACAAATTTCTGCACAAATCCTCGGATAGGTAGGCTCTATTTGCAATAAAAACTGGTGTCCTACAGTGTTGAAATATAAATCCAGTGTTGGCAAATGTACAATTAAGTTCGCGTATTGAGATCGTATTAGTACCTACCAATTGAATATTACATTTGAAAGTAAAGTTGATTCAGGTTGCTTCAGTACTTTTGTTTCGATATATACAATATACATATACCTACTGTGTTTCAATTCGGTTCACCACTTTCGTCTCCTAATCTAGTAGAGAGGCCAATTTGAAAAAAGTCGTCAAATAACGAAGTTCGTTTGTACGAGCAGTCGCCTACAGACGACTGGTATCGTTGGATTCAGTGACGTCTCCCGAGTATGAAACTCGATGTCGTCACTCTCTAAAGTGGTGGAGGGGGTAACTATGACGTCACAAAGATGGCGGTTGGTGGTATCAAGTTTTATCGATTATCTCTTTAACTATTCAACGTATTGCAACAAATGAGGTGTCAAATGAAAGCTCTTTAAATTGCTAATAATTCGTTTTTAGAAATAAAATGTGTAAGTCTAATAATTAATAAGTTTTTCTTAAAAAATCGTACTTTTGAAAAAGTCATTTTTTTTAAACTGCAAAAAACTCGATGAAATAGGCCATTTCTTTAAAAAATACCTCAAATGATTGAAAATGCTAAATTTATCCTCTATACAATGCTTTTTGAGTTATTAGAATCGGTTCATAAATGAGTACGCCAGGGACATTTCACCGCGGGCGGGGCGAACGTCGCGGCGCGCGCGCTTTTGCTGACGAACGCGACTGTGTAGACATTCTTAAGTGTAGCTCAACAACTACTTAACCGATTTAGACAAATGGGGTATCATATGAAAGCTCTTTATATTGCCATTAATTTGTTTTAAGTAATGAAATGTGTAAGTTAAACAATTAAAAAGTTTTTCCAAACAAATCGTATTTTTGAAAAAGTCATTTTTATTTTAACTTCAAAAAACTCGATGAAAGAGGTCATTTCTTTAAAAAATACTTCATATGATTGAAAATGCTACATTCATCTTCTATATAATGCTTTTTCAATTATTAGAATCGGTTCATAAATGAGTACGCCAGGGACATTTCGCCGCGGGCGGAGCGAACGTCGCGGCGCGCGCGTTTGCTGACGAACGCGACTGTGTAGGCTTTCTTAAGTGCAGCTCAACAACTACCTAACCGATTTAGGCAAATGAGGTGTCATATGAAAGGTATTTTATTACTTAATAAAAAAAATGTTGATAGCCAGAACACTTGCTCAGAGATTTAAAAAAATTATGAAAATAAATCCAAAAAAATATATTTTCGCCTTATGTTACAAAACAAAATCATCATCATCATCATATCAGCCGCAAGACGTCCACTGCTGGACATAGGCCTCCCCCAAAGAGTGCCACAATGACCGGTCCTGCGCCACCCGCATTCAGCGGACTCCCGCGACCTTTACAAGGTCATCAGTCCACCTTGTGGGGGGTCTACCCACGCTGTGCCTTCCGGTCCGTGGTCGCCACTCGAGAACCTTTCAGCCCCAACGGCCATCGGTTCTACGCGCAATGTGCCCCGCCCACTGCCACTTAAGTTTAGCGATTCGAAAGGCTATATCGGTTACTTAGGTTCTGCTACGGATGGCGTTATTTCTGATGCGATCACGCAGTGAAACTCCCAGCATAGCCCTCTCCATTGCCCTCTGCTGAGTGACTTTGACCCTATGGTGAGCGACCACGTTTCCGTACCATATGTCATCACTGGCAACACACACTGGTCAAAGACTCTCGTCTTGAGACACTGCGGAATATTGGACGAAAAGATATGCCGTAGCTTCCCGAACGCTGCCCAGCCGAGTCGGATTCGACGATTAACCTCATTCTCAAAGTTGGACCTGCCTAACTGGACAGTCTGTCCTAGCTATACATAATCGTCTACAACTTCGAGCGTAAAGCGTCCGATTGTATTAATAGGAGTTGGTGCTACATGGGCATTTGACATGATCTTCGTCTTATCCATGTTCATCCTTAGACTAACTCGCTCGGAGGCTTTACTGAGGTCATCGAGCATTGTACATCCTCCATGGTTTCAGCCAAGATTACAATGTCGTCAGCAAACCGAAAGCGAGTGATGTACTCGCCGTGTTGATGCCTAGCCTTCTCCAGTCCAGATTCTAGAAAACATCCTCCAGTGCAGCGGAGAACAGTTTAGGAGAAATAACATCTCCTTGCCTGACTCCCCGCTGCAGCGGAATGGGTTTCGAGTTCCAGTCCTGGAGTCGGACTGATATAGTGGCGTTTTCGTACAAACACTTCAGTACTTCGATATAGCGGTAGTCTACTTGGCACCTCTGTAGAGATTGTAGTACCGCCCAGGTCTCGATCGAATCGAAGGCTTTCTCATAGTCCACAAACGCTAAACAGAGGGGCAGGGTACTCTTCAGTCTTCTGTATACAGACCACCACTTCTGTATACAGAGTAACATAGACCACATCCATACGCTTCGTCAGGTTATAACCTGCTGGCCTTCAACGCGAAACTGGGCAAGAGAGATGGTGAAAAGCTGAGAGTGGGGGAATTTGGAGTTGGAAGTCGGAACCACCGGGGCCACTACTGGCTGGTTTCTTGGAGAAGGAGGGACTCTACAATCTCTACATGATTAATTCCTTCTTCAAGAAACGTGAGCATAGAAAGTGGACCTGGATGAGTCCCGACGGTGCAACTAAAAACGAGATTGACTTCATCATGTCGACGAAGAAGCATATATTCAATGATGTCTCTGTGATCAATACGGTTGAAACCAAAAGTGATCGCCGTCTGGTAAGAGGCACATTGAATATGTGTTAAGCTAGAGCGCTCTCGTCTGATTAAGTCCACGCTCCGACCATCAGAAGCCCAAATCCAAAACCCCGAGAGCTTTCAGCTGGAACTCCAGAACCGTCTCGATTGCGTGGCGTGGCGATTTGAATGAATTCTATGACGGGTTTGTGGATGCTGTCCATACCACAGGGTCTAAATTCTTTAAAGCCCACCGGACCAACAGAACCAATAGGCCCTCTAACTCCACTCAGAGGCTCTTCGAGAAGAGGAGTAGGATGGTTCTACAGTTTTCAGTCGATGCGATATTATATCGGCAGCTCAATAGATAGATCTCCAAATCCCTGACCCGTGATCTGCGCCAATTCAATACAAAACGTATTGAAGAGGCCATCGAGCGGAATAAGGGCTCAAAGTTTTCGCAAGAGATCTGTCTATTGGGCAGAGCCAGCTCGCCAAATTAAAAACTGAGGATGGTAGAATTGTCTCATCCAGACCTGAGCTTCTGAACGAGATAGAGCGCTTCTATGGACAGCTATACACGTCGAATAGCAGACCCCGAAGTTGGTCTAGTGGAAGATCCTAGAGCTAGACTAACCCGGCACTATACCGATGACATTCCGGACATCAGCCTGTACGAGATTAGAATGGCTCTAAAACAGCTCAAAAACAACAGGGCACGCGGTGAAGACGGAATTACAGCCGAACTCCTGAAGGAGGGTGGAAAACCGGTCCTTACGGCCCTTCAGAAATTGTCCGACTCCGTCTTACTGGAAGGGAGAACGCCAAAAGCATGGAACACAGGCGTGGTGGTGCTGTTCTTCAAAAAAGGTGACACCACTCTTCTGAAGAACTATCGATCCATCACGCTTTTGAGCCATGTCTACAAGCTGTTTTCAAGAGTCATTATGAACCGTCTCGCAGCACGCTAGATGACTTCCAGCCTGCCGAACAAGCCGGTTTTCGAGGAGGCTTTAGTACCATAGATCACATCCATACACTTCGTCAGGTTATAACCTGACGAAGCGTATGGATGTGGTCTATGTTACTCTGTATACAGAAGACTGAAGAGTACCCTGCCCCAGAGATCGATACCGGTATTTTAAATAATCCCAGAAATAGTCGAATATTTTGAATTGTTGTGTGCTCTTTACGTAGGACTGAATCATGTATTTACTTAACAACTTCTAATTATTAGAGTGTTCTATTAAAAATTAAATTATAAACCAAAGAACGAAAAAGAACGATATAAATACCGGTATTTTGTATCGCGCCCCTCTGTTTAGCGTTTGTGGACTATCAGAAAGCCTTCGATTCGATCGAAACCTGGGCGGTACTACAATCTCTACAGCGGTGCCAAGTAGACTACCGCTATATCGAAGTACTGAAGTGTTTGTACGAAAACGCTACTATGTCAGTCCGACTCCAGGACCGGAACTCGAAATCCATTCCGCTGCAGCGGGGAGTCAGGCAAGGAGATATATTTCCTAAACTGTTCTCCGCTGCACTGGAGGATGTTTTCTAGAATCTAGACTGGAGAAGGCTAGGCATCAACATAAACGGCGAGTACATCACTCACTTTCGGTTTGCTGACGACATAGTAGTCTTGGCTGAAACCATGGAGGATTTAAGTACAATGCTCGATGACCTCAGTAAAGCCTCCGAGCGAGTTGGTCTAAGGATGAACATGGATAAGACGAAGATCATGCCAAATGCCCGTATAGCACCAACTACAGTTAGGTAGGTCCAACTTTGAGAAAGAGGTTAAACGTCGAATCCGACTCGGCTGGGCAGCGTTCGGGAAGCTACGGCATATCTTTTCGTCCAATATTCCGCAGTGTCTCAAGACGAGAGTCTTTGACCAGTGGGTGTTGCTAGTGATGATATATATATGGTACGGAAACGTGGTCGCTCACCATGGGCTCAAAGTCACTCAGCAGAGGGCAATGGAGAGGGCTATGCTGGGAGTTTCTCTGCGTGATCGCATCAGAAATGACGCCATCCGTAGCAGAACCAAAGTAACCGATATAGCCTTTCGAATCGCTAAACTTAAGTGGCAGTGGGCGGGGCACATTGCGCGTAGAACTGATGGCCGTTGGGGCTGAAAGGTTCTCGGGTGGCGACCACGGACCGGAAGGCGCAGCATGGGTAGACTCCCCCCCCCCCCCCCCCACAAGGTGGACTGATAACCTGGTAAAGGTCGGTTAGGTAGTTGTTGAGCTACACTTAAAAAAGCCTACACAGTCGCGTTCGTCAGCAAACGCGCGCGCGCCGCGATGTTCGCCCCGCCCGCGGCAAAATATCCCTGGCGTACTCATTTATGAACCGATTCTAATAATTCAAAAAGCATTATATAGAGGATGAATTTAGCATTTTCAATTATATGATGTATTTTTTAAAGAAATAGCCTCTTTCATCGAGTTTTTTGAAGTTAAAATACAAATGACTTTTTCAAAAATACGATTTTTTTGGAAAAACTTTTTAATTGTTTTACTTACAAATTTCATTACTGAAAACAAATTAATGGCAATATAAAGAGCTTTCATATGATATCCCATTTGTCTAAATCGGTTAAGTAGTTGTTGAGCTACACTTAAGAATGTCTTCACAGTCGCGTTCGTCAGCAAACGCGCGCGCGCCGCGAAGTTCGCCCCGCCCGTGGCGAAATGTCCCTGGCGTACTCATTTATGAACCGATTCTAATAATTCAAAAAGCATTGTATAGAGGATGAATTTAGCATTTTCAATCGTATGAAGTATTTTTTAAAGAAATGGCCTCTTTCATCGAGTTTTTTGCAGTTAAAAAAAAATGACTTTTTCAAAAGTACGATTTTTTAAGAAAAACTTTTTATTAATTAGACTTGCAACTTTTATTCCTAAAAATGAATTATTAGCAATTTAAAGAGCTTTCATTTGACACCTCATTTGTTGCAATACGTTGAATAGTTAAAGAGATAATCGATAAAACTTGATACCACCAACCGCCATCTTTGTGACGTCATAGTTACCCCCTCCACCACTTTAGAGAGTGACGACATCGAGTTTTATACTCGGAAGACGTCACTGAATCCAACGATACCAGTCGTCTGTAGGCGACTGCTCGTACAAACGGAATTTTGATTTTAGTCACTTGGCCTCCCTACTAATCGTATTCCGATGTATGTCACGCGTTCATTTCCATGCGAATTCTGAGATAATAACATAAATATGATGTCGCAGAGACTTCGTCACTTGACGGGATACTGGCAGTATATTTGCGCAGTGGGTCAGTACTACATTCGTGTAGCCCCGCTTCCGCGCATGCCGTGCCAGCCAGGAAGCACTAATTTAAATGTAGGCGCGCAGTAAGGAATCGGTAGGAACTCGACTGATATTTAACACAGATTGGTATGGTTGACGAAATATAAGCTGCACCGATTCGCCATACAAGTTGTTCGAGGAATCGGTGCAGCTTATATTTCGTCAACTATATCATATCCCATGCACACCGAGAAGTCGGGAAGTAGCCTAAGGCCGCAGATACTCTCAATGGTACCTGACGCGTCCGCCATATGCGGTGGGTGTTGTGTAACTTTCTAAAGAAAATGTCAGTAAAGTTACAAGAACTGCTATTAATTTAGACCGCTCATCACTCTTCATTTGACCAGTCAAAATAATTACCTATGATGAAAAATTTTCAGCAATTTATGTGTGAATGTTTCACTCACGTCTTTTAGGCCGTCTATCGCTAGTGCTAGACGCGAGGCCGTCGAGGATGGTTCTGGTCTGGAACATGTCGAGCGATATTAGATCTTAAAGACGTGAGACCCGTTTATTACATTTCAACATCCCAATGTGTGGACGGAAGTTTTATATTTAAAACTGAAATTTAGCATGGAACGTTTCTTTCACTTTACCATTGTTTCTACAGATGTAACATTTCATAGTTAAGGAAAATTACGAAATGTTTCAGAAATTGACTATCACTAGTCACGTGCTCTATTATTTGCAAAACCACCGTTACCACTGGGGTACCATTTCATTCCCCTCACGGATTATATCGAATTGTCGATCCGCCGAGAAGACTGGCAGCTGTCAATCCATGATGTTACAGGTTTAAATTTATCTTTATACAGTGTTGGCATTTGAGAATTAAGGTGAAAAGGCAACCAGCTGAAAAATATTATCATTTTCTTCATCGATGGTATAGAAATCTGTTGTTACTTAAAATCTGTATATGTTTATTTTCTTTGATATCCCTAATTCGTTAAATATAGCACAAGACACATTATTATTATTAAGCTTCTTTATTCCATTTTTCACTTTCTTTACATTTATGTTTAATTATTGTTATTTATTTTTCTATATTTGGATCCTTAACAGGTTGAAGCCTCCTCTTCCATCTTTCTCCAGTTCTTTCTGTCTTGTGCTTTTTTAAGCCAGTCCCTGCCGGCTATCTTCACTATGTCATCAGCCCATCTTTGCATTGGCCTTCCTTAGGCGCGTTTGCCATCTGGGCCAGGCCATTTAGTTGTCTCCAGAGCCCACCTTTTTTCTTGTGATCGTGCAATATGCCCGGCCCATCTCCATTTTTGGCAAAGAGCATGTTTTAGTGCATCTTTAATTTTAGTTTTTCTTCTGATGTCTACACTTCTGGTTTTCTGTATTCTACGTAGCTTTAAGATGCTTCTCTCCATTGAGCGCTGGCAGGTCGTAATTTTGTTTTTGATTGTGTTTGTGTATGTCCATGTCTGGCTTCCATATATCAAGCTTGGTAGTAAACAGGTGTCCATTACTGTTCCTTTTAGATTTAAATGGTAATTTCCTTTGAGAACAAGACACATTAATAAAAAAAAATTTAAAGTGTGTCGTATGAATCAATAAGAACGTTTTAATTTTCAAAACGGACAAAAAAATATTTCCACTTGAAATACATAAACCTGTTTTTTTTGTTACAGTCTCGGGAGTACGTACACTGGACAGTTCAAAATGCTTCAAGCCGGAGTCAATCTTAATAAAGAACATCGTAGTAAATGGACCGGGAAATCTGCATAAGGTACGAATTATTTACTGGCATGCAATTTTCATTACATGGAAGACGAATGCAAGATCTTGCACCATTTAAATAGTCCTTCAAGCGCTTTAGGAAATAACCAAGGAAAGGAACAACATAATAACATAGGAAATAGCCAAGTCAGGAAGTCACCTTACGGGGGGGGGGGTTACAACACTTTAAGTAAATGTTTTTACGAAGGAAGAGAGAGATGAAAAAGTTAATCAAACCTCGAATTTTTGGAACCAAAACGTGCCGTTCTTAAGCCTCGGTTTATGTTTTTAGCTCAAAATATAGGTGTCATAATTATGTTTATTCGATAAATATTAAGTAGCAAACATTCTTAAGAAATCGGACTTTGTATTCCTCTCACAATAAAATTATCTCCATCAGACATGCCAGCAAGCATGGATAATACTTAGTCACAGATAACGTGAAGAGGGTCAGATAATGACCACGCATTAGGGAATATTGTACGATAATGCGCACTTAGGACGGATGCAAAAAATCCTCGCTCATTGTGGAGCTTACCACGATAAATATCATCATATTTTGGAAAGTTTTTTGTTGATTCACTGCATTCATACCATTACCATCGGAAAAAAACCGTGGTGGTTCCTTACTTCATTAGCAATTTTTCATTTAGGATTATTTTAAGTCGCTTATTAATTATTATTATTTGTATGTCTTATCCATGTTCCATATCTCGAGAGTTGGAAGGCATGCATGGGCCGAAGCGCAGAGGCCCCTTTAAGACAAAAATAATCTAAAGGCAAGAGATACACTAACCGAATACCGGTTATTATTGTTATTATTGAGGGTCTGTAAGTATTATCCCATTGCTGGGCAAAGGCCTCTGCCCCCCGTTTCGGGTTTCCAATATTCACGATCTTGAGGCTCCTCTGACCACTCCTTTGAAAAAGAGTATATATGATGATGATATCTAATGTAGTAAAACAAAAGTAGCTCGGGTAATTTCAATTAAACACACATAACGGAATATGGTACAGTCAATAAACAACTAAATTAAAAAATATATATGTATATCAGTGGCGGCGCGTCAAAAATATTCTTAGTGAAGCCGGAAACAATTTAGCCTTTCTTATTCTTTATGAGCCGTAGTAAAAGATTTGGACTGGCTGAAACTTAGGCAAGCCGGTGGGAATCGAGTTGTATGGACGCTCCGCCACTGATGTATATATCAATTCAAGTGCAAGTGCAACGCCTTGCAAGTGTGCATAAAACAACCGCCATACCTTTGAATGACTCCTACGTTTGAAATTCAAACAAAGGGCTGTGCCCTTTATTGGGATAGCAAAAGCGCACACTATTGACTCTGCAAGTCAAAGTTTGAACAAAACCTCATAAAGCGCCCACACAGAGGACTAATTTTCACCGCTCCTATTGTAACGGTGTTTCAGTCAACTTTACAAAGCGCGTTTGAATTCCTGGTACAGCCAAGGGCACCAATATGTATACACTTTTTCACCTTATGTCGTTGAAATAAGGTCCAAAAATGTATACATATTTATGCCCTCGACTGTACATTTAAATAAAACGGATTTTTCAAAAATATCTACACCGCTGCTAATAATTTACAGTCCTCCCTACAAAACATCATAGTTGTTTGTTTAGTTTAACTTAACTATTGGGTTTTCTTAATGATATCGGTGGAAATGGAGATATTCAACATTCATTAAACATGCCTTAAATAATACGAATATTAATATAATTTTATTTTTAAATGTTTCGAGGGGGGTTCCCTTAGAGCTAAAAAGAGATTTTTTTACTTACCTCATCGAGCGTCATTTAGCGTTGTGTAAAGCTCATTGAGCAGATACATTAAATGTATTTTTGAAAATATTCGAAAAATAAGGAATGAAACGCCGCTAAAGTAACTTTTTGTACAAAATTGTGTCCCGAAGAAATTTTTAATTCCCAGTGACCTACGAACTTCAAATTTGGTATTGATAAATTCTAAACTATTGATAAATCACATTTTTTCTTTGAAATTACTTTATTTTTCCTAATAAAAACAACTTAATTTTGGGGAAAATAAAATAAATAAAAAACCGGCCAAGTGCGAGTCGGACTTCGCAAATTTATGGTCCCGAACTAACGATTTGATTCGACGAAAACATCTGGTTTATCGATATATTAGTATTTGTTGGTAAAATATACGTAATAAGCATTATCACCAAATTTCAAGTTCATAGGTCAACGGGAAGTTAAAAAAATTAAGGAACAAAATTTTGTGACGGACGATGGACGGACGGACGGACGGACGGATGCGTGAGTGACAGCAATAGGGTTCCGTTTTGAATAAAAACTGATATTCAATAGAATTACAATTAATATGTATATTTGTATTTGTGAGTTTCCGATATTTCGGCACTGTTGCACGCGCCATGATTAATAGAAAGTGGTCATTTACACTAGAACATGTGAACTTGAAATCTCATACTGACATACCAAAAGCTTGAAAAGATATGGGAGAAAAAAAATCTCCCATATCCAATCTATCAAATCTTTCAAAGTGTGAACACTTTTATCAGAATAGCACTTTAGTACCAACGGTCGGAATACCTTTTCTGTTCCGTGTAAAATACGCATTCCATTCTCGCATGCACAATGCATCCTTTGTACAGAATTTACGCTGAAAACTATACCGCTCTTGAGAAAGCACTAACGTGAACTGAACATGCCCCATTGTTAGTACCTATGGTACCAGGTCAATGGATGCCTAAAGTTTTGTAGGAACATAGATTTTAATATTATATATATCACAACAACAACAACACAACTTACAACATATTACAACACAACTGTGGACAAGTAGAATAAAATTGGATCGGCGGATAGCGAATTCACTTTAAAAATCATATCTGCTCTAGTAATTTTATCTCACGAGCGCGGGTTGGCCATTGTTGTAATTGTGACACATACGAACACATAGACAACGTAAACTCATAGTTCCTACGCTGACGCACACATAGACAATGTGCATGTATAGCTCAAGATACAACAATGCTCACCCGCGCTCGTGAGCTAAAAGTACTATCTCTCTCTTTCTGAGTAAGAGTTAAATGGGCGTTAATTTTGGGTAGAAATGTATTGTTCCTAACGCACACATCAAATTTAAAATCAATTGACTACCGGAATAAATTATTTAATTTGAAACAAACTTACAAACGCACAAACGAACGTTTCTACGTACCATTCATTTCCCATGAACTCTAGACCAGAAAAAGTTTTTCCATAGCAACGCGCCACAGAAAATCAACGTATCCATTCTTGTACCGCTGAAACCGAAAGGGAATCGAATTGGTACCTTTTATAAATTTGACAATCTTTCTGTTCATTTTAACTCGTTTCTTGCCAACTGCCATAATGACACAGTACCTAAATTAATACTGAAGTAATTCTAAAGAACGTATGCATTTTAGGCGTTCTTAATCTAATGTATGACAATTTTGTGATGCATTCTTCTTCACTTCACTTCGACTAATCAAGGCTTTTGCGCACCCCCGAGGTGCCACCTCCGGACGTAACACTATTATTCGCACATACCGCCATTATCGATGTCACTGTCACCAAATTAACTAGACCAAAGAGCGCAGTGACAGTATTGGACAGAGAACCTTCTCTACATAAGGGTCATTATGGGGATTGTTCCAAATCCCTTCCGTCGTCACTATTTTGATGAATTGGAATAAAGATTGTAACTGTTTTCGGTTATTTGGTAGAAGTATAAGACCGCCACCAGCTAACTCAGAAATACCACCAAAATCTACAGCCAATTCGTCAAAAACGTGTCCACAAAAGTGAGATGATTAAAATGCGCGAATATATAACCCATAAAGTATTACTTACTATTCATTTTGTGACGTTTGTAAGATATGACGACCGGGATAATACCTACCATCGCCAACACAGTTAACTGAACATTCATATACTCATACTCATACTCATTTATTCATAAAATTGAGGATTTTACATGTCAATGAAATTAAATTTACAATATTAACGTATGTCTATTGAATTCATTTTCAAATATTATTGAGTACTTACAAAATAATTATTAAAATTGTCATAAAGTCAACGTTGTAAGTATTATTAATAAAATTGTCAAAAAGTCAATGTAATAAATGTATACTCTATGCAATATATAATAAGTGTCACCAATGGTCAGTTTTGTTAATTGTGTTGGCGTTTGTACCTCAAGAAAGCAAATGACACCATTAACTGTTTACACATTTGCACATTAACCGAAATTAATTTCTGGATTTTAGCGGTACCAGGATAGAGGCCACTTCTATATAAATGAGAAGCTTCCTCAGAACCGGATACGGCTTAGTTTTGCGATAGGCAAGTTAGATAGATAAGTTAGCTGGCAGCCCCTATGAACTTGGTAATTATACGTCTTATCTGTAAGCGCGCCTTTTAAACATAATCTACCATGGAGGTAGAACATGCATATATTAGGAAGAGGGTATTTTTCTCAAAAGTAAATATAAATAAAATAATAATAATTTAAGAATGCCTTGTTTGAAACTCTCCTCCGATTACCGACGGTTTGTTGTAACCCACCATTGAATCTTTCTATAATTACTCACTGCGGGGCAAAAACGTTACCAACAAATTATAAAAACACTTTCATAACAATCATGTATTAAAATATTCACATTTTAACCCTACTGCATCGTTAATCTACTTATTTGTGCACGTGTATAAGCTTAATCAGCCGGGAAACCGAACTTTATATACCTCCTAGCAATATTCACTCGGTTCACATTGTTTATGTACGTATACAAATGTTATTGTTAGCGAGTTAATAAAACAATTGTTTGCCTATTGAGGAACCCGAAGACTGAATGGCTATTGAGAACAATTGTTTTGATTTGTTAAGCTTGTTGGTACTTTTATTAATAGCTTAGTTGTTTTGACTTGATGACAATCCATTAAGACGGGCTGTTGTAATTTCAATAACTATATTTCTACAAATAATTAAACCGAATTAGGTTTTCATGCCACATCATATTTTATGTCCACCTGTTCAAAGTGGCAATTTAGCTTGCGGTTAATCCTACTTCCTGGCCAGGGGAAGACAGACAATTTGAACTTACCACGGGTGGTAATAAAGGAAGCCTCAGATCGCATATTTAATCAAATGTATTAATTGTTTTATCCCCCTAGATAAGTGCTGTATTATTGTCAACACGAGTTAGGCAACAAAGCCTATTATTTATAGTCACAGAATTTTGCTACTATCAAAGTAGCATTGCTTTCAAATAGAATGTCTAAGTCATAAACGCGATATCCCAGGGATGTTTTCTTCCATCAATTAAACTCATTGAATTGCGGCCCTGGTATTCTTTCAAATAGATATCACAATTTAATTATTTTTTCTAAGGTAGAAAATTGATCGGTGCATAACTGAGCCAAAACGTTTATGAACAGTCACTCGTTCTTTGTTCATTTTAAGATTAGATTTTATAAATAAAGGAAATATTTAAAAAATTTGCCACCGAGCAGGATTCGAACCTGCGACCTCCTGGCATTCATATTCCGGGCATTGGTATAAAGGTCTAAAGAAACTATAAGCGCAAGGTCGCCGAAATTACTATCTCTCAAAATGCCCACATCACAAAATACCAAAATATACCGTGGCAAAAAAGCAGTTGAATTGATGGCTTATCGTTTTTTCTGGACATGCATCGTTTTCATCGCGACGAATTTTTTGTTCTTTTTGTTGACTGTAACGCGATATTCTGGTTGACTACTATATGTATTTATTATAGAGGGAGATACACCAGTCTCACTTATAACAATATTTTCGATATAGTTTTGGGAAGATAATATACGATTTCTGACCAACAAAACAAACACACGCTGTACTTTATTTACTGGCAAGTCGATTCGGACTAACAATATTAGTTTTCTGGTCGAGTTGAAATATGGTCCAGACTACTATCGTATCCAGGAAACGGACAGTCCGGTTAGAGCGTGAACTTTCTTGGCAATCTGCCAAAACACAATTTATAAAAGATCTGAAGCTGAAAAGTGTAGGTACCAGTTTGATATATCTCGATTTTTCAGGTTCTTATGATGCTATCCATACTAATATAATAAATGTGAAAGTGTGTCTGCTGAACCGATTTAGATGAAATTTGGTACGGAGATAGTTTAAGTCCCGGGGAAATATATAGGATATTTTCTATGCCGGAAATTATCACTTATGGCGCCTGTATACGCAAGCACTCCCCCATACAAACTTTGTGCAAGTGTTTCTTCGCTTGTGTTTGCTTTACACTTATGAGTTTTGGTCGTACGCTTATTTTTTTAGTTAGCTAGAACATCAAGAAAATAAAAATTAATTTATTATTTTTTTCAATTTTTTGAATTTTTATTTTTTATTGATAGACATTTTTCGTATATCTAATATTAACAAGCAAAAAAAATATATATGCGGGAGTGCCAAAACTGACGAATAAAACTTGCACAGAGTTTGTATGGAGAAGGCCTTGTGTAATTTGTGTATACAGGCGCCTTAAGGGGGTGATACTGGTAGTTTGTATGGAAGAGCGATAACTTGGTAAGCGCCTGATATAAAAGAATAGCAATTGAAATCTAGTATAATAAACTAGCTTTCAATACGCGAAATTTTGTGAAATAAAATATTTATAAAATGTCAGGTATTTCGTGTGAAAGTCATTTTTTTAAAGTTTTTTTTTCTCGGTAAAAGTGCCCCGAAGACATTAATTGAATCACACCCATCATATTAGCAATTGAAAAAAAAAAACTAAAAAAAGAAAAAGAAAAAAAGGTACAATCGGCAATAAAACCTTGTGCCAATTACTATAAAATTTAAAACACGATGCACTAAAAAGAAAGAAAAAAGAAAATACCTTAACAATTTATTTTATGTCGGGCACCTAATATTTCAATATTATATACTGTAGTAGGTCCCCCGACTGCAAAACAAAATAGATTTTCTAAAGTTCTTTATTTTGAAATTTGTTTTTTCTCTCGGAATTTTTAATTTTCATTTTAAAGTATCTTATGCCGTATTCTCTTCAAATTTTGATACCCCACTTGATAAGATAAGAAAAAAAAATCGGAACACAATGGACAACAAAATGGACTCCACAGTCCACCATATTGGTTTTATTGTAACGTCACATACCTAATATATCCCATATTACTCGGAATGACGAAGTATTCTAACGATTCCTCGCACATCTAATTTGGTCAAGGCGTTGAGAAGTTCTGGGGAAACAAAGAAACTCACATACATGAAACCTGAAAACATCACATTCCTTTTTTTGGGCGAAATCATTATTTTGTTTGCACTAAATTTAGACTTGTAATAATTAACAGTTAGATTAATTCCTGTGAAACCAACATCCATTATAACTTTATTGTTGCGCGGTGAGTACAAATTCCTATCTAAGTTTAGTATTGCGTTAGTTGCCAAGGTTTCTAACGATGCCGCAACCAGGAACTTGCAGGGATCCTCCAACGGGACTTCCTTCATACTAATACTTAATGAGTATAGGTGTTTCAAATAAGGCACTAACTAGTTGCATACGGTGTTCTTGTAGTGAGAACATAAAGTATCGATCTACGTGCAAGTGTGTTGCAATAGTAGATTGTGTCTCAAGGGACCAAATTAAATATTTACGATGGGGTCGGATAGAATCCTGAGCGTACCGAGGGATTATAAAATAGAATCTTGAGCGGAGCGAAGGATTTAAGTGTTTACGCTCAAGATGGAAATAATTTTGCTAATACGACCTATCTATTCTTTTCCTGTTCGTAACAATTTTATTTATAATCCAGAAGCTTATATCTTTCTATTTATGTTTCCCTCTAAACTGACAATTAATGTTATATTTAAGTAGTCTCCAATATTAATTTAATATTTGAATACTTAATTATAAAAGTAAGCTTGGGCGCACAAGGGAAAGTTTTTCAACCTTGCAATAATGTTAGATAGCAGGTTGATTTAAGAGCAACTCAATTCACGAGTACACTTTGAGAGTTTTTGGGAGTTTATAAACTTCAGAAATCTAAAATTGATATATAAGTCCTTATTTGCGTGTTTTAAAAGTTTTATTTTGTTTTATCGCGATTGCTACTTAAGTTTCAGTGAGTTTAAAACGTATAACTTTTTATAAAGCAGTAATTTGCCTTCTTACAATGTCTGTATAGGTTGTGTTCCGTTTTTTATGTTTTTTCTGTATCGATTTGGTTTCGTATTAATATTAAGTAACTCACTTTACTTTTATTTCATAATTCATCATAATTCACTTGACGTTTTCCCATTTACATATTGTGGTTAGCGCGTCGTGTCTTTTTTTTTGGCTTGACGAAATTTTTAAACCAACTACCCATTTTTAAACAAACTAGTTTCTGAGCTGAGCTTGAGAAAAAAGTTCACGTTTCCCAACCAAACCGTAATATTCTTCTATCTGCCTATTTAAAAAGAATATAGTAGGATTTAGGAAGTAACCGTTTAGTGATAAATTATAAGAAGCACCTTACAGTCGACAGTACGCGGACAGTCCGCTACTGTCGACTGTAAGGTGCTGTAAGGTACTGTGCCTGTCTGTCTGTCACAGACCTTCCCGGACAGATCATTGTATTCAAACAGGTCAGGAATGGACGGGTCTGTTTCGGCTTTTACCTGTCACTGCCAAGATAATTAAAATACAAGCCGATTTACTTTAACAAGGCATATCAAACTACTATTTTCTGGTCATAAATTCATTAACCCTCAAATAATGTTGCCAGGGACGATTGCCGCAAGCACTGCAAATAAACATGAGTTTGCCCTTCAATTGGATTTATACTCGATTGCTTCAGGCTTTGAGTAATTGTTCTAGCAATTGTAATCGACTTGGGATACGAAATGGCATATTTATACCTATATCGAAATATGAAACCCAATAATAAAAACCGGTCCAGTGCGAGTCTGACTAGCACACCGAGAGGGTTTCGTACACTGTTTATATATCAATCAATTATTTATGGTAAAATTTAAAAAAAGGTAGGACGCTATAGGTAATTTGCCTGCCAGGCGTATAATATTAAGAAATGTAAATTTTACATTTCTTAAACCGTAAAATAATAAAAAGCTTGAAAGTTAATACAATTAGGTTTGATAATAAAAACGTTTAAGTTTTAATTGTCTTTTGAACAATAAAAAACATGTTCTTCTAACCTTTAAAGTTACAAATTTTAAATTATATTTTATTTTAAAATAAACTAAAATTCATTGTTTTAAATGACTATGCATATAGCTGTGGAGGGACGCCCATACAACTCGATTCCCACCGGCTTGCGTAATTTTCAGCCAGTCCCTGTGGCCAGTCCAGTTCTTTTACTATGGCTCATGAATTATAAGAAAGGCAAAAAATATTTCCGGCCATCCTAAGAATATTTTAGACGCGCTGCCACTGACATATAGTAACATTATGTTATGAATTTTTAACGAGGCAAGATTTTTTATGGGATCCATTATTTGATACAGCACAAAATCCGTGATATCGCAATTAATTTATATTGTAATCTAAGTTATTTTATAATTTGAACATGTTCTATCCTATTCATAGTTATTTTCACGCTCGCCGCTCAGTATGACACTTTTTTAAGTTTCATTATTTGTTGTATTTGTTATAAGTAACTATTCATTTTATTTATTTTTATTGCTATTTCACATATATATTTGACATTTTAGGAACGCCTATTTTTAGGTATATTTAAAAGAAATAAAATAGCTTGACTTTGCAAGAGTGGGTAGAAGTAAGTGCGCCTCGGTAGATGAAATATCAAACTTGCTCATACCAAATTTAATTAAGGTCTGGCATCGAAAATATAATCCGCTTATCAACGCCAAGTTTATCAAACAGCGGACATATAATTAAATTCAGTTTCGATAGATCCCACTTTTGATAGCTCCAATGACGTTGATTAATACAATAAGTGTATACAATAGAAATATGAGAATGTCTGTATGTTGAAATACCTATTTTTCCCCTCGTTTTTAATCTTTGTTTTTTTTTTCTTTTTTTACATAGAATACTCAGATTTATTTAAGTAGGTTAAGTATTATTATTGTAAAAAGAATATTTTTGGGAAAAAAATGACTAACTGTCGAGTTTCTTTCAGCGTTCCTTCTCGGCAGTGGTCTTCTTTTGAGAAACGCTAGTTGATTTTGACTTGTATTAAATTGTAGTTGTTAGAAGTTTGGTCTCTGAAATTGGAGATTACCCAAATAGTGTGGAGCGATATTATCACTTGTTGCTTGGCTTGGTGCTTACATCAATATACTTAAAGTTTAATTTATTTCATTATGTGCAATTTTTTTTATGCAATGAAGGCGTTACCAATACCTTGTTAAAACATCTATGAACATTACGATTTTGCTTTGTACTTATACTAACCTGAAAAATATGCTAAAAGAAAGTATCACAAAAAAACTGCGTATTTTTCGCTTTTTAATATCAGAGCAAATAGGACATCAATATTTGTAAATTGTCAATTTTTAACAAAAGCAATTTTTCGTAACAACCGGGAAAATGCTATAGATGAGTATGATGTTAGGCCAGTAGGTACAATAAAAGAATTGCCTACCGAGCTGACGCCGCGCCGCGGAGTTAGTGAAGCCCCTTAAATATACATTGGGATAGAGACCAATGGTTCTAATTAACTTCGGCAGTCTAACCCTACGGCTGTTAGCTTTTCGCGTTAAGCTGCCAACTTGGAGTCACGAGTGAGTTTCCTATTTTTAGACCAAAGTTTGAGTTGCAAATGACTTTTGGTTGTTACACTTTTCCTTGCACGCAGTTTTGCTTGCATTCGTTTAAGTTAAAATTATGTAGTTACATAGCACATTTTATTAATTTGTTTGTATGGTATAAAACTGAAAGCAAGTTTTTTAAATTGTTCTGATATAACATGCAAAGCAGACATAATAATTCATTTATTGCTTCATGTGGTTTACATAGGTCATACAAGATAATGGTTACAACAGATCGCAACATGAACCCTGCTAGGGCAGCAATTGTAACTTATTATAATCTAGGTGAATACCTTCACTGAGCGAAAAAAATACTAATTATTAGTTTTAGTGAATCCCAAGACAAGGAGATTTTATACTAACGGTTACAAAACAGTTTAGTAGTAATTAGTAGTTACAAGGACAATTTTTTTGGTATTAGTAAATAACTACTATTATCAAAAACTGTTTTGTAACCGTAAGTATATAATCTCCTTGTCCTGGGATTCACTAAAACTTACTAATAATTAGTATTTTTTTTCGCTCAGTGTATACTGAATGACAGACAAAATTTATCATTATTTTTAATTACAAAAAAATAGAACATATAGTTAAATATATAGTTAGCAGAAGTTATAAGGTTCATCATAGGTAATTTCAGTAGGTATAATTCAATTTGAATGAATCGCTTACGATTAGATATCCACCAATGAAGTTGAACCAATGAAGTTACCGTTCTACTGGGCCGGTGTCAATCGATCAGTACCCTTACCACGAGTTTGCAATGTTTGCATTACCGTACCGTACTGTACTCGCTACTTACTTACTTACTTACTACGCTGGCTCAGCGACCCGAAGTGGATCTTGGCCTCCGACACTAAGACACGCCACTGTGCTCTGTCCTGTGCAGCTTGTCGCCAATCAAAGTCGGCCGTTTGAAGCTGGCACACGTCTTTTTGGACTTCGTCGATCCAGCGATACCTTGGTCGGCCGATCGGTCGTCGACCAGCGGGACGCCCAAGGTACGCTCTTTTGGCAGCCCGATCCTCTCCCATCCTCTCGACGTGGCCGAGCCAGCGCAGCCGAGCAGCTTTGCTCTCCCCGATGATGTTGGGCTCGGCAACCAGTGCTTCTACCGTACTCGCTAGCGACTGCGTAAACGATTTAGTATGGACAAAAGTACAGCGCCTATGGCAGTTACGCAATAGAACTAAGAATCGCCATACCTACTAAATCTTTTACGCAGTCGCTAGCGAGTACGGTATTGCAAACATTGCATACTCATGGTAAGGGTACGGATCGCAAGTCGTGTGTGTTTGCTTTCGGTGAAGGAAACAATAGTGAGGAAACAGGCGTAATCCCAACAAGATTTATTTTTCCCTCTGGGCCGAAAATTCAAGTGGCAGGCCATAAGAAATACTTATTTGGCATTTTTATGAGAAATTTATTATTCGTCTAAACAACTTTTTTGTCTTTAAAGATTTTTTTACATTAATATCAAACAACATTTTTAATATTCCACTAATCACTTAAAGAAACGTATTTAAATAACTCCGTCATTCCTTAAATCTTAAATTTACGTTAAATTAAATTCACAATGCCCAAGAATTTATCCAAAGCGTTTGGTGATTAAAAGTTATTTCAATCATTGCGTCTCAGTCATGGCAGACTTGGGAAAAAGACGGCTCGTGCATAACTCACGGAATGGATTTTATGAAACAGCGACCCCATTTAAATAGAGTTTAACTTTTGAGAACGTTTAAGTGACTTAGTTTTATTTTTTCACGGAATAGCGGAATAAAATCTCGGCCGCAGTTCATTTTTCCTGTTGTGTTAAGGAACCTTTTCCACTGGCATTTAAAAAAAGGAAGAAAATTAGAATTGGACTGTTTTTTGGGGTTCCGTAGTAAACAGGGATAGACAGGAACCTTACAACTATAAGGTGGTGGTGAAACTTCACCATGTCTATCCGTCCTTTAGTATAAGAAAGCTGTATTGTGGCATGGGTATTACATATAAATCACTGACAAAAAATCTAATAAAATCTTACAACTATTATTTATTACGGAATTCTACATTGTGCATGGTACTTGGCCGGTTTTTTTGTGTATCGACATAAGCTAGTTACTTCTACAGAAATTAAAACACAAATTCTCCGATTTTTTAGGGTTCCGTAGTAAACAAGGAACCCTTATAGTTTCGCCATGTCCGTCCGTCCGTCTGTCCCCCGTTTTTCTCAGTAACCGTTAGTACTAGAAAGCTGTAATTTGGCATGAGTATACATATCAATGACGCCAACAATACATTAGAATCAAATCTTATAAAAAATTTTTTTTGGGTAACTCTCCTACATTTAAAAGTGGTGGTGCAATTTTTTTTTCTTCCAAACCCCATCGTGTGGATTTTTTGGATAGCTCTTTCAAAAATATTATAAAGTTTCTAAAAGCATTTTTTGATTAAAGAATTGGTTGGCGTGATATTAAGCTTTGAAGTGATAATTTTTGTTATGGTCAAGTGTCCCCCCCCCCCCCCCTACCAGCTAAACGGTGACTACTAGGCATGCGAAAAAAATCATGGTAATAGTATATACGATGAATTTAAAAGGAAAACTATCACAGCTAAGTATACATTACTAGTTAACGAGTAATAGTCGAACTTCAGAAATGTACTTTGCAAAAGCAAACTTTCGTACAATTTCCATTGATACCTTAGATAATGTTATTAATTCTGTCAAAAACATAGTAAATATAAGTTTGCGAACTTTTTAGTCCACATAATGTAACGGGTGGCCGGTTTTTTCGATATACAGTTGCCTCGACAGCGAAGAGTATAATATTTTCCGGCACTCCAACAAGCAAGGGCGTGACGGAAGAACACTCGAAGCACTTTGAAGGAGTAAGGGTCATCCTTAGACATTTTCCTGACGTCGAAAACGTCTCAGTCATTACTTCGCCTTCCCCCTTTTATTTTTGAGGTTGACAAGGTCCGGAGTAAACGTAGGTACTTATATATACAAAGTTTTTGCGCACGTTTGTCGGAGAGCTTTTTTTTGTAAAACTGGAAAGCTTAAAAATGTGCCATCAATCGGAGGCGTAATTAGAAATAACTGTTTCAGTGATCGCCTTTTCAATGCAATAGTTGTAACATCGAATAAAGCACGCTTATTTTTCAAATAAAAAAAAACATAATGGTCACTGTTATTCATATATAAAATAAATATAAAATATAAAAATATTTGTGGACAATCTTACACAAATCAACCTAGTCCCAAACTAAGCACAGCTTGTACTATGGGTACTAAGCGACGATATACATACTTATATAGATAAATAAATACTTAAATACATAGAAGACATCCAAGACCCAAGAACAAATATTCGTGCTCATCACACAAATAAATGCCCCGGCCGGGATTCGAACCCGGGACCTCCAGCTTCGTAGCGTAGCGTTGGTATATATAACTAGTTTCAACCTATTTCATCCCTGCAAGGTGATTTTTGGGATAAAAATTATACTATAAATGTTAATCCAGTCCGTAAATGCGTTGCATAATCATATTTCGTCATAATCCGTCAGCCGTTTTTGTGTGATTGAATAACAAACATCCAAACATCTTAACTTTCGCATTTATAATATTAGAGGGATTAGCCATTGATCACGTCTCTAATGTCTTGCATCTTTGCTAGACAGTTTGCAAATGGAGAACAGCTGTTTTTAGAACAAACGCCCTTAGAACCACGTTTGCTAATGTATGATATTCACATAGGTACATTGGCAAACGTGGTTCTCGAAATGTTATCTTTAGGAACTTTGTATGTAAGTACGTGGGAGTTACTCGTATGATCTTAGAATTTGTGCTATAGACGCGAGCAGTAGCCGGTTGAAGATTACTTTCATTTCATTTCATTTCATTTATTCGTTGCAAACCATGGTATTATACAAGGTGTTCTTACAAGCTAGATAGTACAAACATGGACCCTAGTAGGATGTAGCAACATATTTATGAACTAAAAACTATACTAAACATTATATGTATGTAAGTATTTATACAGTTGTGTGCGAAGTAACAACAACCAATTTGAAAATAAAATATTAGGGATGAACCAAATTTTTGAGGCTCTAAATTATAATTGGTGATACTTTAATGAACGCATTTAGTTTAGGTAGGTTTTTTGTCAAAGAAGATAGACGCCATAGCAAAGAAAACGGATACAGTTTACGTATATTTTGTAATGTCTGTAATTAGGGTATTTTCGACATACTTGTTAAAATTGCATGGCAATAGCATGGTGTTTTATATATAAATAATCGTCATAATATCACAATAAATTATAAATCATCAAAATTATGAAAAATACGAGACTTCATAGATTCCAAAACTTATTGAAAAAACTTCCACTATATTAAATTTAAATGTGCTTATACAATCATTAGTAGCAATAGTAGTACCTAGTAGACATTTCAACGTCTCCAAAACTTGATGCCAATGGCATCATAAAAAAAATTAAAGTAGTTCTTATCTGGAGCCCAATTGGGTAACAATTTCCGTCTTACAGAATACCGAAGCCCATTATGACACGACTTTTGCTATGATTATATGTTGTTGTTTTGTTTGTTGATGTAATAGAGCGTCAGAGACTCTCGAATTTGAAAACACAATGAATCCTCAAATGACTCGTCTCAAGTCACAGGTCATAAGCTATTGTCAAATGGACCGTATACAAATTGTTCATCGCCGTAGAAATGTTTACTTTTGTTTAAATTAATATTTTTACTGAGGAAAGAAGAAAAAAACGTAATATGTTCCATTAAGGATGTTTGGCAGAAAGCGTTATAATGCCGGCTTAATGCGCCTTATGAAGTTATCGCCCCCTAACGGCGGTTTTATGCTAAAATCCGGTAGTTATTGCTTTACTGACTAAAAGCTTGCGTATGTCCATAGAAAAAACATACATCGTTATGAAAATGAGGGTATTGAAGCAAAGGAGGTTGTCGAGACCGTATCAAGTACAAATCTGTGGTTTCTATGACCCTTCCGTTATAGTCTCGGTGCAGTTTTCCCGCAGGCTTAGAATTAGAAGATCAGATGGCAGTCGACGCTTTCGTAAAACGAATTTATACACCAAATCCTGGGATTATGTAAAAGCGAAAGCCGGGCTTCTTAGGGCACAACCCGGAAAACTCAAGAGAGTATACTCTGTTTTTAGGGTTCCGTAGCCAGAATGGCTAAAACGGAACCCTTATGGCTTCGCCATTCATGTCTGTCTGTCTGTCTGTCCGTATGTCACAACCGATTTACTTGGAGACTATAAGTACTGCAATTATGAAATTTGGTAGGCAGATGTATTCTATAAACCGCTACATAAAAGTGATATGAAATTAGGAAAAATATATTTTAGGGTGGGGGGGGGGGGGGGGGGGCACCCCATACATGTAACCGGGGGATAAAACAGTTTTTTTTTCAATGGAAGTTTTTGTGAGGGGTATTTTTGGATAGGCCATTAAAAATAATATAGAAGGTACTAGAAAGGTTTCCATTTAAGTCAATCGTTGGTGAGATATTAGCTGTCAAAGTCGTACAAAATGTGCCCCCCCCCCCCAGCCTCTAATTTCCAAACAATGCAGAATAAAATTCTGGAAAAATTTGAGGCACACTGTACATTAATAAATACTTACAACGATTTTTGGTTTGAGCAAGATGGGTTTAAGGGTTTTTGAGTTATATAAAATTGTCTTGCCCAAACAAAAGGAATTACATTCTTCTTTCCTACGAAGATACGACCTTTTTTGATGCAAGGTATTAAATAGTGTTTTTAGATGTGGACTAGTAGGTGTCGGTACGGAAACCTTCGTTGTGCGTGATCCGACACGCACTTGGCCAGTTTTTTTAAAATATGAAGTACTTCAATTACCACACTATACAAGTTCTCTGCAAGAAACGGATGAACACACCATACATTTCACTATTAGCACGGGGGTGACACGCGAAGGAAAGTAAGCGCTGTGCGTAAGTATGTGTGCGTGCGCTGTCGGTACACGCGTCAATTGTCTGCGCGAGTGTGTAGCGCGTGCCATGGGCGAATCGCGAGACGCGACGGTAACGCGATCGTAAGTTACGAGGCCGGGTTACGAACCCGGCCTGTCAGCCTGGGCCTGTCAGGGACGAGGTAACTGACCTCGGTGCGGGGGGGTTCGTGTCCGTTCTGTATGTAATACTATTGTACTATTCGGTGCTATTAGCAGAACTTGATCTTTAAAAAAATAGAGCATAATTAAGTAAGTAATTAAGTTTAAATTGATTACGTTAACTTTTAACTTTAATACCTATAATAATGGATTAATTAAGCTAACTTTAAAATTAACATGCACAGCTTCGTACTACCTAACTCATGCGTTAAACATATTGCGACATGGATGGAGTAAACAAGGCGCAATAATAATATTGTACTTACTTCGTTAAACTCCGTGTTTACCGAAGGATCCGGTTTGCCAAAGGCCTTTGATTTTCCAATGAATACACAATCTTTGACGTGGACTCCTTTTATATGCCAATAAAAAATAAGTACTTGTGTGTTACAGAAATGTCGAAATTAATTAATTTTGAATAGAGAAAGTTTTGATGTCTAATTAATTTTGGACCACCTTTCGTTTACCTTATCTTTATATATCTTATCTTATATCTTTAAACGAGCAATTCTTGTATATTTATTTATTTATTTATTTCGGGGATCTCGGAAACGGCTCTAACGATTTTGATGAAATTCGGTATGTCGGCTGGGTCTCATGCCCGGGAAAACGCCGAGCAAAGCTCGATTGCCCAGATATTTTTATTAGAAGACCAACAGCTTTTACATACAAAAATAATGCATATTATAACATACTTTTATATAATAATTGTGAAGTCAATGAGGTCTCTCAGGTCTCCCTAACAGATATGTTTTGTGTATGTGTGCGCCGGTGTGTGTGTGTTTGTGTGTATGTTATTTTACATAATATTGTATGAAAACAGTAACAGCATTCAAAATATCGTAAAACGGGGATTTTGATGTGAATAAAACACTATTTCTCAATAGTAAATGTATGAAAAAAGTTTTCCTCGATTTGTGGCTTTTCTAGCTGGAATATTGTTTTATGGTTGTTTTAGACACGGTTTTGATCCTAGATAGGAATGAGATCTATTGGCATCAAAAAAAAGTTTGTCAGAAATGACCTTTTTCTCGCATCCTGTATGTTTTTTCCAAAATCTGAAAACACCAATCTTAATTAATTCAAAATCAAAGGAAGGTTCTTTAAGACCATTTTCGCGTAGCAGCACGGGATCTGTTAGCTGCCCCCAATGACCCAAAAAGAAAATCCACCCTGTAAAGCACCCTGATAGGTACCTGGTAGGTAGGTAGGCTTCATGTACTTACATGAAGGCAAAATTCCTTCTGTTACTAAGACAACAAGAGTCACTGCTCTAGAATGCCGAAGAACGTCGGAAATTGTGTATTTTTGCACCTGTCATAGAACCCATTGAACGAGAGGTGACACGTGGGTTCATTATTAATGTCTGTCTTGTGACACATGACAAATGGACTACCCGCCTCATATTTCAAAGGAACTGGCGTCTGCCAACGTCTAATAATTACCGTACACACGAGTCAAATATACACAATGTATGTGTTGTGTGTATGAACAATTTAACGGACATAAATTAACAGTGACGTGATAATGTGGACACGCTGGACAAAAGCACCAATTTTTTCCAGGTTCTAGTTAGGTACACAGCTTTATTTACGCCTGCATTTTAAATTTTATAGGGGTGAAAAGTTTGTATGGGTTTTTTTTGAAGATTGAATGCTGAAAATTTGCAAATACACTAAGCAAAAAAAGAAAACTGTTTCAGCGTTCATTAAATTTTCACCTTTGAAGGGGTTGAAAGTTTGTATGACAAGCAATTTTTCTTGTAAAAGAGGAACTTGAAACTTCGTTTATAGACGTATCTTAAATTATAAGAATACTATTTTCAGCGTTTTTCAAAATTCGCTTTCTGCCTTCAGAAAACGGGTTGTAAGTTTGTTTTTTTTTTAGTTTCGCGGTATGTAGAGGAAATTGCGTAGCGCTACGAAAAGCTTGGCAGCAAAAGTGTTCAATTAGGTACTGAATTTGTTGGATTTTTATCACGGCAACATTTGTTCATTTATCTTAATAATAATATTATAACATGTATGTCAATAGGGTGGGTATATTTAAGATGCAATTAAGAATACAATATCAAAAAAAACGAATCCTCAAATGCATAAGGGGTCGGCAACGCGCATTGTACTTCTCTGGAGTTGTCAAGCGTCCACAAGTGGATTACGATTTGCACTTTCTTATTTTTAATACCAATTGTGGTACAAACAAGCGCCGTACTTCCTGCCTGATGGCAACTGAGAACCTCATTTTATTGAGGTCCTTTAAAATAATCCCCGTTCCTAATGATTTGAAACATTAAACTAATATATCATTGATGTCAAAGTGAAGATAAATGATTGCATCGTACCAAGCTGAATGAAAATGTTTGCCTACCCACACTATCATCTTGTAAACATGATAACCTCGCTTCTCAGAACAAAGGTTTTTTATTCCACGCAAAACAAAATCCCGTAAAATGATAATAAAAGTCAAATGGCTCATTTCCATTTTTTCAGGAACTCTGAAACGGTAATTTCCTTCGACGAATTGCGGAAATAAGTCGATTCGATGGCGCACTCCATCGGCCGCGCGTCCTGAATTAATTGTGTCGGGTTCGTCGAAAGATTCCTTTTGTTTCTGGAGTCCGGTCTGTTCATGCTTACACGTAGATAGTAGTTATAATTATTTTTAGGGATTGACGAGAGACATCATTCTGTACTTGATTGGTTCTGTTGTTTCCACGCTCAGAGACCTTATACATCTCTGTTATGATTAAATAAGTGTTTTTAATTGTTATTATTGTTTATTTCCTTTGATGCTCAGAGACCTAGTTTATCTCTGATACTATTAACTTAGTGTTCTTTTTTTTATCTCAAGACCGGTGATATTTTAAATAAATTTCATATATTCATGTTTGACAGAGACCATATACATCTCTTTTTTCCTTTGTAACGATTTTAATTTTGAAATGACATTCAGTTTGTTAATTCATTCCCTACATTATAGCTTTGTGAATATTTATTGTTACTTAATAACTACCGATTATTGTCGCTGGTAGGTCAGGATTGAAACATCACATCCATTTGAACAATCATGTTAATTATATTTCTTATTTTTACACCAATTCACAGTTTGTACTTAGTTAATTAGTTTAACAGCAAATGCATTAATGCAGGCTTATTCAAGATCTTTACCCTTCAACCGCTCTTGATCGAATGCGCTAGTCCCCGCTTGTGAGTCTGGCCGGCTTTTTTATCCCTTCCAATCCATTACCTCCAATAGCTTCGTTAAACAAGTCACGCCACTGATGGCGTGACTTTTCAAACAGATCAATTGGCCATCTTTTAATAAGTGAAATGTTTTAATAGCAATAAGAATTATGTCTTTAAGAAAGGCAATTATATTTCAAAAATATAATTACCCTTACACGATTGACACGTAAAAGTGCCCCTGTGGCCTATTTGCAGAATAAATGCTTTTGTTTTTTGCTTTTGTTTTAAGGGTTTCCTACTCAAAGGGTGTGTGGTGTTGAACCATCCTTCTGAGACTTTTTCGCTCAAGATCGGTCAAAATATAGGCATACAGTGAGGGTACATGTAAGCAAGCCTTCGAAGAACGAAGACCAAGTGAACTTGACGCTAAGCGCGAGGATTTGAAGGCCCGACCATATGCAGTCAATTATGTCGAAGGGTGGCTGAACTGTGCGGAGTGTGCTCGCTCATTCACTGCGAAGATGGGATATGTCAGTGACCTGAGAGCTCACGAGCAACGCTCTCACTAGCCAGCCTCTTCTTTCCAGTAGCAGTGGTCGAAATCGGCCGGGATGATGATGACTCAAAGGGTTTCTACAATCTAGGGTACCTACACCTAGATTTTATGCTAAAATACCAAGTTTGGTCGTCATATAAATCGGAAAGTAAGAGGAAATGGCCCAAGAAAACAAAGTAAGTAGGTACTGTAAAAACCGGCCAAGTGCGAGTCGGACTTCGCACATTTAGGGTTCCGAACCAACCGCTAAATTAAGTAAGTAAATATCAAAGAAATAATCTCGTTTCATTCATTCATTCATTCATATATTTATTGATAAAACATTGTATTTTACAGGGGGCATTGGGTTTTTTGTTTATTAATATATTAGTATTTGTTGGTAAAATATATAAAAGCACAGGTAGTCATGAACATTATCACCAAATTTCAAATCAAAGGGAAATCTAAAAATTCGTTGGATCAAAATTATGTAAAAAAAAGTTGACTTTGATGGCTTCTCATTGCTTTATTTGCCAATATATTTTAAAACCACAAATTAAGTATTTAGTTATCTACTCAATGAGCTCTAATCAATGATACGCCATTCGATGGGGTAGGTGAAAATAAAATTTCGCACCCCCTTTAGCTGTATGGGAGCCCCCCTTAAAAACATTTAAAAATAATTTTTGATAATTTGTCTGGTTTTGGGTCAACTAGATGTGAAAATTTGAAAACTATAGCTTCAACCGTTTGGCTGTGTGTGACAGACGACGGACGGACGGACGGACGCGTGAGTGACAGCAATAGGGTTCCGTTTGGACCCTTCGTGTACCTACGGAACCCTTAAAACAGACGATGATAAAACTTGGTATTAAATAAGTTTAAAATAGCCTGGATTACCATATAAGATAATTTTAATCCCGCAAAACCTTCCCACGAAGGGACGAAATAAGGAGTGGCAGTTTTCGCGGACGAAGTAGCGGGCAAAAGCTAGTATTACAATAACTTTGTGTTCTTACTTTTTTAAACAATTACCCATTTAACAAAAAAATAGTTTTATGCCTATTTTCGCAAGCCGCATAGGCGATTGTCGACCGTATAGCCTTAAACCTATCCAAACCAATAGGTTGAGTTTCTATCCAATAATATCTGTACCTTTTTTTTAAAGTACAGAAACCTGACTGGCTTTATATATAAGCCGAGCCCAATAAAGCAATAGGAATGCGCGGTTAGAGTGGCCTGGGGAAAATCCCGGGGGAAACCTCCGACACGACCACGCGGGTGGTTTAAACACTGGAATACTCTAAGAGTTTGCATTGTTTCAACCTAATCTGAGGTGTAATATATGTACCTACTGTTCAGGGTGGTCAAAAGGTGCTCAGGGTATCAAAAGGGGATACCATAAAACCTAATTATTTAAATGGAAACCCTTATTAACTTTACGAGCCTCTGAAGTTTCCCTATCTCCAAACTTACCCATTACTCCATTGTTCGAACCGAAGTCCCTAACTTCATTATTTACTTAGTTGTATCAACCTTTACCTGTGTATATTAAACGGCAGCACGTCCTTACCTCATATGATTGTATATATCATCTTTATTCTAATGCCGTAAGGTTCAAAATAAAGCAATAGATCAATGTTTGTAATAAAACTTTAAAAAACAGTGTGTAAAAGTGTCATTTTTATTGCCCTGTTAAAAAAATATTATTAATTAAGGAAGGAGTGTTGTATGAGGTCCTAATACACACGCGCGAGACACGCAGGCGAGTTTTAACTACATTGCGCCTTTTATATAGCGACTGAACTTATTATACCTCCGTGGCCCGCAGTGTAATGAAACTCGTGTACGAGTCGTGGTGTATCTAAATAAGGGTATGTACCCAAGTATGTACGAGTATGTATGTATGTATGCAAGCTTTACTACATTGCGCGCCTTGATAGATCGATTGAACTCATCTCGGTAAGCCGCAACGAATGAACCGCTCTTTTGACTCTCATTACGGTTGGAAAGAAGGTGTAAAGCTACTTTCGCATTTGGGGGTACGTATCGGTGGGATATCAGAGAGTATCAACTTTCAGTCGAATCGACTCTGATTCTTTACTGTGCGTCTCCTGATTGGCGCGGTGTTATCGATGCAATACTACCAGTACCGTACCGCCCCACTTCGGGGACTTCCTGATTTGTCGGTGCGGAGGCAGTACGATATGAGAAAAGTGTCAAATGTCAGTGTCAGCTGTCAGTCGACGCGATACCATTTTTTACTACGCCCCTACATTTAAATGAGTGCTTCCTGACTGGCGCGAGATGCGCGGTAGCGGGACGATGTGAAGGCGGTACTGCTCCGCTTCTGCGCATGATATTACTACTGCGCAAACGTAATACTGACAGTATTATGTCAAGTGAGAATCTTTGCGACGTTAGTAAGTTTACGTCAAAGAAGAAAATGTCACATATCGATCCCGCCCCGCCAAGTCAGGAAGTCGCCTTCTACGCAATATGATACTACTGCGCAAATATAATACTGACAGTGTGCTGAGAAGTAAGGAAATCTATGCGACGTTAGTATGATGTCGGGAAATTAAGAAATACCGCATACATTTGCTCTCCGCTAAGCAATCTTAGCAGTATTTCAAAGATTGCTAAGACAAAACCAAGTGTGAAGAAACTGGTAAACCCACCTATCGATCCTATACATAATTTTACGTGAGCTTACTCATTACTGATGTCGCACAGATTTCTTCACTTAAGTAGTTGTCAGTATACTGTCGGTTCGAAATTTGCACAGGAAAAATATGCCAGGAGCGTGGCAGTGGCAGTACCAACTACATTTGCCAGGTGGAACCACTCATTAAAATTTAATCATGCCGTGAGCAAAAGCGCGGTACTGATTTGACACTGGCAGCTAACAGGTTACTGAAATCTTACCGCATCCGCACTGACTAATGCGGTACCCAGTAGCAAAGAAGATATATACTAACGTAATAAGAAGCGACACCGAAGCATGTGTACTGTAAACTCGTCTCGCGGCTATGTGTGCGTGTCCGGACGCGAGCGGGGGCGCGCGAGGGTGGCGCGGTGTGTGGAAAACACTCCTCGGACGGACAAAGTAGCTTAATTGCTTAGAATCGTAGCGTTCCAAGGTCACCGACACTCGGTTCACACCGATAAACCCGTGTCGCGCCTTTGCCAGTAGCCTAAAAGTAGGTAAACACAATTTTATTTTATTTTTTAATTTGACCTAATTAAAGAGACAGAGCTCAACCGTAAGTCGCGCCGTTGAGGTTTTACACGAGTTTAAAATTCAAAACTCTTGGATAGAAGGTTTCCATTTAATTTTAAAAGTTTCACCTTGTATACCTTTGAAAGAAATTAAAAAAGTTTTTATTCATCTTATAATAGGTATATACAGGAAATTGAATTTTATCTTCTACCTTTTAGTGAAAATACAGCACTGACTCGAGTTTATGGGTCAATTGTGGACAAAATATGTGGCGCCAAGAGAATATGCTTATGATTATGATTATAAATAGGTTTATTGTGGACGTATTTCATTATTTTGTTTAGTCGTTCCTTATAAAACTCTTGCACAATATATTATTGTAATTTTTTTACACTTATAATCGTATACACACCTTTTCAACGTATGCTAAGCTGGCACGGCCGGCCCATTTTTCCAACTCAAACAAATATGAAGTACTGCGTCACCTTCACCACGTCGACACTCCTCCTTATCTAAGTCTTAGCGTAGGTATCTTAAGCAAATTACAAACTGTGTCCACAGATCTAATACAAGTTTCAGTTAAATTACAAACAAAGTCGTTTCTTTTCAGGTACAAGGAGAAAGTTTAAATTGGACGGGGCCAATTTGAAAAAAAGCGAAGTTCCTTGCACGGTACGCAAATACTCTCCTAGACCGCCGATGTTTGCTCTCGCTGTCTTATCACTTGATAAGTTAAAACACAAGCCGCGGGCAAACAACCTTATCATGCCAGTCTCACAGGGGACGCTGCGACCAACCGCTTCAGCTCACAACACTTGAAACAAGTGAAGTTTCGATTGCGCACGATGGAATCACAATTTAAGTGCAAGTGAAAAAGACTTAGTGAAACAAATCTGTGTGAAGTAGTTAAATAATTCGGCAAACTGGAGGATCTAAATACATTTGAGGTGCGGGAGAGTTTGGGGGAGGTTAACATCAGTGCAAAAGTTTTGGAGTGCTATTTGAAGAATGTTGAGCTGGAGGGGAAGTTCTGCCCGGCGTATTATGACGGCCTCCTCTGTTGGGACCCGACGCCGTGGTACACGCGGGCTGTGCAGAAGTGCTTCAGCGAGCTCAATGGCCTCCAGTATGACGACACACGTGAGTAAAATTTGGAATCTTTGTTGCTATAGGTGGACCGTTTAAATGAAACCGCGCGTTCCTATAACGGGAGATAGAAATAAAGAAAAAGATTTGGAAATACAGCAGAAAGCAGCTCAGAATGATAACTGGGGTGTTTACAGGGCACTTCGGGGTCAAAGGAATCTTGGCCAAGATGGGACTAGCAGATGACATAGAATATAGGATGTGTGGTGAGGATGACGAGACAATGGAACACCTGTTGTGTGAATGTCACACCCTTGCCAGACAGAGAATGAATTCCTTTGGAAATCGGTACCCTGAACCAAAGGAATTCAGAGTACTCCCGCTGAATTCCATCATCCGGTTTGTGGAAATGTTGGAGAGCAGCTTGGAGTAGGTATAAAGGAGGGAGCAATTGCACAAAAGATCCCACTGGGTCGAAGTGCATCCGCAAGGGCCCTCATAGTAATAAAATAAGATAGGATAAGAAGTCGAGCGTGACTTTTAGGAAAACAGTAGTAGGTACCTAACTTATCGTAGTGAGAGATTGTGACAGAGTTGACGAAGGACATACGTTCTCATGAATAAATATTACAGCCTCAAGTATTACTAGGAATAACTAGATTCCAAAGACGGAGAGAATAAAAACAAAACAGAAATACAGAAACTAAAGACTCTAAAGAGGCTATTATCCTGAATATTGAATGACAACCATTGTAAATAGTTTCTACTACATTAAAATGCATTCTTGACAGTCAAGAATGAACCATAAAATACATATTTTATGAATTTGTCTCTAACACTTTAGAAATTTTCTCGCATTAACGGTAGATATAGTCAATTGTCAAAAGCAAGTTAACTATTTTGCAACTTATTATATCGTGATAATAAAAAATGACAAAAAATGGTTAACCTATTTGTGCTTTTGACAATACATGACATTTTTTCTTCACTTTCACTTATTTTAAAGAATACTGGGCGCTCGCAATTCTGCTGCGTACTCGTAAAATTTGAAAACAATGAATAATTTATGTCATTCGCCGCCATCACCTGGCGACCAACAATACCTTACCTTTTGTTTCACTGTATTCAGAATCTGTAAGTGCTTTTTAAACCAAAAAAAAATATCTGTAATAGTATAAAACCTAACGTGACAACGTGAGGTTATTTCGACGTCGTCGTTAAAAGCGGTAAAATGTTAAATGTAAAGTGGTTATAAACGGATTATACTGTTTACTAGAGGTCAGAAATATCAAAAGCCGTGAAATAGCTCAACACTGCCAATGATTTGGTAGTTCTTTTTTTATATCCTTTATGTATCTTGTCTGTTCAATTTAAATGACTTTACATATTGATGACTTCGCCACCTCACCCTGAATATGCAGCGCATTTAAGTATAAACATAAAACCTGCTGTTCTTGTATCAACGTTTAATATACATTTTTCATCTTAGTAAGAAGGTTCAAAATTGCTTATTAAAGGATGATTCACTAGCTAGACTGTTCCGTGTCCGGGGCGGCCCGTTTTGTAGTACAAGAAATTGACGAACGCGGCATTAAATAACAGTTTTAATAAGAATGGCAATACTCAGAGCCCTCAGAGGGTAACATATCAAAATAATTTTCAATATAGATCCTCAAATGACAGAGTTCTACATAAACAAAATAAAAATTACATTCAAATTAAGCACACTTTTTGAAAGTCTATACAAATGCTTAAAATAAATTAGGTATATTCTAACTCTAAAAATGTATTCCTTCTCAAGTAGCGTTGGGCAAGCGCGGGGGACCCGTTTCAGTTAAACTTACACTAACTAATAATATTAAGTACTTATTGTTTCAACAACATATTCAAAGTAGCAGTCCATGACTGATATTATTAGTCCAATTATGTTTCTGAGAACGTCCCTGGGTGAAGAAATAGCTGATCTTATGACATGTTATAAAATATTGAACAACAAAATAGACTCGCCCGACTTGTTACGTCACTTCTCATTACGAGCCCCTAGCAGAAATAGTCGTAATCAGCAACTGTTCTCCACTCAAATGGCTACAAATAACGTTTACCATAACAATCCCATTACGCGTATGAAACGGTTCTATGATGAGCTGCTCAGGAGCAACCCTGATTTGGACATTTTTATTGATAAGATGGGGAACCTACTCAGCGCCGCCTATAAGGCATTTTAGACTTATAATTAATATGAACATCCTTTATTTCCTAATTTTTGTAAAAGAAAATTGTAAAAAAGTAATTAATGTAATTTAACCTTAAAAATATTTGCCTTCAAAAATAGTTTTGAGTTAGTATTTTATTTACTTCACGCATGCTTTAATTCATAAGTGGTTGCTATGTACTTTGCAAATACTCTCTCATGCTGTGCATAGTTGTAATTGAGCTATCGACTACTATAATGCCACATTACAGGATGTTTAAACGTATGCTTAAGTTTGTAGTTTGTAACTGTGCCTTATTCAAATAAAATAAAAATAAAATAAATAAATAAATATCGTTACAAGATATATATTCCTAGGGCCTATTAAATAATTAATTGCAACTAATAGGTATTACAAGCTAAAGTGAAGTTACAATTCATTACGAAATAGGCCCCTATTTTATGATACCCTGGCAACTATTACCTACTGACTTAAACGAATACTGTTATACTACTTAGTATTACAGTAGATCTTTTTCTCGGAGATAATTAAAATATAATTTTAAATCAAAGTTAAAATTTAAAAATTAAACGCCAATCAATTCAATATTCACTTTGATTTAAAATTATGATTTCATTAGCTGATGCATCCGCTTGAGAACATTTTAAAGTTATTTAATAAATTCCCAATTTAGTACGCGACCGGGGTAAGGTAAAAAATACTGACTGGCAAGAAATTGTAATTGAAGTTGATGCCAAAGAAACATTTCAACACCATTTTAGTTGTTCTTTTGTCAATTCAAATTAGGTTTTTCTTTGGATAAATAATGTTCAACGGTTTGTTAGAGAAACATGACTGGAATAATTAATCAAAAGAGTATTAGCTAGCCTTCTTTGAAATATGTGAACTTATCTTTAAAAAAATATGAAACAAAGGTCATCACTACTAACCTCTAAATTACGAATGAATTTAATACACAACCTCTATAGTACCTCTGTAGGAAAACTACCCAGACAATGCGAAAACTGATATGGGTCTGTCCATCAGTAACTCACACAATATCAGTCCTTTTTCGGGAACACTAATTGTAATACTAGTAAGTATCGGTCAATTGTTATTTTGTATTCGTTTAAGTCAGTAGGTAATAGTTGCCAGGGTATCATAAAATAGGGGCCTATTTCGTAATGAATTGTAACTTCACTTTAGCTTGTAATATTAGTTGCAACTAATTACCTACGTAACGTACGTACGTTACGTACGTTTAGGAACTTACCTACGTATAAATTAACTTTATAAACATTTGGAATAGTTTTGGAGTTTTAAACGGTAAAGATTTTCTAAAAGTGTACGTCTTGGTTTCTCAAAACTTTTAATGTGGTGAAAAGGTGTGTGAAATTAACTGAAATCGTTAATAACGTTTCTACTCTGATTAAGGTTTAAGGTTATTTATGCTCATTAAGAATTTAAAAATTCACTTACATGAGAACTTAAGACTAATTAATATTACCTAATCTAATATTATTGTGTGAAACGAGCGAGATAAATAATAATGTCACTACTGATATATTTAATTCTTTGTCTGCGTAGAACTCGGTCATCGCGTTCGAATGTTATTATTTTATTTCAAGCGCTTACCTAGTTATTTCTCTTCCATACAAACTTCCAGCCCCTCAAGGAATGATTTCCGGGATAGAAAAGTATACTATATCCTTCTTTGGGACTCAAACTATATCCATACCAAATTTCATCTAAATCGTGAAGGAGTAACAGACAGACATACCTATATTCGCATTTATAACCCGCCACGACTTCGAACGGGTAGGCCAGTTTTTAATCTATTGATCTACTATAGGTATATTACTAAAACCGAAATTTCTAGTCGCTCACTTACTCTTTTTCCATACTAACATTCAACGCCCTTTTTTACACCCTTAAGGGATGAATTATCAAACACGCTGCAATCACATTTCTTATATTTTTACAGAGAGTATACACGCGAAGAATGAAGTTACCTACTCACTTTAAAAAGCTCAGGTTGCCCATATACATTGTTTCAACCCCCTTTTCACCCCTTCACAGTGTGAATTTCCAAAAACGCTGAATTTAGTTTTCTTATAATGTAATGTTAGGTCTATACTTACACGAAGTTTCAAGTTACACGTTCTAAAACATATTTGGTCCCATACAAAACTTCAACCCCTTTTTCACCCCTTCAGAGGGCGAATTTTATCCGCACCATACAGAGGTGCGGATCAGTAGACGCACTTGTGTGACTTTCTATACGAAGAATACTACAATCCGTTGCGTGTTATACGTACGATGCGTGCGAGCGCAAGTGTGGACGCCTAGCGTATTTATCGACACCACGAAGGTGTGCGAGAGCCGATAATAGCCGAAGTTGTAAGAGTAACAGGCCTGGTTTACGAGTAACTACAGATTAACTTATTATTCATGTGCGGCCAAAGTAATCCTTTTTTTATTAGCTTATTTGAGTGTCCCACTGCTGGGCAAAGGCATCCCCTCTTTTCCTCCATTCGGCCCTCTTTTCAGTTTGTGCCCGCCAAGTCGGGCAGAATGCGTCCAAGTCTTCCCGCCATCTCCGTTTTGGTCTACCTCTGCTCCGGTAGCCATCTTGCGGGGTCCACTGTGTACTTATTTTTGCATCTTAAAGTAAGCCTTCCTTTCAGAAAACGCTTCGCGGCAATGCGTCGATGGTATCTGGCACAATTATTCGGACTACTCAAACTGCACAGAACGTATCTCGAACACATCGGCGACTGAAGTCACGAGCCTTATCTACCTCGCTGGCTACTCGCTCAGTCTCGCTGTGCTGTCGCTCGCTGTATTTGTCTTCTTATATTTCAAGTGAGTGTGTGGTGAGATATATATTTCAACTAGTTTATTAGATGTGTTCATCCCCATTCTTCGTGTGGTGTCATGAGAGTTGTTGATTATAGAGATATAATTGTAGAATTGAGGGGGAATCACTACAAAATCACTTTTACTACATCTTTAACCTATAATTGCAAAAAAATGGCATTGAAATATTTATTTCCCGTGTAAATGTCTAGGAGGTAATTTTCAAGGAACAGCCAGTGCTTGCGCTCACATGACACTTAGTCAATTTAATCATATACGCAATACATAGAAACTCATACGTTCAAACTTTGCCTTTTAAGAAGAGCGTTCATTTTATAATTCGTTTTACTCTAGTACGAATCACTAATTTGCCTTTTCCATTTCAGGGACCTACGATGTCTAAGGAACACCATACACACAAACCTCATGTCAACATATATACTATCAGCATGTAGTTGGATACTGAATTTATCTTTACAGGTAAGTCAGTAATAAACAAATTAAGTAAATAAGCTATACAATTAAATTTGATATTTTAGTCACTAGGTTTTAAACAGCTTGACCGAATGGGGTTATATTCTTGACAGCAAAATAAGGTGCCCAAATACGAGGACGTTTTAAACAAGTGTCTAACTCTTTTCTCGTATTTAAATAGTGTCTGGTCCAGACGTACGAGAAATCTTTTGAAGTTTCTACTCTGGGTTGTGATACTTGTGATATCAATGAGCTTTATTTTATTCTTTTCATGGTAGTTTTGTGTTTTAGTTAAAAACTACTTTCAATGTATCTAAACAAATTTTAATATAGTTATCCGGTATACGACGAATTAAAATACGGTTCTAAATAAATTGTTATAATCGTGTAGTTAAACGACATAAAATAAATTACAAAATTCAGCGGCTGTTATGTCACACTTGACAAACTATATTTACCGTCGTAATAACTAGGACTAAACGTAAACGTAGATACCTTACCTATTAGTGTTTCTCATTGTGAAATTCGCAACAAAACACTGCACCTATATTCCATACTAAAATCCTAATAAAACGGCAACATCTCGTATGAAGTAATGGCAAACATAACAACTTGGAATACCCAGTAATGGCCTGGCTCGAGAACGTTAAAGCTGGATAAGTACCAAACTTGGCACAGTGAGCAAAGCTTATTAAAATAACCCACCTCAACTCAGAAGAACCAGTGTAAGAGGGACCTCCGATAGCGTGAGTCAAGCCTATTCGTGGGAAGCCAGTCCTGTCAAGCTAATCTAATGGTACGCGTCCACCTAATCCGTTGTCGGCCGAAATATGTTCGGGCGTCGTCGTCGGCCGATCAACCAGTGAAGGCGCTCTCGCTCCTTTACATACGTTTGATTCGATCGGCCGGATCGGGTCGGAGACCCTTACGGTAGAGATACACCTGATCCGTGGTCGGCCGAAGTATGTTCGGGCGCCGTCGTCCGAACTCGGCCGATCGAATCAAACGATGTAAAGGAACGAGAGCGCCTTCACTGTTTGTTCGGCCGTTTTCGGGCTTGCAGTGAAGGCGCTCTCGTTCCTTTACATACGTTTGATTCGATCGGCCGAGTTCGGACGACGACGCCCGAACATACTTCGGCCGACAACGGATTAGGTGTATCTCTACCGTAAGGGTCCCCCCAAGGGCATGACATGCATTGATAGAGAAAGATAGCCTTATTGCGATTGCTATAAGAGGAAATAGAAAAGAGTGCCTTGTTTTCACATTGATCGGCTCGACTGACGCAAAGTGACTACTATCGGCGGCGATTACGTACTTAATGCGAATAGTGTAGAGTAAAGAACTCGGCATAGGTATGCCGACTCCGCGTCGATAGGTTTGGGCAGACCTTAACGTAAACGAACTAGGCGAATTTGACAGACATTTTACCCGTTTGAGTAATGATTGCAAAGATTATCATGTCCTCCAATAACGCGTTTTTATTCTAAGAGCTAGGATACCTACCAGTTTTTTTAAACCAGTATCATGATTTAACAAAAACACTGCAATTGGAGGATATTTTAAAAAGGTTTTGTACGAATAACCGGTTAAAAACGATTAAACCCTGTTAATCACAGCGCAAAATCGCATCGCGTGTTTGAAGACCATCTCGTCGGCAGGCTTGTAGATCGTCGAATTAATACGTTCGTTGAATTTAAACTTTCGTGAGACATGTTATAACTTTATTTTACTAAACGGTTAAAACTCACGTATTAATTGTCACTTCGGGCGACATGTTTCGAACTCTTCCGTTTAGTAAAATAAAGTTAATACGTTCGTGTTCTATTGAAAACTCGAAGCTAAACCGAATGAAACCGGTTACGAACCGTTGGTTGGTACTAGCAATAAAATTGTATTGGCTGCTCAGTCCAATAATTAATAACTAGCTTTTCAAGGAATTTGAATTGTAAAAAAAATCTTAGAAGAGGAACTTGATGAAAATTAGCAAAGTCGCGTCTGAAACTGGATATGTTAGTCAAAGGTATAAATGTATGTAAGATCGGATGTGAAACATGCTGTGAATAGCATAGCCTGGGATTGTCATGATAATCGCATGAAATATTTACCGGGATTATGTTAGTTTTATTGAGTCTTATGAGAGATATAGTGTATCTACTGGTAGATATAATTGTTTCTTCTTTTAGTGCGATTTATTATAGGTATACCTCGTATTTTAGTCGGGCAGATCGCTTAAACAAATTGGACAAACCGGACAAAACCACAATTTTTTTTCCACTTACTAGTTAGGAACATAGCTTTAAGTTTTTGATAGGAACCAACTCCTCCGTCGGTCATCTTAGTGGAAATTTTGTATGGGGAACAAAACTACTTTTTTTAGACTTGGAAATTCCCTAGTAGGCAGCATTGAAACGGAAGAAAATGATTGGATGGTTTTCAGCGTTTAGTGAAATTTGTTATTTGAAGGGGTAAAAAGGGAGTTGAAAGTTTGTATAGCGGGCAGTTTTTTAACAGAGTAACCTGAAACTTCATTTATAGACCTAACATTCATGTTTAAGAAAACCAATCTCAGCATCTTTGAAAATTCATCCTCTAAAGGGGTGTAAAGTTTGATGACATACCTGATTTTTTAACGTGAGTTTCTTAACTATCAATAACGCTGAAATTGTTGTTTTTATAATGAATGTATTTAAACGAAGTTTAAGTTTCTTGTTAAAAAAAAGCAGTTGCTCCCCAAACGAACTCTCAACAACCTTTTCACTTTACTTACTTTAGAATATTGAGTATTTAAAAATGTACATCACTCTATTTGAAACCGTAATTCACTTGTTTATGAAATCATTAATGACCCACATCAAACGATAGAGTAAACCTCACACCCCAGAACTTGGCCAAGATATTAGACAGTATGCGCAGAAGAAAACCTAAACATTTTTGTGTATAGGTAATTGTTTATCGCTTTTCTTTTGTTTAGAACTTTTCGGAAGAGGCATCACAAGATCAAACGTCGTGCATGATACTGGTCATTTGTATGCACTATTTTTATCTGACCAATTTCTTCTGGATGCTCGTTGAAGGTAGGTAAAACATTCCTAATGTATATTATATTGACATTTAAGTAAATATATATTAACTAGCTTACACTGTATTTGTAACAAACAACTACAAGTTAATAGTTTTATATGTACCTACCTATAACTATCAAAAGACAGAGACAACTAAGGCGATGATTTCCTGACTTGGCGGGGTGAGATCGATATGTGACATTTTCTTCTTTGACGTAAATTCACTGACGGCGCAGATTCTCACTTGACGGAACACTGTCAGTATTACTTTTGCACAGTAGTAATATCATGCGCAGAAGCGAATTAGTACCGCCTTCGCATCGTCCCGCTACCGCGCATCCCGCGTCAGTCAGGAAGCACTCATTTAAATATAGGGGCGTAGTAAAAAATGGTACCGAGTCGACTGACAGCTGACACTGACATTTGACACTTTTCTCATATCGTACTGCCTCCGCACCGACAAATCAGGAAGTCGCCTAAGTATGTCCGCTCAACATAATTTATTTTTATTTATTTTATTGAAATGGGAAACAAACAGCATTGTATAACACAAACGTATAGAATTAAAAATGTAGTTCACACATAAGCCAAAACAGTTTCCACCAAAGGTTAATACATTTTTGCTCCGAGTACAGAGAACATGCAGCAAAAACAAATGTATTAAGTTAAGTATTTGACTTAACAAAGAGTAGAACATAGAAAATGATAATAAAACAGAAAAAAGTTTAAATTAAATTTACAGAGGAGAAATTAGTGCAGTTTTTACTTTATATGATCAACAAAAACTCAATATCAATAATACCGGAATAACTGGCCTAAAAACCAAACTTCATCTGACTTGTCAAAAATTTTGAGCAATAAGAGACCTACTACTATCCTAACTCCTCATTTAGAATTGATATTATTGCGTAGTGGCATGCTGCAGTGCCTTCAGCTGCAAAGTGTAACATATGGATTGAAAAACAGTGCCTTCCTCGCCACAAGATGCCTTATAGAGGTGGCTAAAAGGTACAAATCGCCATATCCTTTGGCTAGCGAAGCTATCATCAAAAACAGCTATGTTGACGATGTGCAGGGCTGCTCAGATACACTTCAGGGGGATATTCAACTAAAAAATGAGCTAATATCTCTCATGAGATTGGGTGGTTTCTAACTACACAAATGGATTTCCAATGATCCTCAAACTTTACAAGGCATACCAGAGGAAAAAATTGGATTCACACACGTAGCTCGTACCAAAGGACCTCAGCTCGAGCTAAAAAGATGCGCCGTGGTAGGCTAGGGAACCAATTTTCATTTATAAAACGAAACTACTGAATGCTGAAGCTTATACATACAATCCCCAGTTTCATAAATCATAAATATACTTATGTTTCGGTTAGCAACAGCTAAAATGCAATTCCAGAATTATGACAAAATGTTCTGAAATAAAAATGTAGTCTATGATTTTTTTTGTTATGCAAAAGCAATAAGCCAGATTCATGTTTAGAAAATTCCGACGTAGGCGAGGTATTCAGGAGCTATAAATACGGATCAATGTAATCAAATTCCTCAGATTTGACGGACGGGCGATGGACGTTGCAATTTTTATTACTCGAATCCATTTAATAGAATGTTTTCGACTGGAACTTCTTGCTTGTAGGTTTAAAAATACGTTTAGATTGCCAGCAGTTGCGTAATGTAATGTTTTGACAGTATGTATCAATTTTGTTTATGACTTTCACTATTTATGATAAGTCGTGGGTTTGGGAACAACATTGACACATTTGGCAGTGAAATAACGTCGCAGCATAACGACTCTTTTAACTGACTAGTTAATGTGTTCGATCGACATGACAGTTAATACATTATTGTGAAAGTTATAGAATCCATCAATTAGGTACAATTATTTCAAACTGACTATAATTATTTGCAGTGCAGCAGTCACACATGAATTGTAAAACAATGATGCAAATGTAGCAATACTGATGTATAACTACTAAGACTGACGTATTAAGGCGCTACACTGAGAAATTTGGAGACTTTGAAACGCTGTCCTGCCCAGACTAGCGAACAGTAGGGGCTGATTTTCAGATATATGATTCTTGACTATATGATTGTGGTACTGACAATAGCGAAACATGATTGCTTAAAATTTTCTCGATAGAAAATAAATCCAAAGTCGAGTCTATATTTTCCTTTTTTTCCTCAGCCTACTAAAACAACGCATTATTAAAAGACACGATTAAGTTAATATGATGCTATTTTACCTCATCTAGGTACTCACAAGAGAAAATTTTATAAACCTGCACACAGTCAGATATTTAACGAGATTTGTCTAAAAAGCCATTCTCGGAGAGGGTTGCATCCCGTTTTGTCGTGAGCGAAAAACAAAGGGTGTCTCTTTCAATCGATATATCGCCTTAAACATTAAAATATCTAATACGAATGCAATAGTCATTCATTCATTTGTTTTTAATGGTATACGTTTAATTTATGCCATAAATTTAAATTCTTGTATTCGAATAAGATTATCAGAACCTTCAGAAGCTTTTATAATGAGTTAGTAACTAAATCCACAAGCAGATGTCAGCAGCACATTTTCCAAATGAATTCTATGAACGAGTAAAAACATTAACTTCGGCCACAGTATTAGGTTTCTGAAGTTTCTTTTGTAACTTTTCCTAGAATTAATTACTCTTTGTGAGGATACTATCAAATATATTTAATTAGGTACCTATATTAACGAGCGTACTGCTACTGTGTCGAATATTGTGCCATATTGTTGGTAAAAAGATTAATCTAAATGTCGACGATGTATTGCCAAATATGTTTATTTCTAACTATCTAAATTACTTTTATAATAATAAACTGTATGTTTTCAGGTCTTTATCTATATATGCTAGTCGTGGAGACGTTTACAGCGGAAAATATAAAGTTAAAAGTATATACTACTATTGGATGGGGTAAGTAGAATAAGGATGCATAACAAAATAAATAACTATTTGGACCAAGTCAACCTAAATTTAAAAGCACGGAATATCGTTGAGATGCAACTTATTCGTTGTATACAACTTCAATATTTAATTCTACTATTATATCTCATTTACAATATTAAATAAATATAATCAATTACTCTTGAATTATAATTATACTTTAATTCAATTACTTTTAACAATTCAATTAGAGATAAATGTAACACACTTAACGTGGGACGCTTTCCATACAAAACGTATTTTGACATTCGCATAAACTAAAATAATTTGAAAAAATTGATGTCACGTGATACTCACGTGACAAACTAATTTCACAAATTATTCTAGCTTAATACAAGTTTATTCTAGGAAAGGGGGCATTTTGCGCAAATGGAAAGCCAATTTATGAAAGCTTGTTATATAAGTTTCTTAAAATATCACGCCGTTAGTCTGCGAATGTCAAAATACGTTTTGTATGGAAAGTGTCCCTCCTTAACACACTTTCTTCCTCTAGTGTTCACACGTTGCATGCGCAGAATCAATAAACATTTACGTTTCACGTGTCCCCTTAACGATCACATTTATAATGCAATATAAACCTGTGTTTCTATTTGTTTTGAACTTTATACGTTATTATTAAGGTTTAAATTCGTTTGTGTGTACTATTAAGGGTTGATTTAAAATTAATTCGACCGTTTATGATCGCAGGAGCGCCGGCGGTGTTCCTAACGATTTGGGTGATATCGAGGTGTCTCGTCACTGTGGTGCCTGCCAACGGGTCTGATGGGGTAATTTATCAATTTACCGCTTATTTCCCTTTTAACGACACGCCATATTGCCGCGGATAGTTAAGACTCGACTTTACTAAACGTCAAAGTTAGGTATATATATATATCTACAGGTTTGCACCTTAAGGCGTCGTGATAAGGTGATGAATGTATACATATCTTTGACGAAGATTGTATCTTGCTTTTGCTGCAAAATTCGCATCACTGCCTCTTGAATTAACCCGAGCGAAACTGACTCGGTAAGGTAGAATATTGTTATTTTAGTTGGATTTATTCTGAACCGGGTAAAATCGCTTTATTACAAGACGTACGCTTACAAAATGGCAGTATTTGTAACAGTGTCCTACCATTTAATGATTCACCCAGTCATATATTTTATATTTAGTTGTATAACTTTCATGCTATTTTGGTGTCATAAAATTTATCAATAAATTAATAGACTTAAGTAGCAAACATTGTGGTGGTATCAAGATACAAAGAATTATTAAATGTTGCTATTTTTGCAACTAACATTTAAACTTGGCGCCCATAATATCTCAATTCTTTTGTCTTCGAAATCAACAACGTCACCTATTCTTAATATTTAATACATATTATAATATATGTTACTTGGGTTGACGTAAGGATTCTAACGATACCTTACACATCAAAATCGGTTTCATTAAGAAATTCTTGGGGAACAAAGAATCTCACATACCTACATACATACATGCACTTGGCTCTCTTTTCACATTTATATTTTCGATGGGCAAACCGGTTACTGTAGTCTGTACCCGTTTAGTTACAGCTATAACTCGCTAGTGAGTACCCGGCTTAATACACTGCCTAGCGAGAAGCCACCGCTATTCGCTAAAATAAAGTACTCGACAATACGTGAGTATTTTCTTCCAAAATATAATCCAACAAAGGTCATCGTAGGAAACTGTTATTGATATATTATAGGTACTGTGACATATCAACGCGTCTTTTTATATTTTGTCCTCGTACCATCGCTTGATACGAGAAGACAATTTTATTTGTATTGTGGATGTATTGTGAATTACGTAAAAGGACGTCACCTCAGACTATGTACAAAGGAGAAACGGTAAAATATAGTCTAGATATTATTACCCTTGTAGAGAGATTATGGACCTCTCATTGACGATATCGGAAGCGATTTAAATTTCATAATAAAATATTTAGGAACTCAGTCATTTGCTCTTTCTTTATTTTGTTAGAGATAAATGCTAACTTTTTTTTTGTGAGCAGCTTATTTTCGGCCAAATAATCAAGTTATTTGTTTCGTATTCATATCGTTAATAACTTAAGTGTATTCTTAACGCATATGACAGTATTAAGCAATAGAGAATGGTTTTGAATAAGTTCCCGCTAATTCATCATCATCATCATCAATCGCTCCCCCAATGCTGAGGATCGTGACATCATGTCCCATTCTTGCTGACCAGACTCCTCCATAGGCTCCTGTCACCCGCCTTATGGATGGCCTCGTGCAGATGTAGTTGCAGGGGAGCAGCTGCAGTGACTTGGGTGCTCCATCTAGCGGGTGGTCTGACCCGGGACCTCTGGCCCTCAACTTTTCCCCTCATTATATTTCCCACTAATTAGACAAAATAAAATTACTGTCTGAGTATCCGCCCATAGCCGATTACATACGGTTCCGATTATAAATAAAAGATTAAAGGATAACATAATTATAAACTTTTCAAACTTATTCACTTCATTTTGGCGCCGTTATAAAATTGATAGCCGCGCGCCTTAATGACATTAAGCAGTCAGCGTTGACTATCATCATCATCATCATCATTTCATCATTTTCAGCCTGTCGCCCACTGCTGAGCATTAGGCTCTTTTCTAGTACGCCACTCATCCCGCCCGGTCCATTGCTAGTCTCATCTATGAGTTACGGAAGTTGGAGATGAACATTGAACGTGAACTATTACTTATTCTGTGATGATAGTAGAACCAACTTTATGTGTTTCAGCTGACGCTCACAGGGGAAACGAAGGTGTGTCTCTGGATGCATGAGCACCAGGTGGATTGGATACATAAGGCGCCCTCGCTCATAGGTCTCGCGCTCAACCTCTTCTTTCTAGTCAGAATCATGTGGGTACGTAAGTCAGAAGGAGTACAATACAATACAAATACACCTTAATAAATAAAACTGTTACAGAGCATATGAGAAGATGGAGTATGGTCCCTCTGCTTATATCTTGCTATGTTATGTTTCTGAACTGTTTAAATATTTTTATTGAGGTGTGCATTAAAACACGAGTCTGCAAACGTTTTGAATGCCACGATACGGCGCTACGAGAATATCATCCTTGCGAACTAAAATAGTAACGTAATTTTACAAGCAAACGAAACCAAACACAAGTTTGTTCAACGAAGTTGAATGTAACAGGGGTCTTCCCGGCAAATACTGGGCGAAAATTCACCTGTAGCTCTGGTATAAGTTTTTCGAAACATTAACTAATTCGAACGCGTTTGCGTTTTGTCTCAAAATGTATGAAAACGCTCTCACCGAGTTTGAAATACGCGCGTTCATCGGTTAGCAACAAATGTTATACTCGCTGTTTTAGTTTCCACTAGTGACCACCAGAGGCGCTGTTCACGTTTTCATACCACTTTCATACATTTTGAGATAAAACGCAAACGCGTTCGAATTAGTTAATGTTTCGAAGAAACTTATACTAGAGCTACTGAATTGATAGTTAACACATACAATTCGCATGCCATTTCGGTTTTCTCGCGCTCTCTCTAATCTTAACGTTAACGCGGAGCATGTACTTACAATAATCGTGCTAAGTAATAAGAATAAGAATCTTTATTGAGTAGCACAGTTTGTTACATAATTGGCAGGGGTCTCCGCACTAGGCTTTGCCTGTATCGCGGGGAACCGGTTGAAATTACAAACAGATAGAACGTATAAAAGTTATTTACATACATTAAACTAAGTTAGAATGTTACATTTTACATTATTGGTACGCACAAAAACAACTTAAAAATAATCATTATACATTAATAAAATAATAAAATCTCAAGGCACTTTATCAATGATAGCCTCGGTCTCAGAGTAGTTTAGTGAGAGAAGAAAGAGCCTCACAGCAAACTAGGGGACAAAATGGACTCTCTGTGCTGTGGCGGGAAATTTTATAGGCCTTATGTCAAAAAGACTTAAATCTACTTAAAATTAAATGTTAAAATTACTTTAACTATTTGGCATAATGTTTTAATAATCCTAGACCACGTGTAGGGTGAACATTATTTCTTTATGTCTATTAGGAGAAATTTTAAAAAAGTTTGCAAACTGCTAATTAACATCACCTTTTTTCTCAGGTCCTCATAACGAAGCTACGGTCAGCCAACACACTAGAAACGGAGCAATACAGGAAAGCAACGAAAGCGTTGTTGGTGCTCATCCCTCTGCTAGGGATCACCAACCTACTGGTCCTGTGTGGGCCCAGCGACGACTCCTGGTTCGCTTCTGCGTTTGAATATTCCAGGGCTTTAATGCTGTCGACGCAGGTCAGTTTTTACACGCCCTTGTTTAACAATTGAAACCATTAAAAGGATCATAATTCAAGCCACGTCTCTGCTAAATAGTCCAAACGGAGGCGCCGCAATACAGGAAACTGACGAAAGCACAATTAATATTGACAACAAAGCGTGCCAAAGAATCAAGCAAGTTAAGTGTGTCTTATATTATGTTAAATCAGAATCGGCATCATTCCAAGATCGAGTCTTTTTGACGAGGTATGTTCTAGAATCTCTTCTTTTTCCTGTTTTTCAATGCCGTAGGTCGTGCCCGTCCTGAAACGCTTTGACGGAGTCGCTGATGAGCTTTTTTCATGCCAGTGGTGACACTAAGTCCCGTAATCTGGGCGAAACCTACATGTACGCCGACGATGTGGCTGTAGTTGTGTGCGCTCCCACTAACGATGAACTAGAAGCCAAACTAAATCAGACCGCTGCATCGGTATCCAAGTGGTTCACTGTCAACGGGCTTGTTTTAAATATTAAAAAGACGCATCACCTCCAGTTTGACCTCTCCGGTCGGCAAACGAGACCTCTATCAGTGTGGGCTAACGGTAAAGTAATCGACCAAGTATCAAGTTCTACATTCCTAGGTTTCGAACTGGATAGCTGCCTCACTTGGAGTTCCCACATAGACAAAGTGTGCAATAAACTGTCAACAGCGTGCTTTGTGCTAAAACGATTGGCCAGAGTGCTTCCTCCCGACATACTTCGGGCCTGTTATTTCACCTCTGTACACGCACACTTGCAGTATGGAGTCGAGCTGTGGGCGGGAGCCGCTGACTGGGTGAGGGTCTTCCGTCTCCAGAAACGAGCCATTCGTACCATTGCGCGGGTCCCTCAATCAGACTCTGCGAGGCCACATTTCAAGTCGCTGGGTATCTTAACGTTACCCTCGCTGCTAATCTGGCAAATGGCAGTAAACACACGAGACGAGGTAGATTCAACGCCCACAACTACTAACGAAGTTCCACGGAGGTACGAAACTCGCAGCGTGCGAGCCGGTAAACTCCCGCTAGTGCCCTACAAACTCGCAAAATCGCGGAAACTCAGCCACGCCATGGGTCGTAAGGTCTATAATCACCTGCCAGGTGACATTACTGCTTCACAAAGCGGTCCAATATTTAAATGCAAATTAAAAAAATGGCTTCTCGAGCAGGCGTTCTATGACCATAGAGAGTTATTTTATTAATTTAAGATATTATAATAATAATTAAGTGTAGTTATTCATTGGAATTTATTTCTTTATTAAGAATAATTTTAAACATTAATGAGATATACATCCATAATTAAGTGACGTGTATTGAAAAAAAATTGACATGTAATTAGATATTATCAATAAATATGAATATGAATATGAATATGAATATGAATAATCTTCTTGATCTGGTCGGACCAGCGGCTAGGTGATCGCCCACGTGGTCTTTTATCAGATATTTTCCCTACAACAACCAGCTTATCGAAGCTATCGGGTTGCCTTGGGGTAATGTGGCCAAAGTAACTTAGGACTCGTTGGTAGCATATTGTGGAGAGCCTAGTTTTAATTCTTAGTTGGCCGAGAATAGACTTATAAGCGCGTCGTGCTCTCCATATTTCCATTTTATGAAGGATTGTCCATAGAGATTCCCATCTTACGCAATCAAACGCTTTAGCAAAACAACAATCTAGAATAATATCATAATCTCACTGTACATTTACTCGATTTGTATTCCCTATAGCATATTTCAGATAACGAGAGAATAATGTTCGTAGTAAACTTCATAGTTAGGTACAATCAATGTCTATCCCTCTCGGAATAAAGTTTCCCGACCAGGCATTTAGAACATTTAGAAGTTTAAATCATAATAATAGCCGTATTGTTAAAAGTAATTTCGTATAAAAGTTTTAAATTGTCATAAAACCTTAATTGGTTTATGAAATTTCTTTTCGTTTTGTAACTGAATTAAGCATTCAATTAAAGTACAATGAGTTTCGAAATATTCTTGTGGTTCTTAAACTCGTTATAAGTTTTCTGTTTTCATTACTTATATGTAATATCAACATTTCACCTGACTTCAAACAAGAAGGAAACATTTGTCATTTTCGAGTTTTCGTGGGTTGACGGATAATTAGAAAACTCATGAAATTTAATTTTATATGAGAGGTGAAATAAACTAATCGTGATTGCACCATCAAAGAGACTCCAGAACAACAAAGAGGTTCGCTAGACGTGTTCGCTAAGCCCTTTTCAGACGAAGCGTAAGCTTTCCAACTAGAGTTCGTTTAAGGAGAAAAATGCTCTAAACACATATCAAACTAGGGTTGTTACTATCTTTTTTCTTTGAAAAGTCACTTATCTCCCGAAGTGAAATCCACTTAGATATAAATGCGGTTAACAGGGTATGTTTGTAAGTATCGGTAAAATGTATCTTACGACGATTTCCTCCGGCATTGCGGCATCATCAGTCGCTCCCCCAATGCTGAGGATCGTGACATCATGTCCCATTCTTGCTGACCAGACTCCTCCATACTCTCCTGTCACCCGCCTTATGGATGGCCTCGTCCGTCCGTCCGTCCGTTATTGCCATCTTTGGTAAACAAGTTAAGATTGAAATTCGATTAATATTGGTGACTTTGTGACTTTACTAAGCAAATGTCTTGTGTCGGAGGCGAAGACTCATTTATGGTCATCGTACCATCCCAGCAAGTCAAAGGGCTGGCGTACGAGAAGGAAAAATGGAAAATACTCCACCGACAAGAGGATTAACTCTTACATTTGATGATGACCATCCCAGTTAGCTAGGTACTTTAGCAGTTTTAGAGCTTAATTCAATAGATATCTTAGTCTTGATGTTTATCGTCTATCTATCTCGTCAAATTATATTGAGGACGCTTATGATGGCGATTCGAATGCCGTGGAAGCTTCACGAATCGACAGAAGGTTCTGGTAAAAAAATATTTAACAGATTGTCCGTTTTTTTTTTTTATTGATTTGTTCGCATCCCTCTCTTAGATGTTCCTTTCTAAATTGACAAGGACGAGCCCCTCAATATTTTGAGACGAAACGACTTATTTTTATTATGTTAATGGGTCTATAATTTTCAATGATTTTCCATGACACGGCTAAATTTTGGACTGTGTAAATCATGATGATGATGTGTAAATCATCATCATCAGCCTATATACGTCCCACTGCTGGGCACAGGCCTCCTCTCATAGATGAGAGGGATTGGGCAGTAGTCCCCACGCTGGCCCGGAGCGGGTTGGGGACTTCACATACATCTTTGAATATCTTCGCGGATGTATGCAGATTTCCTCACGATGTTTTCCTTCACCGAAAAGCTAACGGTAAATATCAAATGATATTCCGTACATAAGTTCCGAAAAACTTATTGGTACGAGCTGGGATTCGAACCCACGACCGCCGCTTGACAGCCGCATGCTTGAACCACTGGGCTACCGTAGCTTTTTAAAATATCATTATGATAAATCATCATAATGATAAAAAAAACGTCATAAATAGTGTGAGACAGGTGATAAACTGGCAATTTTGGTGAGCCTGGCAGTGGCGTTTTATGTCACACAGCGAGAAAGTCATTATTTGTTATTATGGTAAACATTCGGTATTTGTCATCCTTAAAACAGTGATCAACTCTATAAGTTTGATACTATCAGTCTGTCTGAACACACTGAGCAATATAAAAATAGCTAAATTGTAGTAGACCTTCACATGTTTTGATACTTTAAGAATAGATGCATTGTAACCTCACTTATTTATTCTGGAGTAGGTTAGTTATTTTACTACTTTGTTTACAGCGTTGAAGTATTCTTATTTTAGAGTGGGATTTTTTAATATGGTTAGAGTGGTATCGTCCACTTACAATCAGATGATGACCTTGTGTATTGGCCGAACGAAAGAAAACAACAGTAATATATGTGTTTTAGAACTTAATTATTTATTATTTGTTTCAGGGATTCACCGTAGCATTATTTTATTGCTTCATGAACACTGAAGTTCGGCATGCTATTAGGTATGTTAATAGTTAATATTTTTATCGCATTAAAACATTAATATCGCAGGTATCAGGCATTGCTTGAATGTATTATTAATCCACTAATGTGAAATTATAAAAATATACATATCAAACCAGATTCACTGATTGACTGATAAAGAGTCAAACATAAAGGTTTATTTTGTAGACTTCTCGATGTTCAACGGCATAACATTAGCTCAATCGTATTTTCGACCAGGTATCATGTAGAAAGGTGGAAGACCGGGCGAGCGATAGCAGGGGGCCGACGGAGAGGCGCTTCCTACTCCAAAGACTGGTCGCCACGATCCAGGACGGAGAGCATACGGTGAGTCAGAACACTCGTACTGGCTTCAGCATGTGCCTGGTAGAACCCGTTTAGTTGCGATAAAAGGGAGCAATCAATCCATCAATCAATATTTATTTTACATAAAAACATGGTGTACAGTCAGCGTCATATAGTACGTAACAGCCAAAGTGTCCAAATACTTCGGCACACCATACAAAATATATGGTGTACCGAACTATTTGGCCATTTTTGCTGCTACATACTATATGACGCTGACTGTACATAAGAACGATGATGGGAGCGATGGTATGGCAAGTCATTGTGTAAAAGTTTGGGTATAGATTGTTTAATTCACCAAGACACGGCCCATAGGCATTAATAATAATAAAATTCGGGTAACTGTGCCGGAGTAGGCTTTATACAATAGTTTTATTCGTGATATAATGTAGGCATAGGCACATAAAACAACTTTTTGTAGGTAGGTATACTGGGTGAACACGTTTCTCCAAAATGCTCCGGTAATTACAAAAATGCCATCGCATGACAATTCTACACTTGATTTACGATTGTAGGGCCGAAAAGAACAGACAAAAGATTACTTCGTAGATTCCTCTTAGCCTAAAATAATATTGGATTTACACTACATTTGCGAAAGCAAACAAGGCCACCTCGTGACTACAAATAGTCAAGTGGCAATCGTATTATTTGACTTCAGAAACTTATTTGTTATACCAACGAAGCTTGAATTGTACATGGGTACTACGACCTTTTATTCATTGTTTTATTTAGGTGATTATTTGTTTTGATGTCCAATGCAACATACCTAGGATATTTTTGGTTACTTTTTTTGCATTTACTTTTTTTTCTAATTTGTCTAAGCAATCATTGATTGCAATAATACACTTGGTAGCGAAATAATTCAATTACGGTAATCCGCCTTCATCCGTTTTTTGTTAATATGTTTGGGGATCTAGCCTCGAAATCCTATTAATCGCCCTCATCAATAATTCGATTAAGTGTTGTTAACAAGGATGCTAATTAACATTTTCTGTACATATTTTGTATATACATAAGTTCAATTACTTTTTTTTGTTACAGTTTTTTAACGATCGTTATGACCAAAATAAATTATCTTAAAAACAGAATTATTTTAAGATTTTTTAACTAGCGTCTCTTGTTTTCTTACTGCATGCATCATACCAACTGGTTCATTGTCAGTTGAAGAAACAAACGTTGTCCAATTCGGTGGTCAATAGTTAACAGCTTGTGTGCATGTAAGTTATGTTTTTATTACATGGATTATGCGGGTTACTAGAGCAATCCCAAATTAAGCTTTGTAGCCTAACTTTTGTCCACCGAAAAGACGCGCACCTAAATCTGACAATGACCCAACTCCAAACCTTGCTTGTTTAATTTGTAACATTTCCAAATCCATATTTGACGTATAATTTTTGTTCCCACTAGGCTCACAGTGTGAAGAAGCCCGGAGATTCAGTTTTAGACTCGATCCAACGAATCTGCTTACCGGCAAGGATTTTATTGCATTTGCGAAGACTTCCAAGGAATAATGTGGATTTGGATGAACATATTCTCATTTTCTTTAATTTGTTTATAATAAATTTGTGTAATTTACTTTGTGTTAATGGTTTTTTTATTCACTTTTTAGTAACGCTTACACTTCAACGCGAAGAGACAATGCATGTTCGAAACATTTTGTTTCATAACCTGTGGAGCATGACTCCTAATATCCTATAATATATGTTACTGTAACTTTAAATCCTTAATATTCTAGTACATGTTACAATTAATGCTGTCTGTCATAATTACTTTACTAAAAACTAAACTTGCATGCAATCTTTGGCCAATTCAGCATTGAGCTGCAAACCATCGACTTAAAAGAGAATAAACCAATAAAAGGGTAAGTAGCATTTATTTGCCAATAACGTTGCCATATTTATTATAAATTACAGGGCGTATTAGATGACCCTGAATCACCATCGCATTGAATCGTTCATCTATTAATTTGAATTGCACTAAAAGGCTTCTGATGCTATCAAAGGTTTGAATAGGGTTTAATTTATATTGTGGCAGCCACTGAATCGAGAAGTTGAACAAATGCCTATAATCTGGAATAGATTGAATAAAATTGTTCGGTAAGGGCACTTTATTACTTAGTGTTTAATTTTGATAAAAGTGCGTACGAAAATAAACGCTGGTATTTTTTAATATTTATTCTAGCAAAAACCGTACAGTAGAATAGTTTTATTCGATCGGAATTGGGTGAAATTATTAAACTGAAATATTTAATATATACACAAGAATATATATACAAGAGAACAAAAAACTGAATTAAAATAATTTAGACTGATTTTATTTTTACTTGATTTTGTCGCTGATGTTGCATTTGATAATACGGTGAAATATTGACTCAAAATTGGAGAGATACAATACTTTTAGTCAAATGGTTATTTATGAAATAAATAACCATAACTGTGGTGTTGAATTTTTCAATTTTCACTTTGACTAAAAAATTGAGATTTTCGCTAGCGGACGCATCCGCTTAACAAACATATAAATAATAATTTCACTTTAATTAACATCTAATTGCATGTATAGGTTTATTTCCCGTTTTGTAACATTAAATTTGTATTAAACGGGAAATGGGTGAGGACCAAATTGTTATACCACTTGCCTATTTTCTTTCTTACCTAGTTAGCTTTTAATTCGACCACAATTTAATTGATTAGGTTGTGACAAGAAAGTTACCCATATACCTAAATTGTATGACTGATTTTTTGTGTCACAACGAAATAAATAATTAAATAAAAATATTTGTGGACAATCTTACACAAATCAACCTAGTCCCAAACTAAGCAAAGCTTGTACTATGGGTACTAAGTGACGATAAATATACATATTTATACAGATAAATAAATACTTAAATACATAGTAGACATCCAAGACCCAAGAACAAATATTCGTGCTAATCACACAAATAAATGCACCGGCCGGGATTCGAACCCGGGACCTCCAGCTTCGTAGGCACGGTCACTACCAACTAAGCTAAGGCGGTCGTCAAAAAAATCAATCAATCAAAATGCAGACGAATTCGTTGTCAAATACTTGAAACACATGTAATCTAGGGCTATGTAGATTAATTATTAATATACCATTCAAAGCTATTATTGTTCACTTGTTTTAATGATTATAACGCAGAATATATCGATAACTTACCTACATTAGCCATATAATTAACAGCACAAACAACCCAAAGATATGATGAATCTGAGATATGTTTAATCTTAGGCGACTTCCTGATTTATCGGTGCGGAGGCGGTACGATATGAGAAAAGTGTCAAATGTCAGTGTCAGCTGTCAGTCGACTCAGTACCATTTTTACTACGCCCCTACATTTAAATGAGTGCTTCCTGACTGGCGCGGGATGCGCGGTAGCGGGACGATGATGCGAAGGTGGTACTGCTCCGCTTCTGCGCATGATATTAGTACTGCGCAAACGTAATACTCACAGTATTATGTCAAGTGAGAATCTTTGCGACGGCAGTAAGTTTACGTCAAAGAAGAAAATGTCACATATCGATCCCGCCCCGCCAAGTCAGGAAGTCACCTTAGGCGAATGGATTCTTGTAACCAAAGTACCTACCTTATTTTAGTAGACGTTTTCTCAGAAATGAAAACTAAATATTAATTAATGTTTTGCCGCAGCTTTCTGTTGAATTAACAAGACGTCCTTGTTCATCTTATTATTACTTCATATTTTAAGAATGAGTTTCGTAGCTTTTATAGTTGTAGGTAAGTATCTAATATACCTACAATATACCCGTAAACTTAGATAAACGCGTCAGTAGCCTAAATTATAATTTAGTATTTCACCAAAGACATTTATAGTATAGAAATCATGAAAAGAAGGCTTCTTATTTAGAAAGTGTACGTAGGTAGTCTACATTTTCCATATTCGTTATATGTAACTAAAAAAGAAGTCGTCTATTTAAATAGCTTAATCGGAGTTTTAAGAAGCCTAATTCATATACCTTGGTAGTTTTCCTGCGGGACCGTCATGTCAATAGTGCTTGAAATAATAATATAGGTATTCCAGTCATAAAATATCCATAAACCAAAATTTTATATAAGTAGCTTGTAATGTAAACAACTCGGTAGTGAAACAGAGTTTGCCGTCCTGATACCGGCTTGTAAGGAAAGCTCCGAAAATCGCGGAACGTCCGGGACTTTTCATACAAGCCAGTCCCGGGACTTGAAAACTTAGTTAAACATCAACTTAGCTTAACCAGAGGGCCTATTGCGAATCGAAAAGGGATTATCTGCCTCTCAGTCGCACTCGTATATCCGAGCGCTGTCGCGAGGGCATACTTCGTTTTCGTTTCGCGATTATTGGCCCTCTAGAAAAGCTACGTTGATATTTCACTAGTGTTGTAGTCCCGGGACTGGCTTGTATGAAAAGTCCCGGTTTTCTCGATAGTGTAGTGATAGTTTTAAGGCATTAATGAGAGAGCGTGGGCCAGGTTGTACAGCCACCCGTCGAAACGCGAGTCAGCCGCGTCGGAGACGACCACCACCACGCTGCTTGTACCACGGCATTCGCTGGCACCTCATCATCTCCATGTGGTAAGTATAAGGCGCTTGGCATACTGATGCGGTTTCCGCACTGCGGAAGTTGTGTGGAAAGCGCACCAGTGTGCCAAGGGGGATAACCCGTCCTCTCTCAGCGAAAAAAAAATCAAAACAAAACATTATTTTCTTATTCGGCCGGGGATCCCAGTCACTGGTAGCGGACGGCTTGAGGTACAGTCGGCGTCACAAAGGGCTTCACCTTTGTATCTAGTCGCTTGAATGTCATGTTTGAAGTGTTATACTAAATTCCTTAACGGGTGAAAACGACAAAGTACCAAAGTGTGCAAAGCTGAGCGACATGTTATTTAAAGACTACGTCCTGACTTGACGGGGCGGGATCGGTATGCGGTATTTTGTACTTTGGCGTGAGGTTAATACTGTCCAACTGGATGTCGCACCGATTTCCTCACTAATCAAATACAGTCAGTATTACATCTGGGGGTCAATGATGGTCGCGCGATAAACAACAAGAAAAAGCATCTGTCGTTTTCTTATACCACTCGATAGAAAGTGACAGATGATTTATCGTATCGTTTATCACGCTATCACGCGACCATAATACGGGGCCCGCAGTAGTACGTAATATCATGCGCGGACGCGAGGCGGTACAGGCTAAAAATCTACCAGCTTCTGCGCCAGTAAGCCGCTCGTAGCCAATTGGCGCGCAGTAACGAATCGGCAATGACAGCTTTCTGAGGCCGGTACCACACTTCGCTATGCGTGTTCGCTTTGCGTATTTGCCAACCCTTTCTTTTGCCACGATGAAAAAAGAGATGCAACATGAATATTTGCACGAATATGGCGAAGTGTGGTGCCGGCGTAATATAGTACTGCCTTTGCACCGACAAGTCAGGAAGTCCCATAACCTCGTAAGCCGCGTGCATAATTTAGGACATAGAGGAGTCAATGGAATTTTAATTATTCGCGATTGGAACAGAAATGCATTTCATTAAATCATTTGTTACGTTTGACTCTTTATTTTTCTGTGTCTGAACCCCAAAAGAAACATTGCACTCCAAATTCTGACATTAGCGACAGGAGTTTTCTTATAAAAGTTTCTAACATGCGCAGGAGTACACGGGCAGTGGCAGCGCAAGCGGCGACCAGTCCCCTGTGTGAGGTGGGGGGCGGGGGGGGCTCTCGCGCCTGCGCACCCTACCCGAGGAAGACCCTGCCTCGCCCGCTCTCGCTCTCAACTGTCAAACCTTCGATGTGCCTGCCATCTATGTCCAAAAATGACTTATTGTGTCGACGTTTCTAAGGATACTAGCTTCTACAAAGTAGGAATACTGAACGCCAGGAGATCTATTTTTGTTCTTCGCTTCGAATCTGTTTTGCCTACTTGCTTTGCGTGAAACATACTGAAATGTGATCCATTTATTACCATTGTTCGAATAAAATAGTGAACCGGTGGGACGTAAGCGCCTGCCGCCTTAAGTTCCGTTTCAATGTGGACTATCACAAATAAAGCCGAAAGCGATAAACCGAATGCAGCCCTGCCACTTATTTCGCATTCCATGCAATGCAAGGTGTTTGGAGACGAACTTGCGAACTACATTTAGGTATACCAAATTGGAATGCGATAGGGTTAGATTTATCCCATGGAACTCTTGCGCGTTTCTTAGGACGCATGCGCGTACCTACTTATGGGAATGATTCCAATGGTCTCAAATAGTCTCAATGTGTTAGGAGTGCGTTGTAGAATGGAGTCCCTGATGCATTGTTGTAGAGTGACGTGTAAGTTATTGTAATGACTGTAGAGCCACAAAAATCCCTTGACAGTTTTCTTAAAAATTCCGCTAACCGGATAACTTTGATTCAATGGGGATGACTTTGATCATAACAGTTTTGTACTTTTTTTTAATGTGATCTGCGGCAATGAAAGTAATAGTATCTACATTATCTTGCGGTTTAATTAATTAAATCTTATTGCCAAGTACTGTTTTATGCTACATTCAAAATGATCAAAGTAGCCCCATTTTTTGTTAAAGTAACCCCAGTCTGCAAGCTTCTATGACGTTGCATGTTATGCATTCTTACTCTTGATAGGAGTGTGGTAGCCACAAATATATATGTCTACAGTGAAGCTAAATAAAGCTGCACCATATGCTTATAACTTTAGCACCAGATAAGCTCCTCTCATTTTCTACAATTTTATTTATTTATTTATTTAGTATAACAATATCACTGATACATCAAATATCATCGTTTTTAAGAAGTTTATATTATGTATTTATTTCTTAAAAAAAAACAAAATAGAAAAATACATCAAGAGGCAGTGTAGTAAGTTAAGTGTACATTGCTTTGAGTGTTCCTGAAATTCCCACAAAAATGTAGAAAATATGTTATTCAATTTCGCCTATGTACGTAAGTATTTTTGAACATTAACTGTATATAATTATACGCAATCGAAACGTGCCAATAATATGATCGAAATTATCTTTTATTTATTAATGTAGTTAATAATCTTTTAATTATTAATGTAGTTCCCTGCATAATCATATCGAAATGTTGTTTTAAATTCTGTAAAATATATTGTGTAGGTTTATAATATGAAAAAAAAACTTCTTAAATAAAAATGACTTTCGGTATACATTTGTAATCGATACTAATCGAAAAAAAAAGTATTTTTTTGTAACACGAATCCGATTAACACCGTATTTCTATCACTACGTTGTATTTCTTTTGAAATTTTATGTATATATTTGTCAGTGTAATTTACAAAATTATAATGTTTGAATATCATTGATTCTAGTAATGTACATAAGAAACATTAATTATTTTTTGCTGGAGAAGTGTAGCTTTTTTAAATATACGATATAATAATTATTTAATCAATAAGGCCAAGTATCTTCATTACAACGTAATTGCCAAAGGAATCAATCTAGTTAAGATAAAGTTATAATATCATAGAAATACTATATAATGTAACTAAATTGGGAAACAAGACGCTATTTTGTATTATAAAAATCCTTAGCGTGTAAGTAATTATCATAAGTTATTATGTAGTTAATAACTATGGCTATTTGTTATTTTGATGGACCTCATTAATTTTCTATAATGTTTGTAAATGTGAATTCGAAAGAGTGATTGTACTTTTAATCTATAAATAAGCCATTCCTACGTGTAACTAAAATAAGTACAGGTAAATTATTTTAAGAATGACACTGACATGTGCTCTTACCCGTATTTCATTCGATATTCCACTTTAACTCTAATGTAATAGACTTTCTATTACATACACTCTGTCTAAAAATCTTTAAACTATATGACATTATATCGCGTTCGTTGAAACGCTGTTCTGCCAAGACGAGGAAACAATAGGGATTGATTTTCAGATATATGATTATTGACTATATGATTGTGTTTTTTGACAATAGCCGAAATATGATTGCTTAGAATTATTTCGATAGAAAAAAAACCTAAGTTGACTCCTAATAAAACAATCCATTATTAAACGACACAAATAAGTTAATATGATGGCATTTTACCTCATCTAAATTCTGTCAAGAGGAAATTTCGTAAAACTGCACAGTGCACACAGTCAGATATTTATCGAAATTTGTCTAAAAAAGTCATTCCTGAAGAGCGTTGTATCCCGTTTTGCCGTACGCAAAAGACATAAGCGTATCTCTTTCACGGGGGGCGTGGTTTATTGAATCGATATATCCCCTTAAAGTAGCATATCCAACGTAATAAGAGTATATGTCATTGTCAAACTCAAAGTAATCGTACCATAATACAATTTTACGAGTATGTGTAGATGTATCAAACACATATAGACCGCGTAACGTGCAATGTATGTGTGCATTGTTGTGGAGTGTGTAGTGAAACTATATTAAAATTAAGGCGACTTCCTGATTTGTCCGTGCGGAGGCGGTACGATATGAGAAAACTGTCAAATGTCAGTGTCAACTGTCAGTCAACTTAATACTACTTTTTACTGCGCCCCTACATTTAAATGAGTGCTTCCTGGCTGGCGCGGGATGCGCGGAAGCGGGACGTCGCAAGTCGCCTAACACACTAAGATAACTTACTGACTTGGCGGGGCGGGATCGATATGTGTCATTTTCTTCTTTGACGTAAATTTACTGACGTCGCAAAGATTCCCACTTGACAGAAAACTGTCAGTATTACATTTGCGCAGTAGTAATATCACGCGCAGAAGTGAACCAGTACTGCCTTCGCATCGTCCCGCTTCCGCGCATCCCGCGCCATTCAGGAAGCACTCATTTAAATATAGGGGCGCAGTAAAAATACTACCGAATCGACTGACAGTTGACACTGACATTTGACACTTTTTTCATATCGTACTGCCTCCGCACCGAAAAATCAGGAAGTCGCCTAACTGCTAACTTACTTTGTTTCCATGTGTGTGTTCTCTATGCCACTCTCTACGCCAGGTGTGAGCAAAATACCCAGAGGCGTGCTTACGTCACGTCACTTTGAAATTGAACCATGTTGATAGATAAACAAGGTCTGACAATCCGGATCTTGACGCAAGTGACGTCACTGTCGATGACACACTCACACTTACGACACACAATATTACACACCGTCACATACCATCGATAGGCTGATGCCGTAGCTTGTGTCACCCACACACACACTACTAACCGATGTTTACGTTACTACTAAGGTTTGGAATTCCCTGCAGGCGTCTTTATTTCCGAGTTCATATAACCTGAACCTATCAAAGGCAAGAGTGAATAGGCATTTTCTAGGTAAGCTCGCTTCATCGTCGGCCTCATCTTTGCCCCCTGGCTAGATGCTGGCCAAGAGCAAAACGTTGCCGATGTACCGGATTGACATACCTGGCGCAGTGGGTATATTATTGTACCATGTGTCTAACGCACGTTTCAAACGTTACGTAATCGACTAGCTGCAAGGACATTCAGTCTAATTTTGGTTACTTATCACTCACAACAAGAACATTAATAACTAGGTTACTCCAATCCAACGTACCTACGATTTAAATATGGTGCCGGCAACTGTCATTCAATAGAAATTTTTCGAACTTTCCATACAAATCAGATTTCAACCACCACACACAGCACACACACACAAACACACACACACACACACCACACACACACACACACACACACACACACACACACACACACACACACACACACACACACACACACACACACACACACATTTCAGACGGTTTGGTACAAACCGCCCTTATTGTACATTTTACGTAGGTACCTACCTACCCGATAAACCTGGATTTTCGTGTTGTTTTTGTATTGAACTTTCTTGTTAGTATTTCATAATTTGACCTTTATTGTATAAATTGTTGGTATGAGTCAATAAAAAAATGTAACCGTAAGATAAAAATCACTACAAAACAACTACCTATACAATAATTGTTCTAGGTAATACAATCGAGTAATAAATTGCATTCAGTAAATGTGAAACTCCTTTTTTCCTTTATACGAGTGTAATAAAAGGTTATATCAATTAAATGTGAAGCTTTCGAAGAATTTGCTGATATCTACGTGCGTTTATTGTACACATATTATGATATTGTGACTGTCAAACAGGTTTTATATAAATAAATCCTTTATAACCTCAATGTAATTTTTTTCTTAATTGTAAGAATCGAAGAACTTCATTTCATATTTAATAGTAGCTTTTCGGTGAAGGAAAACATCCTGTGGTAAGTACCAATGCGTTCAACAGATTACACATTATGTAAAAAAAATAACTTTATAGCTACTATAGAGGTTGTTATGGTATGTCGCTGGCCATGTGGTTCCAGAATCATATCGTATACAAACTTGAATACATGTCAAGCGACATTCTTTGGAAAACAGTTGGTTTTCGGGGGGACTTCTAGCTTGGACTCCGTCAGGGTCGGGCCTGCTTAAGATTGTATTGGCTCTAATGTGGAACAGTATAACATTATAGCAAGGAATTAATATCGTAAAAGTCTTTCCTTTCAGCTAATAAATAGAAAAACCCACTTAGAATCCCCCTCAACCCGTACCTCTGAGCTGCTACCCTTCACACTACCGTAAAATGGGGGGAGTAGGGATTGCGATGGCAGTTGGGTCATGAATGGGGAGAGTAGGGATGTGTTGGTTTTTATAGGCTACTGCTACGTAAATTATTTATTTCTAATTCATATCAAGCTATTATACTGTTCATAATCCCAAAGGGTCGATCCAATAATTTTCACAACTCACCTTAGTGGGAAATTCCACCCTCACCCCAACCTAACTCAACTATGTACGGGGTGAGATGTGATTTCCAACTATTTTGTGTTAATCGAAAGTTATAAAAACAAAATCATAAAAAAAACTAAAATACCAACAAACGTAACACTTTTTTGTATAGAAATCAACGTGCCACATATAAAAATAAACTTTTATCCAGGTTTTAACTTCGGTTTTGTCCCTACTCACCCCATTTTACGGTACGTAAGTACGATTACTTTGAGTTAACTCTTATCTGACATTATGTTCTATTCCATGGGACAGTCCACTTTAACGCTAATATAAGTAATAGAGTTTCTATTACAAACATAAGATTTTAATTTAGTTCGTATGTAATAGAAACTCTACTGAATTCATAAGTTTCATAACGCACGTTCGTATATCATTTAGAAAAATCGATCTGTAATGTAAATTAATAATATTAAAAAAAATATCTTATGTGTCGAGAACAGCCATTCCGTGCTATCTAACCCCCTTATTCATAAAACTTAACAAACCTCTGCTAACTAAAATGTTGTTTGTCCCTTTCTCACAAACGTAAATGTCAAAGTGACAGATAAGGACAAACGAACTTTAGCGGCTTGTTAACTAATGTAGGTTTATTGGACGTTTATGAATAAGGGGGTAAATTACTAAATATGATTGCAGATTATTAATTAAAAAATACATAAGCGTAAAATATAGAATGGAATAAGAGTACTTATAACTCACTAAACTAACTAACTTAACTAACTAAAACTAACTTAAAAATAGGTCAAGTCAAAGGAAATTTTATATCTCACAAATAAAAGGAAAATAATGAATAAGTTAAACATATTTCCTTTTGAAATTAAGAGCGGTAATCATCAAAGTGTTGCCGCTCAGCGGATTGTTACAATACGCCTCTGGCAAATCAGGGTCTGTTTTAGTTCGTAACTTCCGATGCCAATCATACTTCAATTTATTCACGCATTCGCTCCACCGTGCGCCGAATTAACGTGTCAGAATGAGAGGGCGAAACATACTGAAATGCGATTGGAATGTGAAAGAGATGAACTGAATTGAGGCTTAGACATGAATCTGTTCAAGTCATGAGCTTTAGGCGCAGGGGTGGAAAAGCTCTCTCCATACAAACTTTGTGCAAGTTTTCTTCGCTCGTGTTTACACTGCACTTATGATTTTTGGTCACTATGTTTATTTTTTCTGTTAGTCATAACCAGGAGGAATATTTTTCAAATTTTTTGTATTTATTTTAATTTTTCTTAAAAATTTTGATTTTTTTCTTGACGTTCTTCGTATATCCAATATTTACAAGCAAAAAACAAATCACATTGGGGAGTGCCAAAACCGACGAATTAAACGTGCACAGAGTTTGTATGGAGAAGGCCTTGCCCTACCCTGCGCCTTAAGCTAAATTAAAATGACACGTTAAACGTTTCATAAACAGAATGTTATTTAGTTCCATTTACAACCATTAGTGGTTTTTGCCCGTGACTTCGTCCACGTAAACTTCTACTCACTATGTCATTCCTTCAAGGGACGTTTCAGGATAAAAAGTATTCTATATGTTAATCCAAGTTGTAAACTAGAAGGTACTTAACAGGCAAAACGTAAGTAGATAAGTTACTGTAGGTAATATTTTTGTTTTCTTTATGTGTTTGTGTTGTAAATATATGTATATAACTAAAACGACTTTTTGGCGAGTGACATATATATTTATTTTCAGATAAACTTCAACATAGGTTACACAGGTAACGTATGTATAGAGGTCTAATATACAACACCCTCTCCTAATTTTATGTTTATATATCTGATCAAAATATAAAATTACACTTCGTTTAACAACTACAAAAGTTTTAACTTTACACTTGTCGTGTCTAATAGAAAAACTTAATCCTTGTTTAATACACAAAGTGACAGTGTCAAAGTTAATAATTCTGTCGTTGCTTATTCTTTGACTAACATAAGTCATTTTACAAAATATAACAAGTTTTTAAAGCTGAGATATAACGCAAGTAAATATTATTTGGTTCCCATAACCAGAGCAAAATTAAAGGCTTTTTACCTCACCAAAAGTCTTAAATTAACAAATTATACTACTTTTATGCCTCATAAATTTAGATTTATCTAGAGCTTTGGTTAAAATGTCTGCAGTCTGATTTTCAGTGCAACAATAATCTATTTTGAAACCATTATTAGCAGTCCTCATGGATGTAATGATAACGCACGTCAATGTGCTTCGACCGCCCATAACCTAAAACGACTTTTTGGCGAGTGACATATATTTATTTTCAGATAAACTTCAACATAGGTTACACAGGTAACGTATGTATAGAGGTCTAATATACAACAATAACTAGTTGTATTCATACTTAATAAAGTATGTCTTTTAAATTGAACCAAAACTGGGAACGGAAGTAACGTTACTCAAACATTTACATCTACCTCTCTTCGTTATTTTCATTTGCTGCCGTCGTTTTCCTTCTAAATGTTATTTCTCTTTAATAATTCTCTCTATATTTAGAATCTTCTAATTTTGTGCAGCTGAGTATAAAAATATATTTTTGTTTATTTTTACAAGCTTTTATTTAACTTGCACTGTTCGTAGGGTATGTAAATGGGTCATAAACACTCGCAAAAACAAAAGTCGTCTCTCCTGTGGTCAATAGTTAACGGCTTATGAGCATGTGAGTTATGATTTTACTAAATGGATTTATAGAACCGGAGACGCCGTTTATGCGGGTTACTAGACCAATCTCAAATTAAGCTTTGTAGCCCTTAACTTTTGATATGGCCACACGAAAGACGCGAACCTAAATCTGTCTATGACCCAAATATGTAATTGTATAAAATGTAATAAGTTGTCGTCAAAATTTGTAATCCTTTTATCAGCCCCTTCGGTATCAGAGTGAGTTAAAATTTGGCATACTTATGAAAGTTTATGGTGCCAACGAGCTGATCTGAGTGTAAGTATGTAGATATCGTATCCTATGGACACCAGCGACTCTACAAGAATCACAAGAGCGCCGCCGAGCGTTTATTGACTTGAGGATTCCTTGCGTTGACAGCTAGACACATATACTCGTACCCACCATTGAACCCATCCTTGGGAGCTCTGGCGACCTATTTTACCACCAAAACAATTCCACATAGGTACCTAGAGAGCAAATAGTTGTGTTATAGGTATATGGGTGCGGTCTTCTGTAATACAAATACAAAATTTATTTATTTACAGTATGTATACAATTATGAACCCTTAAACTTAATTTAAATGCAACAATTCATTAGAGCAAACAGTAGTCTTCACACTAGGCTAATGTGGAAGTACTTCCCCAGTTGGGCTGCTCCAAATATTAGCGAGACAGATCGGGGCGATACTCATAATATTATAATCAAATAAGCACTCTAACTTTACTAAAATGCCTAAAAAGGCAATAGTAACTTTCTAAAAGGTAGGTCACCTATTATAATATAAGACCGTAAAAAAGAAATCCAGAAACAAATGATACAAAGCATTAGGGACCCACTTAACCTTCGGGCTCTGTCTCAAGACTATTCGATTACATTACATATATCCCAATGTAATAAATATAACCCGACGTTATCAAAAATAGGGCCCTTCAAACTGACAATATCTGTTTTTATTATCTTTTGTCTTAGTCGATTTATAGGTACCTATTTGGAAGCTGGCTTGTACACCTAGAGAGGATGGGAGAAGATCAACAGGTGAAGAGAGCATACTTGGGTCGACCGACCGGACGACGTCCTGTGGGTCGCCCCAAGTATCGCTGGAGGGATGTGGTGGAAGCGGACCTGCGTGAGCACGGAGCTGGTGCAAGCTGGCGAGAAATTGCGCAGGATCAAGCAAAGTGGAGTGCTCTTGTGTCGGAGGCCAAGACTCATTTTGGGTCGTCGTGCCAGCCCAGTTAGTTAGTTTAGGTACTTATTTCATTAAAAATGGAATTGCGCACCTACAAGGCTAACTTTGCCGAAATACTAATTTATTTTTTTAAATTTCTGACCTTTATACGTCAGAAGATATTAAACAGACAATAAATCAGATAATAAATCATGGGTGTTTACTCTCCTAGTTTAGCGCGTAAAGCAAGCCTGCAATGTTTTTTTTTTTTTTTCATTTTTATCTGGCCTTTAAACACTTTTCACCTTTCAATACCTATTGTATGTTAGAAAGAATTTATTCAAATTCCCAAAGAACACTGATAAAGCGGTATTATATGCGGTTATTGCATAATTAATTGTAACTTATATTAGAAGCTGGAACTTTTCAATTTCCGCTTGTAATATAAGTTACAATTCATTAGGTATGCAATAGGCTCCAGTTTGTTAACTGAAACTAACAGCTGTAGGCTTTTAGCCAAATTGCATTCAAATTAGAGAGAGCATTTAGCTTAATTGGTATTGCGCCAAAGTAATGAAGGATTTAATGTAATTTTGGGAGTAAAGATGATGAAAGATAATAATATATAATATAATATAATATAATATTTGTGGACAATCTTACACGAATCAACCTAGTCCCAAACTAAGCAAAGCTTGTAATATGGGTACTAAGCGACGATATACATACTTATATAGATAAATAAATAGTTAAATACATAGAAAACATCCAAGACCCAAGAACAAATATTCGTGCTCATCACACAAATAAATGCCCCGGCCGGGATTCGAACCCGGGACCTCCAGCTTCGTAGGCAGGGTCACTACCAACTAAGCTAAGCGGTCGTCTTGATGAGAGTAAAGATGAGTAAAATGTCTAATTGATTAAAGTCTGTCGAATATTGGTAAAGTAGGAAAGCTTATAAGCGACTTCCTAATTCGTAGGTGCGGACTTCGGAGGTGGAGGAGGAGAAAACTGTATGCCGTCAGTTTCAGTCAGTAACGCTCTTTTCTGCGCGCCTACATTTAAAGCCGGAACCCCACTGCTGCGCACGGTCGAGCTACGCACGTGGGTCCAAAAACGCTTTGTATTAAATTGTAGGCAGATACTTCCACAGCAGCAGTGCACGAACACGCTACGCACGAAATGACGTCACTGAGACACGCGTGGCCTATTCCGAAGTGCCCCCCACGCCCACGATAGCGCACGTGGCAGGCCAAGCCCCACTGCGACCCACGTTGTCCACGCTACGCACGAATGCCGTATCTATCGGTGGGGGTGTTTATGGGATATTAGCCATGAATTTGAATCCTATATACGTATAGAGGAGATTTAACTGCCCGTGAGTTGCAGTGAAAATGTAGCCCCAACGTGTATTTGGCCCGTCTCGTCCGTAGCGTGCGCGACGTGCACCGCAGTGGGGAACGTGAGTGCACGCAGCTAACCATGTACCCACGTGGGAGACGTGTTTTCCGTGTGCGTGCATTGGTTGCTGTGGAAATGTTGACACACGTAGCCAGACCAATGGACCCACGTGGGTGACGTGTATAGCGTGTGCGTGCGTAGCGTGCGCAGCAGTGGGGTTCCGGCTTAAATAAGTGCTTTATGACAGGCGCAGGATGTGCGGAAGCGGAGCGAGACGAAGGCAGTATACAGTATCCCGTCAAGTGAGGACATCTCTGCGACATCAATAAACTCACGTCAAAACACACATGGCGATCCGGCCATGCCATTTCACGAAGTCGCCTTATGCCGACAATTGGCAGAAAGTTGCGCACTATTGGGAGGTACGAGTGCACCACCAACGATACCTCACACATCTAAGGCGTTGAGAAGTTCTGGGGGAAGAAAGCTACTCCTATAAACATTACACTCCTTTTTTTGAGCAGTCGTGTAAAAATAAAGTCGCCCTAGTTCACAAATTAATCAACGCAGAGTACAAATAGTCCCCTATTTGTACTCTACGTTGATTATATTCCCCTTCGCCCCATGACAAATGTTCCGACGTAATTTGCACCGCTCCATTAATACTGATTCCATCATCCTCCTAGCGTTGCCCCGGTTTTTCCCTAAGTGTAAGGCCTGAGTGGACGCTCGAGTTGGGCGTGCAGCGGGGCGTGCATGTAAAACAATTGAAACTCATACTGGTGTCCTGAGTGGCCGCTGCATAAATATTATGCACGCTTGCCCGCCCCGCTGCCCGCCCAAATTCGAGCGTCCACTCAGGCCTTGCACTAAGTGTAAGTGTAGGGTGCAGCGGGGCGTGCATGTTAAACAAATGAAACTCATACTGGTGTCCTGAACCTGAGTCGCCGCTGCACAAATAGTAGGCACGCTCGCCCGCCCCGCTGCGCGCCCCGCCGAACGCTAAAATGAGCTTTTCCGGTGCATACAAGCATTTACGCGTAGCACTAATAATAACGGCGGTGGATAGACGTAGCACGCCTACGCAGCCGCAGGCCCGTAGCGAACCACACCACGTAACAAATAGCGCAAATACATACAGTACAATATTGACTTGGTATTTGTCGATATGAGTCATGGAAAATAATAAAATAATTATAATTATTTACCATGATATATTATTTAATAATGAACAGTAACTTTTCGTGGAAGGAAAACATCGTGTGGAAAACTTTAAAATCTCAAAGTGATCTAGTTTTCCCTCTGGATTTGAAGGTCAGGTGGCAGTTACTTGCGTAAAACTAGTGCCTACACTGGACTCCTATAGGATACAACCGGGAAAAGTGGTATGATGTGAGCGGAAATATACTGGAAGGGTGTTCAATTTATGTTTAGTTGTATTGTATTATTTCAATGGAGTTAGGTTCAAAAATGAATACATATATATGCCCTTGACTGTACTTAATCTAACAGCTGCACTCTTCCATCTATGACTGCAGAAAGTTAAGATGCGCATAATATAACAATCTACTTAAACAAAGAAAACGTAATCCAGTAATTGCCTGAATAAATCACATTGTTTAACTTTGACTAACCGCAAAAAGTTGCGGCAACTTTTTGACAGGCTAATAACATGATTTGCAAATTGGACGAAAAATATTTATGTGGCACAGTCAAATTAGGAATGTAAATCTTCAGCCCTGTTAAGTCCAATTTGAAAAACTAAAACGAAAAATTTTTTTTCGGAATTAATAAAGCATTGTATGCTTCTGTTTTCTTCACGTAACTTTTTTTAATACAAATTAATTATTATTAATTAATAATGGGATTGCTCTTGGACAGCATCTAGCCAGGGGGCAAAGATGAGGCCGACGATGAAGCGAGCTCACCCAGAAAATGCCTATTCACTTTTGCCTTAAATAGGTCCAGGTTATATGAACTCGGAAATACAGATGCCGGCAGGGAATTCCAAACCTACGACAAATACGACGGCAAACAAGCATACGGTCCACCTGATGATAAGCGGACACCGCAGCCTACAGGCGCCTGCAACTCCAAAGCAGTCAGGTTTGAGGGTTCAATGTGTGACAATAGAAGAGACAAATTTAGGTACCTCGCTCTCAAGTCTCTACACAGTGCATCCTCGTGAGCTCTGGCAACCTTGCTTACCTCCAGCAACCCAACACTACCTTAATACTGACAGTTTATTTTTATGTAAAATTGTTGTCATATAAAGCATTTAAATAAAAACTGATTGTAAATCGATACAGACTCTAGCCGATTGGATAAATCGGACAAATTTTGTGAGGTTGTATAATATTACACGGCACTTTCCACGCTTCATAGAACAGCAAACAACCCTAATTTAAACGCCACTGCAACAACCCTGCATGGAAAACGCCGGATTTTCATAGAATTATAAATTGTTATGTGTAGTCGACAATATCCACTTTTTTTTTGGAGGAACATCTTAAAATTTTGAGGGCTCAAACTAAAGACTACGGACTACGTGCGCTTTTCAGAAATCTACTGTATGTAATCGGTGTCACAGGAGTTTCAATATCCACAAACTGTGAAATGTCGTCGTCATGTGTGTATATAGTGCTATTGATAAAATACGCATCTATATTTTAATTTGCTTTAATTCTTAGAAGTTAAGTAAATAAGAAGTTATTATATATAATAAAAGTTATTTACCTAATATAACTTAACTAAGACCCGTTGATGGTGTTCATGCGCGCAGTGGAAGCCTGCTTGGCCCATAACCTGATGATGTTGACGCGCTGTGGTGACTAACTTGTTTAGACTAGGAGATTATTTAAATACTTAACTCATATATTATAGTACTGTAAAACCCAGAAGTCGTTTGTCCCAAAATAAGGAACTGACTTATGCGAATAAGTAATCAGAATTTAGAATTCTAAGAAATACAACGTGAAAAATCCATTTCAAACGATTTTTCCTCATCCAAAACACGAAAGGGGCCTTAACCATGGATTTCTCTGCAATAAACGTACAGTAGGCACAATCGCAGTCAAGTTATTTACAAGACTTCGCCTTTGTCAACTCAGTCCTGACATGCAACATGACAACTGACATAAATATGGAAAACTCGAGGGCTAGAACAAATAAAACCCTTACCCATGACGCGTACACAATATTAGCACAACAAATCCAACATAATAAAATCCGAAATGAAGTCTAAAAGACAACGGCGTACAGTCGATTTTTGTTTGATTTGGAGGTCTTTATACGCGGTCATAATAAAGGTTGTAAAATTTGAAGGTGCATAAATTATTCATAACGAGATTTGTTTTTCTTTGAAATCACCGTTGATTTGTCTTGCAATAAATTTCAAATCGCGCCCGGGTTTTTTTTTGCATAATGCAAATGTGTTTTTTTTCTCATCCAAAACAAGTGAGTCCATTTTGCAGCTTAGCAGCAAACTCTAAGGCTGACCCAGTAGACCTGGAGGTAAGGGAGATAATCTCTTAAAACGTATTTGTATTAATTATCTCCAAACGGCCCAACGTTTGACACCTTATTCCTGGTAGTTGACATCTACTGTTCACCTCTATTGTCTTGAATTAAAATTGAAAGTGTGCCAGTAATGGGCCCATGTCAAGCACTTTTCCTAAATTCTAACTAATTATTTTGTCTATAGATGTAATATTATAGAACTAGATTCACAATCAGCCGAGAAAATGGCCGCCGTAAAAGTACCGCCCACACGACTCGGGCGGTACATTCGTGTTGATATTTGTGTTTACTAATTTGACACTTAAGACTAACAGCTGAAGTCTTTCTTGTACAAAGCTAATGCAATGTAACTGACAGTGTCAAATTGGGCCACATTTTCCGCCATTTCAGTTCGGCATTGTGAGTCTATTTCTATATTTTAAGTCAATGATTGAGACTTAGGCCAATCGCTGTTCAGTCATTCATAAAAAAACTCTCAGACGGATATATTTCAGTAAGAACCGGTGAAGAGTAAATCAAGAGGCAAAACGAAAAAAACAGGCAATAACTAGTCTCCGACCAAAGTTTCAATTTCGGTTTCGGTTTCGGCAGGTTTGACATAAAAAACATGTTTCGGCCGAAAGTTCGGTTTCAGTCAAAAAACTGCCGTACCTTTCGGCAACGCCGAAACTTATTTTATTAACCGAGCGACGCATCTTCGTTTCAGCTTGGGCAAAAATATTACTTGTTTTATATCTTGTTACTAAATTGTTTTATTTTATACCACTTACTGAATAAGGTGCTTAGTTTTTCATATGAAGAAATAATGGCCAGAAATAATGGTTCTCTGAGGTTTTATTCAACCATTTTATCACTGTTTCGGTTTCGGCAACAAAACATGTTTCGGTCGGATACAAGCAATAACAGAACGAATCTTCCGCTCGAGCAAGTGTAATTAACTTTACTCGTCCACGATATCTACACTAAACCAATTCGGAACCAACAATTTAATTTCCTCGATTCGATTTCTATACAGTAATTTCTTTACAGTAGATTATAGAACAAGGGGATAAAGCATTGTTTTATGTCACGGACGCGTATTGAATCCTGAACGTGACCAAGGATCCAGATTTTAATCCAGGAGTTAATTCCCGAGCTAAGCGAGGGAATTAAGACAGAGTCCTGAGTGTAGTGAGAGATTTAAGCGCGCCCAAGACAAAAACAGCTTTGTCCCTGAGAACTCCCTCTACTTTTCTCACCTCTAGCGAGACAATTGATGATTCGTCCCCAGGGTTCCAAGGGACAGAATCAAATCGGTCAGTCAAAGGTCAAAGCCAAATTACTTTCGTCACTTGACATTTTATTATGTACAAAATTTATCTTCCATTACCTGCCGCCCGCGACTCTATCCGCGTAAAACTCGTTCGTTGCGTTAGAATTTAATTGCTTTTCTTTTATTTCAGGCCTAGTTATCGCTCTTCCATACAAACTTCCACATCCTTAAGGGATGGTTTTTGCGATAAAAATTATCCTATGCCCTTCCCTGGGACTCAAACTTGGACATTTCAAACATTTCATACTACATTTTCATCTGAATCGGTCCAGCGGTTTTAGCGTGAGAAAGATAACAGACGGACAGAAAGACACACTTTCGCACAAACTTATAATATTAGTACCAATAGTTTTTTATAGAATCTGAAATTTGTCTCTGTACGGGTCTAGCGTCTTGTTACATTCGCGGCTTTTGTTTTTGTTTTCAAAATGGGTTCCATTCAGCTTGTGGTGGCCAGTACGAATACGTTTTCAAATCAGTTTGGAGCGGCCGTGGAGCAGCGGCATCCCCTGCCTCAAGCCCATCAGGCCGCCTCCCCGCCGCCGCCGCTGTGCCGCCTCCCGCCGCCGTGCGGATTTCACGCAATTAGACTTTAAGGCCATAACAATAACTACGAAAAGTGAAATCACATTATTAACGGGCGGGTTATAATGAAATTCAGTAGAAGATTACAACCCGGCTAAAGCTATAATGATTTGCTTTCGGTAAGGTTTGCATATATAATTTTGCATTGTCGAGCAGGTGGTGTGAAAAAAAATATTACATAGTGTTTCGGATTATAAAGTGAATTGAACAAAGCATTGACAATGAGTGTAAGAGAACATAAAAAGCAAAATCAAAAAAGCTAAAGACGTTGCGGAAATTACTATTTTTCCGCGCCTCGCCTCAAACCTGGCACCAATGTAGAAACAAGATGGCCGCATTCACTAGAGGGCTTGTTTAAGCCCTCTGGTGACACCCCGACCCATTTCTTACTAGTTTAATTTCGAAGGTTAGGTTAGGTTAAGATTATTTTCATGTGCTTTGAACCTAGAACTTTGCCGTGCTTCATGACATAAAACACGTACAATACCGTCACAATACCACCGCTATATCACTTCGCACGTTTTAAACACAGGCTCAGGACAATGAAAGACGGGAATCACCGCGCGACAGCTGAGTAGCTGAGTTACGAACGTGTACTAAAACAAGATTATAAGATTAACTTTACTACCGCCAGAGTAGCCATAAAGTATACCCTATTATTTTCACCCTAATCCTTAGTTGGTAAAAGTGCTCTGATTTTGGTTCGCTTAACAAACATGTTCATAAATTCATGTGGCATAGCAACGTCGCGTAAGCAGTAGGTACTTTCACTTTTCTTCATGCTGGGGAATGGATCTCGATAAGTCAGTAAGTAATCAGTATTTATTTATCGCATGGCATTGAAATTACGAAAATAGCTCCAATCTTCGTCACACGTTCATCTATTAGTAACTTTCATATAGCACAATTCGACAGATTACGGACATACTAAGGCTGCGTTTCCACCAGAGATGTGCGAAGATGTGTTTTCATATATTTGACACCTCGCTCGGCGCGTTCCGAGGTGTCAAATGTATGAAAACGCATCCTTGCACAACTCTGGTGGAAACAGACTTAATCGGCCATTTGTTCATCAGTTCACCACGTCACGAGGTGTCATTAAAACGTCATGAACACGGCTCAGTCCTGTCGATTTGTCCCCGGCATCCAAAGGACGGTTTTTGCCGCCCCTGCTGGGGGATCTGATTGAAGGACCCAGGATTATTGAATACTCTAATACCAGTGTAAGTATTAGCTAAGTCAAATGTAGATTGATTTTGGTATTTGTGAATGCTGAACTACACCTACGAGCAAAAATAATGCATACACTTTGTATTGAACTTCCATAGAAAGTGTTGGTACCTACACGTTATTTTTGCTCTGGAGTGTATAATATTTTTAGTGACTATAAACTCTTTGCTACACTTTAATTCACACGTAGGCGATAAAATGTGTGGCAATTTATTCTCATGTTCCTTTTATTCATTTTTAGGGTCTTATACCCAAAAGGTGCCAAAGGACCCTATTACTAAGCCTCCGCTCTCCGTATGTCAGCGGAGTGTACTCAATGAGTGTACTGGGTAGGTAGTTGATTAACTGGTGACCCCTTTATTTGGCAGAAAAATGTTTCATATAATTGTTCTTATGTCATTACATACTTATTTATTGATAATTTACCAAGTAAACAATTCAATACAAATTAGCAAAAATTACTTTAATATTTCTCTTTGTAACTAACATAATTTAACTGTACTACTCGTAAGAAAGGCAGTAAAATCAAAACATTAAACCACTTTAAAGGCTTTCTTTTGCTGCTCATCAATCTATTTAATTACTCTAATTTTAGTAAATTGTTATTTCACTGCCGCCATCGAAATACTGTAACAGATGATGTTTTCAAAAATGATGACCGGACTAATCGAGCGTTCGCAAAGCGAGTGATAATAATGAACCCTTATTTGAAGTCATTTTGATCCAAAGCGTAATTTAACTATAAAGAAGAGAAACACAAACAAATAACCCACAGTGTTGGTAAAAAATTTAAACTTGCGGGGAGGCTCGTTCGCGAAAAAAGTAGGTACATATTTTAAGAATAGGTACACTAAATTCACGCTTACCTACGCAATTAAATTATCAGTGCCTCTTCTACTGCACTGTACTGTACGTGCGCTATGAAAAATTAAATGAAAATAAAAAATAAATTATTATATAAAAATCAATCATTAAATGAGATATTGCGACATTAATAGGTTGCTAGCCCATTATTCACATAGTCTTCTTACGGCACCCACGGCTAAAAGGGGTTGGTGCTATACTAACCCGACACTACAGGGTAAATAGTAGGGGTAAATGTGCCTACGCCGACACCTTTACTTAGCAGTTTCATGAAGGACCACAAGAACAAATTCAAATACCTATACAAATTAGTAGTTCAAAGTCGAGAACATCTGTTATGCCTACAACACTACGAAGACGAACCACGAAGATATGTGGGTCATATCATAACCAGATTTAGATTCGCGTCTTTCCTGTGGACATATCACAAGTTAAGGGCTACAAAACTTAAATTTGGATTGGTCTAGTAACCCGCATAAGTAGTATATCTGTTACTATAAATCCATGTGATAAGATACAACCATAACTTACATGCATATAAGCCATTAACTATTGGCCACAGAAGGATCTACTTTTGTTTTTTTTTTCAAGTATTTTTGACCCGTCTCAATATAAATAAACCAACAACAATCGTCGTCTTGTACCCCTAACACAAGATTTATTGAGCTTACTATCGCTATCGCGATTTGGCTAAGATTTATTTATTTAAATATACACTCCCAAAAAGCCAACCAAGTGCGAGTCTAATTCTTCTTATTTTCTCTGTATAGTTTTGTTGTTAAAGCGGCAAAAGTAATAAATTAAGATAAGATAAGATAAGATAAGATAAGAAAGAATTTATTGCCAAACAAAGAACAAAAATACAATTATACAATTCATGACAATGTGAACAACCAGACCATTAATAAACAGAATGTAACTAATGTATAATAACTAAAAATTAAAAAGCGAAGGCAAAAGGAGCACATTCAGCGATTGCTGGTGGCCCATAAATGTGCCACTAGCGCTGATTTTCAATGTGCCCCTGGACTCGGGCCAGGGTGTTTGCCGAGAAGAAAGAGTGTTGGATGAGGGTAGCAATAACCAAACTAATATTAATATTTAACTATAATAATATCTCATTACTGAATTGTGTGTGTGTGTGTGTGTGTGTATGTGTGTGTGTGTGTGTGTTTCTATGTAGGTAATTTGTATTATTTAAAGGCTGTTTCAAAATCGCGCCTCTGCCTCTCATGCAATACTTGCTTAAATTTTATTTTAAATGACTGGCAGCCGATTTTGTTTCTTAAAGGTGGTGGTAAATTATTCCATATCTTTGAAGCACGATATTTGAAAGAGCCTCTAAAACCAGCTGAGTTACTTCGAGGCATGCTTAAACAATTTGTAAATTTCGACCGCGTATTAACATTATGTACATCCTTGGACCATCTAAGCTTCTCAAACAGATATTCAGGCCGCCCTTTCCACAATATTTTCTGGGTTGTACAAGCTAAATGTAATTCTCTGCGGGACTTCATGTTTAATATTTTGTTTTTTATTAAGTAAGGAGTGACATGCGCACGTCTGGGTATATTAAAACAAAAGCGAGCGCACGCGTTCTGCACTCTCTGTATTGCGTTTTCTGTTTTGACCCACAGCCTGGGTCCATACACCGCGCTACAGTAATTAAATGGAGAGAGTACCAGAAGGTCGGCCAGTGGAATTCTGACTTGTTCTGATATATGTTTCCTAATATTGTACAGCGTTTTGAGTTTATAGAAAGCGTTTTTAATTTTCTCGTTCACGTGCTTAACAAACCTTAATTCGCTGTCTATAATAAGTCCTAGGTTACGTGCCTCGTTTTCAATCGGCACTTCTACTCCATTAATATATATTTTGGGATTCTGGTCTAAAACTTTTTTAACCTGCATTTTTGTGCCCAATATTAAAAACTTAGATTTTGCCGGATTTAGAACCAGAGAATTATTCACAGCCCACTTATAAATCGCATCTAGGTCTTTATTTACTTTGTCCAGGGCCTGTACAGTGTCTTTAGAATCAAAACTATAATATAACTGTGTGTCGTCCGCGTACAAATGATATTTGCACACTTGTAACTGTTCAGGTATATCTGCTGTAAATATAGAAAACAGGATAGGGCTGAGTATAGACCCCTGGGGCGTTCCTCTCGGCAACTTGCATGTATCTGAGACTGATTTGCTTCCATCCGCATTTTCAAGTTCTACATACTGCTCTCTGTCGTTTAAATATGTTTCGAACCATTTACATGCACTGTCAGAGAAACCATAGTGAGCGAGCTTATCGACCAATAGATTCGGGTCTAAGCAATCAAAAGCGCGCGAAAAGTCAAGTAGAATAAGTACACTAGTAAGACCTGCATCTGAGGCTGTTAATATGTCGTCGGTAACCTGTAAAAGTGCAGTTTCCGTGCCATGAGCTTTACGGAATCCGGACTGGTACTTTGGTATGATATTTTCGCGGATGATGTACTTCTCCATCTGCTCAAGTACCACCCTCTCCAATACCTTTGATAGCACGGGAAGTATACTGATTGGTCGCAAATGTCTAACCTCTTCGACAACGCTAGATTTTGGAATGGGCTTTACAAGAGCCCGCTTCCAAGGACTCGGAAAAGTATTAGTTTCAATCGAGACGTTGATAATTTTCGTGATAACAGGTAACGTTTCGGGAAGAGTCAACCTAATCATTTCTGCACTTATGCCATCATACCCTGACGCATTTGTGCTTATGTTTAAAAGTATTCTACCGACTTCATCTTCTGAAACTTGGCTTAGCGAAAATGTGCTATCGATTTTATTTTTAGAGGTAGAAAATATATATGGTTCTCTGTCAATACGAACATCAACTTCTGGAATATTTAGGAAATGATCATTGATGACATTAGGATTTCTTAAATTTTCCGGTATATCTATACTAGTATTATTATGCACATCTTTTGTTCTTTTGAGGTAGTTCCACAATTTTTTTGGTTCATGTAAATTATTGTTGATATAATGATTAAAGAATGCTGTTTTCTCTCTGTCTACTGCTCCTATCACTAGATTTTTAAGACTCTTATAATATTTTGTGGCCGATTCCGTTTTTTTGTCCTGTGCCTTAACAAGAGCTTTATCTCTAAGAGACATCATATAACGAACAATGCTAGTTAGCCACGGTTTTGGGTACTCTCGTATGGTCTTGCGTTTAAGGGGGGCATGGTCATTGAACAGTCGTATAATAACGTTATTAAAATTAATAATCATAGCTGAGAGGTCCTGTATTTCAATAATTTCTTGCCAATTTATAGACTTAAGATTTTGATTGAATAATTTAATATTAATATCACGTAAAGATCGAGACTCTAAAGTTCGAGGAATAGGCTTATGTTTTTTAATATTCAATTCACATATAACCAGATCATGATGATGAAATTATCCTGAAACAAATCTATTATTGACTACGAGTTCTTGAGTATGTCACTGTCTAGTTCTGTCTAGTCTGTCTAGTTGTGGAATACCTATACCGAATTCTCGTTTTCCGATTCCGACATTAAATCTGAAAACCTCTTGAACTTCAAAAAGCATATCTCCCTAAAGGTTTTACAACGTCTAGACATACGTAAACATGAGGTTAAACTTGCAAATAACTTTCAATATTCATTCCACATTCAGCTTCGGTTGTGGAATGAGATCCCTGCCGAGGTTTTCCCGAGGGGCTTCTTCAAGAAAGTAGTGTATAATTTTTTTAAAAGGGTCGAGAACGGGCATGTGATGCCCCTGGGGTTGCAAGCGTGCATAGGCTACGGTGACCGCTTACCATCAGGCGGGCCGCACGCTTGTTTGCCACCGACGTGGTATAAAAAAAATAATACGGTTTTAAAACAAATTAATTTTGCCGCATATAAGCGCACAATGAAGGGCGATGAATGAGGTGTTTTGAATGGTTCAAAGGAAAACGGAAATACGAAAAGCGGTTCCAGAGGAAGCCCAAACTAGGGAAAATACGGGGTTTCATTGCTGGCAGCACAATGCTTTGAATGACAATATAAAGAGCGCGAAATTTCCCATTTTTTCGCCATTCGAGCCTACCACTATACTCGTGTGTTTCAATCTACTTTGTCCGCTGCCTATTCTGCGTTTTATCTGGATTATCAGTCTAAAGGATGTATCAGTCCTCTGATACTTCTCGATTTAGTCAAGTTACCATAATTCCTTCTCTTTCAGTAATACCCTAATTCCCCATCTATAGAATCCATTTTCTACGATTACAACTTGATATAGATACCTACTACCTAAAACCAACAAACAAAAATATGCGGGTCTCCAACTCAAGAACAAGGCCTTGCAAAAAATTAAAATATTCCAGAGACTTCTTGACTTTCCTCACTAAAAGGAGAATAAACTTCGATAAGTTAGCTTAGAATCCGTCCATATTGAATCACGAAGGAATCAGTTAAGTTCACCGAATTCATAAATTTATTGATCAACCCAAGACAATCGAATGAGCAACTAAACCCGACCTACGTCAGCCATATTGATTACATAATTGTATGTGTATAGGCTAGCAATTTAGCTGTGTTTTAACCGAGTTTACTATTTGCAGAGCCTTTGAGAAACCTTTGATGCTGCAAAACGGTATCTTTAACCAGCTCTTAAAGATATGTGTTGCCGACCGGCCAACTAACCTTTTTTTTAATATTTTCCTTTTTATTTATTTTTTATTTAAATTTGACTTTTTCTTTTTTATCTATTCATAATTGTCATATTTTTCAGTTTGTAATTTTCATGTCTAAGAGTAACACGGGGTAATATTAAAAACAATATTTCAAGTGGCAAAGGTATTTTTAATTGTTATTCATCTTCAACAATATGAAATCTTAAAATGTCGTTTTTACTTACTACAATAATCTCAAACGTTACAGAGACATTAGTCTTAATTAAACTACATAATCTTACATTTCGTATTGTTGGTCTTTAATCGTTCAGCAATACTATAGATACTGCATGCAACAATATCAAAAAAGTTGTTCAGCATAGTACCTATACACCTCAATCCACGATTTAGTTTCGTTTGCCACTACTTTAGACTTGTGACCTTTGTATTATTAAATAGATGAGATGTACAGTGTATATAATGATATATGCCCAACTAAATATTCCGATTAATTACTCTATTGAATTAGCTATAATAACCAATCCGTGTAACCCAAATCCAATTGTAACTGGTACCTAACCAGGCTTCCATGTATAATTTAATGCTACTAAACTATTTGGTATAACTTATTACTTTGAAATCAGCTTTTATCAGCGGCTTTCATCGTGCGCGCTCTTCTAAGCGCGTCAAATCTCATATATAAGAAAGTGTGAAAGCCACAAATGTGATATTGATATCATATTCGTACGTCGAGATTGATACACCTTCAATATTCTGTTGGAAGTGCAGAGTACATTTCAATATATATGGAAATCCATGTGATGATTTAGTATGAAGCATATTCAGTTGTTAATACATATAATCTGGTATGTCTGAAATTTATGTCAATTCTATAAGTAGGTATTAAAATGATATTAATACAACGATGTAGGTAATAAGATGAGGAGCATTAGGCACCTGAACTTTCGAAACTATGTCAAGTTAATTTACTTCACAATCAGAAATTATGCTTCAATAACTCCATTTGGGTAGAGTAAATACCTAAAATTATGATTTCTTGTGCCTGTATGACCCAAAAAGATAATGGGACAAACCCATTTGAGGCGCACTAGCTCTACGTTAACTACACCGTAGCGGGTAGCAGAATTTTTCCACTTTGTAACAAAAATTACACGAAGACATGACGCATATGTGTCGTCATGAGCTTTTGGGTTAGAACAAGTACAGTCAGCTGCAGATAAACCTGACCACTGCATACAATCTTCAATGGAAGGGGAGAACTGTAATGTTTAAGCCAATATCAAATTAAAATTCGGCTTAATAAGTTATTAGCTATATAATGTAGCGTTATCGCCACTACCCAAAGGTTATCTGGAAGAGATCGCCCTTTAACGATAGGACCGCCTGTTGTTAACCTCTACTTTAAGCCTCTTATGTTCTGTACTGTGATTTTTTTGAGGTTTGCAATAAAGCGTTTTTGTATTGTGTTGTAGTTAGATAAATTCCATCTTCCATTGTCTTTTACCGACCAGCTTTCTAAGTACGTATAATAAAAGATTTTGCGCCCTGTATCTGCTTATAGCTTAATTGGACGGCAGATCGTGCCGCAGGGGCTCTAGTAATGAGCTTGACGTGTATACCTACTTGTAGTAGAACAGATAAGCCTTGCATTAAAATAAAACGAGATCGGATTTTAGCAAGACAAGTTTGCCTCATATTTGCTTAGATTATTAAAGATTCTGATACATTGTGACTGAAATAGAAAAAGAAAAAAACTTAATTTCGACAACATGGTAGGAATTCCAATTACAATATAATTGCGCGACAAATCCGCACAACTGTACAAACTGTGCATTTACAAAGACACTACCTAGATTGTAATGATCCGTCTGGAAGAATGAGTGGTAATATCTATATAGATGACATAGATAGGAACTAAGGTTACAATGGAACATACAAACTTATGTTTTCTTGAATTGTTCAAAAACTCGTCGGGACTGGTCGGGACCCAAACTATCTCCATACAAAATTACATATTAATCGGTAAAGCGGTTTAAGCGTGAGGAGGTAACAGACAGACACTTTTGCATTTATAATATTAAGTACCTATGGATGTACAATGGATAAATTGCCGAATCAAATGAACAAAGCAAAATCAACCTGCTCGCCTCCGGCCCCCAAATGTTTGGCATCACTATATCCGCTTGCCCATTTTTATTGACAAGCATTAGTTTACAAACAAGACTATTATAGGCCGCTGCGGTCACCAATCTAATTACTCCCTGTGATATCCTGACCACAACACAAGGATAATCATTTTCAGTCCTACCACATCATATTCCAGCTCAAATTGTTTTCGACAGACTTATAGAAACCTTGTATTTATTGAAATACAGTTGAAAGATAAATGCTCTGTTGAATTGCATTCGTGCCATTGGATCTTTAGAAGCGGCCAAGACTAATTGACATTTACTAAGTTATTTATTTATACTTAAATAACCTTTTACCTTCCGGTGGCGATCTCGAACCGGAAGGCGCAGTGTGGGTAGACCTCCCACAAGGTGGACTGATGACCTGGTAAAGGTCGCGGGAGTGATGATGATGATGAACCTTTTACCTAAAAGTTGAACAACCAACTTTACTTGATGATGACTGATGCTTATTTATTGATATGATACTTATATGGGTCTGATGGGTGATCCTAATAAATTAAATTAAACCTTTCATTAACAGGCCACAAGCAGCACCAAACAAAACTAATATTATAAATGTATAGGCCTGCGATTTCACTGGCTCGGTTTCTGCGCTGTGTGGGAGGGATATTTGTTTGTGTATAGTTGTATACCTAGTACCTACCTATGTTAGAACTCAATTTAGTAGTGCCCGTTCAGTTGGCTGTAAACTCTCTTGAAACGTGCAACTATTGAAAAAGACAGTAACTCTTTAAGCGATTGTTGAAAACCCAATTGTATACTTACGAATTTGGCAAAAGCTGTTCGGTATTTTATTTTGTGGGTACCTAAAATGTATCAAAATTTAGCTTAAGGTACTCAAACGCAGTTATTCGTTCCTTTCCCTTTAAAAAAGCGTGAACAGCCAGAACATTTCCCCATAAAGAATAAAATCACTTTAACGTAAAAGATATAAAATTAGTTAAGTTGGCGCACTGCCATTTCCTCAGGAACAACATGGCAGCACTGAGCGTCAAGAGTAATTAAACACTGAGCCAAATTAGTTTTTAAAACTTTTATCAAACGCCACAGCGGGTTGTAAATTTAATTTTATCTACTTTTAATTTATGATAATTATATTATGCGAGACTACGAGTTTGTCGTGATTGCAGTGGAGGCACTACTGGGACTCTGGTTGGCTGTCATGAAGGTCGTTATGAGAGCGCTCGGCTAGTTGATAGGTTGGGAGGGGGGGGGGGGGGCTAGGGCCGACGCTTAGGTATCTAACTCTTGGCTAGCCATACAGAGGTCACGTGGTCGGCGTTACCAGGACCTCTTGATACGGGGTTGTATTGTGTCTGAGTTTCTTGCTGGACTCTTCTCAGCTAGCCTAGGTTTATTGAACCAACGAAACCTCCCAGTAGCTCGATTCCACTCACACCTCCGATTCGGTTGAAGCCGCTCAACCAATCTCACTGGAGCGCAAACACTTAAGGGTTTGTTAAAACCACCCGCCGCGTGGTCATGTCGGAGGTTTCCCCTGGATTTTAGCCAGGTCATTCTCCATTCGCGCACTCCTATCGCTTTATTGGGCCCGGCCTATAAAGCCACAGGCAGGTACAAAAAAATAAGACTAAGCACAGAATAGTATAATAGTATTACATACAGAACGGACACGAACCCCCCCGCACCGAGGTCAATTACCTCGTCCCTGACAGGCCAGGATGACAAGCCGGGTTACGATCGGGTTACCGTCGCGGCTCGACGCGCTACGCACTCGCGCAAACAATTGACGCGTGTACCGACAGCGCACGCACACATACTTACCCACAGCGCTTGCTTTCCTTCGCGTGTCACCCCCATGGCCTAAGGCCAGCTCTGGTTGTACATATCAAAGACCCGTCTAACGTACATTGAGTATTTGCATTTTAAGACTACCTACATTAAAATCTGTGCATATTTGCGCACTAAAATTCGTGATAAAAATTGAAATGACGACACTAACTGCCGAAAGTTATAACGCCGATACATATTACATACATAACAGTAAAACTTTCGTAGGTATATTTACGAGCGAAGGAATATTTCTTGATGTTAAGTATTATTGAGAATTATGAAATGGAAAACTGAAACTTATGAAAGAGGGGAAATAAATACTAGAAAAAGCAAAGCAGACGACAACGACCGTACAATTTCTTTAGATGAGAAAACTATTTTCAACGTCTGGTTATTAAGAGTATGATTCTCATTCAGACATATTTCTTTTTTATGATTAAGTTAAATTTATTTTCTTAAAAGTAAAATGAATTACCTAGTCGAAACCCCAAACTTTTAATTTATTCAAATGACAACAAGAAACCCTAGTTTTGTTTAATTTTAAACTTGGTGGCTATTAATAATGCATTATTGCAGGCTAAATATACTTTGTTTCGCTGTTCAAACGGACGAGAGAGAATTCGCCTTCTGAAGGGATGAAAACAATTTTTATTTACAATGAGACTTGAAACTTTGTTTATAGGCCTAGCAATAAATTACGAAAAAAGTAATTACAGTTATTAAAAACTCAGTCTTTGTATGGGTCAAAAGGTGTTGAAAGTTATAATGGGCGACCTGGTTTTTTTTTAAAGTGAGTAAGTAACTTCATACTTGGCGTGTAGACCTAGAAAAAAAAGTAATTGCAGTTTTTTTTTCAATGTATCCCTTAATATATGTATGTCAAACAGACACCTGTCTGTAACCCCTTCACGCTTAAACTGCTGAACCGGTTTAAATAAAAGTTGGTGTGAATATAGTTCGAGTCAGGACATAGGATAGTTTTCATCCCATCCCTTAAGGAAGTGGAAGTTTGTATGGAACAGAGATAACTAGGTAACCGCCTGAAATAAAAGAATAGAGATACAATTTTAACGCGATGACCGAGCTCTACGCAGACGAAGTTGCGGGCAACAGCTAGTATGTAATATTTCAGGCGCGTGAAGCGAGCCTGCCACGTTTTTTTTTGTTTTTCCATTTTTATCTGACCTTAAAATACAATATACGTTCACTTTGCGGACCATTTTTGAGAAAAAGCATTTTTAAACCTTCGTCATATGACGAACATTTTACGAAGGTAAAATTATTTTACGAAGGTTATTACAGCGAATATGCACCTACGGAAACGCTGCTCACAACAGCACCCTTCACAAATGCAAACTCTCGTTCCGTTTTCAAAAAAAAAATGTTTTTTAATCACAATTTTGTTTTCATGGCATCCGTTGTTCAGCCAGCCCGGAGCACTGTTGCTATTCGCAACATTTCTCTCCTCATCTCACTACTCACCTCTAGTAAATCTTGACTCCGTCATTCAATACACTCACACAGCACATCCTCGTGAATTCTGGCTACTTACTTACCACCAGCGCAAAGAACCACATATGTACAGAAGTTACAGAACAAGTAGTAGCGTTATTACGACTGTGGTCTTCTGAGTGGTTGACATATTTTTCAGGTCGGGTTGCTCCAAATATGAGTGAGAAAAGAATACGGGAACAGATGAAACATAAGTTACTACGTTGTGCCGCAACCTCATAATGAGCCGTGATGGCCCACCGTACGGGACGCAGGTATTTTCTTATTCCACCGCATTAACCGCATAACTGCGTTCTGTAAGTTGGGGTCATCATGGCTCATTGTGTGGTCCGGCATAACAGATGCTGCACGAGGCTGGAAGCAGGACGTTGATATATCTGTTTCACTTTAACGGTAGCTTTAACTCTCTCAAAGGCCCTCCTAATATCACAAAACTTGTCTACAATTCGACAAAATTGTTAAAGTTTCCATAGAAAAAATTATCAGTTTTGTTAATTCTTACGCTTGTAAAGTTTTGTGGTATAGGGGCCACGCCAGCGAGCTTTACTTCCAAGGGCGTCCGCCGGTTTCGTGCAGGTAGGTGGTAGGTAGCCTGCCGAGGGTTTGTTTGTCTTGTCGAACACAGGCGAACTTTGTCCTAACCAGTTAGCGAGCTTTGTGAATAACAGTCCTGGCTGCATTTTTTATTAACCACTGAGCCCAAGCCATTGTGGAATTAGCTTCAGTGAAACGCGCTCAATGTTCAATGTTTACTTACGTGAAAGGCTACATTTAAAATAGTTCTTTTCTTTGTGTAATGGGAAATATTTTGATGAGAATTATAAAAGATTTTACTATGTGATTAGACTCGCTGGGAGAAACCAGAACAATTACGTAGCGTAGGGTAAGTAATGAATAATTTCAGATTATAAGTATCTATTACTTGACCGAATTGAGAGGGCGACATTATTAATAAAAATAGAATCCTGAGCGTAGTGAGCGTTGCAACACACCAGACCTAAAATAACTTTGCAGCCGTGTGTAACACAAATCTTTTCACCTCACTAAAGCAAGAAAAATACTACAAAAGAAAAACAACTGAAATATGTAAAATTAACCTTTATTTTATTAGGACACAATCTTTTCACTTATATTATACTAGCTTTTGCCCGCGACTTCGTCTGCGTAGAACTCGGTCATCGTATTAGAATGTTTTTGCTATTCTTTTATTTTAGGCGCTAAGCTAGCTATCTCTCTTCCACCCCCTTGCGGTGTCCCATGTCCTTCCCTATGTTTCGAACATTATGATGCAGGTGCGGAATATACTACAAACGCATGAAGTAATGTAGATGAAAACGCGAGCGCAGCGGGCGCGAAATATTTCAAACATTATGATGCAGGTGCGGAAATACTTCACACGTAGGTACCAAGCAATGTAGTTAAAAAGGCGAGCGAAGCGAAGGCGAATTATTTGGAACATTATGATACAGGTGTGGAAAATACTTCATACGCATTAAGTCATGTAGATGAAAACGCGAGCGTAGCGAACGCGAAAATTTTCGGACATAATGATGCAGGTGCGGTAAAGACTTTATATGCATCAAGTAATGTAGTTAAAAAGGCAAGCAAAGCGAGCGCGAAATGTTTGGAACATTATGATACAGGTGCGGAAAATATTCATACGCATTAAGTTATGCAGATGAAAACGCGAGCGTAGCGAGCGCGAAATCTTTCGAACATTACGATGTAGGTGCAGAAAATACTTTACATGTATCAAGTTATGTAACTGAAAACGCGAGCGAAGCGAGCGCGAAAATTTTCGGACATGATGATGCAGGTGCGGAAAAAACTTCATACGCATTAAGTAATGTATGAAAACGCGAGCGCAGCGAGCATGAAATGTTTCGAACATTATGATGCAGGCGCGGAAAAGACTTCATACGCATCAAGTAACGTAGTGAAAAAGGCGAGCGAAGCGAGCGCAAATTATTTGGAACATTATGATACAGGTGAGGATAATACTTCCTACGCATTAAGTCATGTAGATGAAAACGCGAGCGTAGCGAGCGCGAAATGTTTCGAACATTATGATGCTGGTGCGGAAAAGATTTCATACGTATCAAGCAATGTAGTTAAAAAGGCGAGCGAAGCGAGCGCGAAATATTTGCAACATTATGATACAGGTGAGGATAATACTTCATACGCAATATACGCATTAAGTCATGTAGATGAAAACGCGAGCGTAGCGAGCGCGAAATGTTTCGAACATTATGATGCAGGTGCGGAAAAGACTTCATACGTATAAAGTCATTAAATGAGAACGCGAGCGTAGCGCGCGCGAAAATTTTCGATCATTACGATGTAGGTAGGTGCGGAAAATACTTTACACGTATCAAGTTATGTTAATAAAAACGCGAGCGAAGCGAGCGCAAAATTTTTGGACATAATGATGCAGGCGCGGAAAATACTTCATACGCATTAAGTTTAAGTAATGTAGATGAAAACGCGAGCGTAGCGAGCGTGAAATGTTTCCAAAATTATGATGCAGGAGCGGAAAAGACTTCATACGCATCAAGTAATGTAGTTAAAAAGGCGAGCGAAGCGAGCGCGAATTATTTGGAACATTATATGATACAGGTGAGGAAAAAAAAAAGGTGCGGAATATTTTTCACACGCATTAAGTAATGTAGGGAGCGTAGCGCGCGCGAAAATTTTCGAACATTATGATGCATGTGCGGAAAAGACTTTATACGCATCAAGTCATGTAGATGAAAACTCGAGCGAAGCGAGCATGAAACTTTTAGAACATTGTGATGCAGGGTGCAGAAAAGACAGGGTGCAAAATTTTGAAGAAAAAAAATTGTTGTCGGTGGTTGAATACATATTTTTTTGTTTAAAAATTATTGGAGAACCTTACTACCTTTGTTTGTTCTTTCACATTCAAAGGTGGAGTAGAGGCCCAGGTTGATAGCGTACCCACCCTGGTTGTTCCTGGGAGATGTGTGATTTTCTGAGATTGAGTTTTTGTTTTCTATCGGCCTATGAATTTCGAATTTGGTCATACTTAATGTTTATTGTTACATACCTATATTTTACTAACAAATACCTATATACCCTAAATGTGGAAAGTCTGACCCGGCCGGTCTTCGGTATGTTGTATGGATCAGTTAGTTCATCCAAATTTGCAACTTTGACAAACTTTACTTCGATGCGAACTCGTTTATTTTCTGGCTTTGAGAACGCCCCCCCCCCACTCCTGATATCCCCGTATTCCGAAGAACCTCAAACATATCCGCCATCTTGCATTTGAAAATGGATATCATTGTTGTAATCAGCACCCCAAAAAAAGATTAATTATACAAAAATATTAATATTTAAATTTATACATTTTGAACCTTATTATTTGAACAGTAAAATGGCTTTTTAAACAAATAAAGTTGATGCAACTCGGCCAACTCTCTCGACTGGTATGTACCTAGGTTTGTGAATATTGATAGCGACCGACTGTCCAACATAATTAGATCTCTCATATCAAACAGTTAATATGGTTTGAGGGACTTTTGTTTTTTTGTCTTTGGCCTCTCAAGTATATTTCGTCCCCCGTTTTTTCAAATACTATCTATTTATTGCACAATGTTTGAATGGGGTTCTTTTTCCTTTGCTTCCAAGTAGATGCTTACCAATTTTCAAGCCTTTAAATCACAAATTGAAGGACTTCCCATACAAAGTTCAACCCCTGTTTTCACCCCTTTTAATCCCCAATCTGTATGATTTTTATAGCCTATAACCTCGCCGAAGATCCAATAAACATATTATTGAAGGCTGTATTAAAATCCATTCGCTAGTTTTCACGTGATAGTTAGACAAATAAACAGACAGACAAACAGACAAACAGACATGAATTCTAAAAACCGTTGAAATGTGTTCTGTTATCGATTCTAAGACCCCTCAATCGATTTTTTTTCTTATATCTTCAATGTACAGATTTTTGACCCTCTTCTGCTTTATTATATGTATAGATATATTTTTACTTTCACTTATATTATTATACTATATTTAAAGGAAAAAAATGTACAGTCAGGAGAACTATAAGCTGATGATTAGATGAGCGAAAATTGTCCTGTCTGTACTACTCTTTACATGTTATTATATGTGTCTCACTAAAAAACTCGTCTTGATTTCAAATATTCTTTGCACTCTTGTGGACTTTTTACAGAATAAGAAAAGGTTTTTCGAGCTAGTGAAGTGAATTAGTACATTACTTACCAAGGGTGGTAAAACAAAGAATGTCTCAGATCGCAGGTATTTGACGCCCGAGCCGAAGGCAAGGGCGATAATTATGCGATCTGAGGCTTTCTTTATTACCGCCTGTGGTAAGTACAAAATTTTATGTCACCCCCTGGCCAGGAAGTGGGATTTTCCGCGCGCGGAGCGTGCGGTAATTGCCTCTTTATGGGCAGGTGTGATATAAAATATATTTATTACCCATAGTATAATAGGTATGTAACTTAACGTTATGAAATGCTTCATAGCTCCATTTCAACGCTGTATCGTTATTTTAAACCACAATTTAAAATTACATGACACTTACGATCGGTGCAGCCGCGTGGGATGTCTACGGGTAGGTAATTATTAATTTAACCTTTTCTGCACTAGACTGGAAAATAGCCACACAATATAACCTAACCTAACCTATCTAATGTACGTGTATTAGGTATATCAAGATGGATTGACATGCCTATTGACAGGACAAGTCACAAAATGATGCTGCGGTACGTTCTAAGTAAATACTTTCATTTTAAAGTTGACTTATTTAAGTAAATCCCAACAGTGGGACACTAAATAGGCTATTAAAAAAAAGTTAATCCTAAGAATAAAAAAAAAATCCAAGTAACATCAGCCAAAATTGCGAGTCGGACTTGTATAGAAAGTGTGTCGTTTCACAAACGCACAAAAAATATGTTCCCTTTGAAAATATTTTGCATCGAACGCTTTGTTTACCCAGTGAGCCACTGCATTTGATAGCACGGAGCGCATATCATTGTGAATATTAACTAGGTACATTGAAAATGGCTCAATGCTCAGTATACTGAAATGGGTGGGTGCATTAGAATTAATTTTATAGCTGCCGTGGTACGTAGATTGTTCGAGTGCAGATGTTTTTATTGTGCTATTATTTTTACAACATTATGACAGGTTTAAATAACTAATAAGTACCTAAACGCATAGGCAACAGTCCCATGTCATAAACGTTACTATTTTTTTCCTAATTTCACGTCACTTTTATGTAGCGGTTCGTAGAATGCATCTATCTACTAAATTTAATAATTGTAGGAATAGTCTCCGAGTAAATCGGCGGTGACATACGGACAGACAGACAGACAGACATGACGAAACTATAAGGGTTCCGTTTTAGCTATTTTGGCTACGGAACCCTAAAAACACAGAAAATAAGGTTTTTTTTAATACCTAGGTCGCTGGTTGTACTTGTTAGTGTTTGGTAAAAGAACTCAAATGTTCTTTTCTGGTGATTTATCAACTATAATTTGTTTATAATCTACGCAATGAGGGGCACTGTATTTCTTAGTACAGATTGCGGACTATTTACTCAGGAAAATTAGCTACAAAGAAACTGGCTCAATGTGTCTCAAGTCTCAGCACTGAACTGAATGTGAGCATTAAAACTAATGTTTCGAGCGTGGTGGTGTAATAATAGTAGTTTATGCAACTGGTACATAATGAGGGGCATTAAAACTCGAGTGTGTGTAGATAAAGATTTTTCTACAATTTTATGGCAGGTTTCGTACCAAACTGAGTAGACACACAAACGAAAATTGTATAGTACTTAATATTTAATTGTTATAATTTGTTGTGTAACGTGAAATGCCAACCTAATACGGTTCAAAGGATACTGCCCCGTGACTGACAGATTGAAAGAGGAGTCTTAGCAACTGGGTGACGTTCTGACGTTGACACGACCAAAGAGGGTCGCGACCAAAGGGTCGTGCCCAAAAGGGCACAGACACAGAGCGTATTCACGACATTGCGATAGAAACAAACTTACTGTCATTATATTAATTCCCTAACGGCTCTAACGGCCTGTTATATTTTTTACGGCGTTAATCGGTCTGTAATAGTCTGTTGGTGCAACCTGTCCTTATTAAAATAGTTGCATTGTCACCTTTTGGATACGGTACCCTAAAAACAACCCGCTTATCTCTTGTTCATCTTTGCAAATATTATAAAACTATTATAATTTTCGTGAATCATTGATGTCATCTGGCTTTATGTAGAAATGCGATGTTACACTTTTTCTTTTTTAACCGACTTCAAAAAACCGTCCATGTGCGTGTCGGGCCACGCACAATGTAGGGTTCCGTAGTTGTCCACCCGTTACATTATGTGGACTAAAAAGTTTTCGAACTTATATTTACTATATTTTTGACAGAATTAATAAATTATCAGAGGTATCAATGGAAATTGTACGAAAGTTTGCTTTTGCAAAGTGCATTTCTTAAGCTCGACTATTACTCGTTAACTAGTAATGTCTACTTAGCTGTGATAGTTTTCCTCTTAAATTCATCGTATATACTACGTAGATGTACCCTTTACCGGATCTGCCCTATCACCGGATTTTCTATATTTTGAGCCATAAGTCGAGTTCTTACAGCTAATATTACGTTGTGATATTTTTTTCCGTTAGCTAGATACCTATTCCTTCCACTACGAGGCAAAGAAAGCCATTTTGTTTCTTAGTTGTAACGGGAGAATCGATTGAGCAGGTCGATCGCGGCGTTGTATGGGACTCCTTACGAAAATGGTTAAGAAACTGAGTGTACTTCGTAAGGTCATAAAAGCGTTTAAAAGTGACTTTATGCTTCAAAATAGGGTGTTATCGTATCATGAGTTAATAAGTGTGTGTGTTTGAGTTAAATAAGTGAAATTAGTGCAGTCAAATTTACAGAATTCAACAAAAATGTAAATTCGGTGATGGGTCACCCTCATCTACTGCTTGAAGGTTTTACCGAACAGCGTTCGGAATCAGGGAAAAACGTAAGTTTTGAAAATTATTTTTTCACTCGTTAATTTTAAACGTTATATATATACTACTCCGCTTTACACATATCCAATTAATAGAGTAATTTAATGAGCAATTACCGAACGCCTATAAACGAGACAGATTTTTTGTAAATTGCATTTGAAATGTATAGTTTTCACGACTTTTTGACGTCAAAATAAGCTTCATTGACCAGGTAATTTTAAAAATTCCATATTATTTATTTAACATCAGTAGAAGCAAAATAATTGTGTATTTATTATTTTGCAATAGTTCTTATTTCTAGATAAAATGTACTTATGTTGTTATGGCAGAATCATTAAGATTAAAACACTATTTTATTAAATATGTTCGCGTGATAGGTTCAATGTGTACGCTTTACCGAACGCCCGTTCGGTAAAGCGTGCCCATGGTTTCTGATACCGAACATATGATTATCTCGGCCTAGCTGCTATTTGGCGTTCATTGGAATATAAACCATATTCAGCGTACAGCTAGATCTATATTGAAATGTGTTATTTTTCGTATATCTTTAAAAGAAAGCCAGCGCTACTTAGATGTAAACCGTTAACGAATAAATTATATAAAAATAAATTATTGGCGATTAGCGAAGAATTTTTAATAGATAAGTATATTATTTATATAAAAAAAATATTTGATTTAATTTTTTAATTATTGACAGTTTTTTCTTAGATTAAATTACCGTCAAGATTGCTCGAAATCACAAAACTAGTGCAGTTAGGTTGAAATAAATAGTCACTCATCAGTTTACAAACTCACACACTGCCATCATTCCATACATTTCTTCCCTAGTTCGGTGAAACGGCATGCCGATCCGGTAATGGGTGCAAATTCCGTTTCTTAGTTCGTTGAATGGGACAAATCAGTGTAATCGATATAAAAAACTTTAAAAAATATTTTTATATACGTCTAACTATGTAATAAATTTCGAAGTACATTTAAATGATGACAAATTTATCTATCTTCACCATATGCTGTTGATCATAATCGTACAAAAATTCTAAACCTTATTAAAAAAACAAACGTACATGTAGGTCTTAAGCGTCCGGTGAAGGGTACTTTTACCTTACCATGATTTTTTTCACATGCCTAGAAGCCACCGGCAGGGGGGGGGACACTTGACCATAACAAAAAAAACCAACGAGTAATTATTTGCTTAAAAGAGAGCTTTAAAAGAGTATAAACTTCGGTGAGTACATAACAACTATTAACTAACAGAGGCTTATTAACTTTTAAGAAGAGAGTAATCTTCTCAGAGCGAAGTGACATAGTTCTCGTCGGCATACAACTCGTTGTTTTGAGGCGCAGTCACTCTGTCTCTTTCTTCTTTCTTAAATTGCTTATAAATCACTCTGTGGACAATTAAACTGTGTTTACTTCACTACAAGAGATAACTTATAATTGTGTGGGTATTGAGATATATTAATACGATAGGATACAAGAGCTTAAAAAAACACAAAGTTTTGGGGCGTAATGGGGCCCTTTTTAGGAACGGAACGCTTATAATTTCGGTCTGTCCGTATGTCACAGCCGATTTACTCGGAGACTATAAGTACTACAATTGTGAAATTTGGTAGGAAGATGTATTCTATAAACCGCTACATAAAAGTGATGTAAAATAAGAAAAAAATTTAGGGGATACCCCATACATGTAACCGGGGAATGTTTTTTTTTTCAATGCAGAGATGTAGTTGTGAGTTTGTGAGGGGTATTTTTGTTGTGACACGTAAGGATGAATAGACTGTATACATAGTAGGTACCCACAAAATCAAGTTACAGATCGCATTAGACCAGTATTTGTTGCAGTCTACGCGACTTCTGTCGAATTCTTTACTAACACCTAACACATTGTAAGGGTTTGTTCGATTTTGCCTAGTCAAAAGCTAATCGAGTTAAGTTCTTACTTTGACTCAAATTAGTATGACAACTTATGCATTATAAATTCGCATCCGGTTGACACTCTGCGTAGGTACGTAACCTTAAGGCGATATACCTATATTGATTGAAAGAGACGCGCGTATGTTTTTCGTTCACGACAAAACGGGATGCAACACTCTCCGGGAATGTCTTTTTTAGACAAATCTCGATAAATATCTGACTGTGTGCAAATTTATTAAATTTCCTCTTGTCAGTACCTAGATGAGGTAAAATATCATCATGTTAACTTAATCCTGTCTTTTTAATGCGTTGTTTTAGTAGTAGTAAAAAAAGGAAAATATAGACTCAACTTTGGATTTCTTTTCTATCGAGAAAATTTTAAGCAATTATATTTCTGGTATTGTCAGTACCACAATCATATAGTTAAGAATTATATATACCTGAAAATCAGTCCCTATTGTTTCCTCGTCTGGGCAGAACAGCGTTTCAAAGTTTCTATATTTTGCTGGCGGTTGGATGAACAGAGAAAAATAGGTACATGTTGTTAAAGTTGTACCAACTAAAACTTACATGAATATCAATATGGCTGGTGCTGTCATGGCGGCTACTAGCAGGTACACTGCGCCCATCATGATATTTTTGGTGTTATAGTACATTCTACTGTACATTGGTTGATATATTAGTGGTATTATAGCTTCCGTGAGACTGAGCAGTGAAAACACCTTAGCTGGAAAAACAAAATACACCTTTTTGTAAGGTTGTTATCTTTCTTGCTGACTTTAGAAAACGTAATCTCATGTGGGTCATATAACAATTTTCCATTAACAGACGCTGTAAGTCAAGAACACTAGAAATTATCTTTAAAATTTATCACGCTTACACATGTAGTATTTTTAGCTATAGAGAAATAAGTAAGAAAAACAGTCAGAATTATTCCGTTACTTGGTACCTATTATTTAGGTCAAGAGTCCCAAAGGCCCTTCTGAGTATCAAAACACGCGAATTATGCGGTTCGGATATTTTGAGATAATTAAATAATCACTTACTTATGCCAGGATCACACGTACCGAGCAAAACGGCGGGACAGTAAAATTAGTATGGAAGTTTTACTCGGCCGAGTAAAAAGGGGCTTGCAGTGGACGGCGCGCGTTGCTTTAAATGCCTACCGCTCGCTCGGCCCGGGGCCGGCCGTCAATCGAGGGCCGCCCGCCGCCGCGCGAACGCGTCTATATGCACGTTACCGCTGCCGCCGCAGACTAAAACGCGACGAGTCGATAGCCCTAGCGCTACTCATGCCGCGTGTGAATGAATACAAGTTATACGATAGACAGAGATGCACAGAGTAGGCATGTTTTTTATGCCTAAACGCCGTTTTTGTTACAAAGTGAAGCTTCTGTACTTGTACTATTACTTATTAGTTACTAATTTTACTGTCTCGCCCGTTTTGCTCGGTACCAAGGCATTAATTCTTGTTTAACTCTTCATAAAAAGTTCACACAATAAAGTCACGGTCACAGATCATAAAAACTAGATGACCTAAGCACCTCAATCTGCAGATGTATGAGAACCGGCTGTATCACTTTTTTGCTACTTACCTACTGTGATGTCACGAGAGCAGTGATGTGAATTCTCCGTTTTCCGCGCGAAATTCCACTCACACCGTCTTTTGAGTGTCTGCGTCGACTACCGTCGACGCAACTTTCGCGCAGCGTCGACGCAGCGTCGGCTTATTATTGAGCGTCCAGCGTCCCACTCATCAGCGACAACGCGACGTCTCTAACGCAAACGTGTGTGTGTATGTGGCAAACAAATAAACGTTTTATCTATCTATCTATCTATCTAACGCCTTTCGAACGTCGGCGTGTTGAGGGTGGTGCGACGTGGTAGCGGGTAGCGGGGCGACAGGATTGCGTTGTGCACTATCCGTCGCAGCAACGCTGCGTAGGCGCTTGTAAGACGCTAGAACGCGCGATAAACGTCGCTGCACGGGCGCTGGCAGAGCGCCAATGCGCAAAACACGCTAGTGTGGGATCTCCTAAGCATATATTTACCAATATGGTGTGGTGCAACGACCTTTGTTCCTAGCGATTTGACAACTGTGACCGATGAACCCCCGATCAAATCGAGGAATGGGGCGGAGTACAACCATAGCGTATTCGGAGCGAGCGCATACATGCAACTCGAGATGACGTTACTTGCTGCTGCTATGATGCCTAAGATGGCGTCATGTATTTTTAAATACTTGCTGAAGAGTGTCACTGCTAATAATATTCCTGAAATAAATTACAATAGGCATTACGAATAGAATAGGTATAGTGCGCGCCATGATGGAGCGGTGGAGGGGCGCGCCATCCGCGACGACGCGCCCTTCCACCGCCCGTTCCGTACAATTGCGCATAGATTAGTATGAGATGCGCTGTGGAGGGGCGCGTCGTCGTGGATGGCGCGCACTATAGGCATTTATTTCTGGACACAATTTTTTTTTTAATTGTAACGTTTCAAATAAAGAAGTTAAGCAAATCTATTTTGTTAGTAGTAGTAGCGCTATCCGTTAAAACGGATCCTGTAAAAACGGTCGTTCTATGTGTACGCACCGTAAATGGAATAAGGCGACTTCCTGATTTGTCGGTGCGGAGGCAGTACAGATTCAGATTCAGATTCAGATAATTTTATTGATAAAAGTATATAAATACATTTTACAAGTCAAATTGGCATAAGTAAATTATTTACATTACATTAATTCAATATATTATGATCTTAGTCTTCTTATTAACTAAAGGAGTTAATGTCTTTTTCTTAGAATAAATTCGTCTAAGCTGTAACATGCTAGGTCAACTACTTAGTAAGGTTTTTAGCCTATTTATAAATGCTGCGTTACTTGGGGAGTTAACTATTTCAATCGGAAGGGTGGGTGAATATAGCTTGGCACCAATGACACCGAGTGACTTACGTGTTTTTGCGAGTCGCCGTCGTGGGACCAGAAGGAGGTTCTGCCCGCGTGTGTTTCGTCCGTGGTTTTGCCCACGGGTCATGTTTAACCTCACATATTTACAGGCTTCCAATATGAAAACGCACGGAAGTGTGAGTATTTTTAGTTTGCGGAACAAGTCCTTTGCTGGGTGATCATGTGGTTGGTACGATATGAGAAAAGTGTCAAATGTCAGTGTCAGCTGTCAGTCGACGCGGTACCATTTTTTACTAAACCCCTACATTTAAATGAGTGCTTCCTGACTGGCGCGGCATGCGCGGTAGCGGGATGCGAAGACGGTACTGCTCCGCTTCTGCGCATGATATTACTACTGCGCAAACGTAATACTGACAAGTGAGAATCTTTGCGCCGTCAGTAACTTTACGTCAAAGAAGAAAATATCACATATCGATCCCGCCCCGCCAAGTCAGGAAGTCGCCTAAGGCTTGAAAAATACCCGTACTTACCACACGTGCCCATCAGCTGGACGTATTTAATAAACACAATGTATTCAGCATACTCCATCGAAAAATGTTGTGTAAAATATTCGTACATAATACCCCCTTTACCTGAAATCCACCAGAAGTATTAATAGATATCATACACAAAAAGAAACAGAGTAGGGACTGCGGAATGAGGGCTACCACGTATGAATTCGAATAGCATGGCCCTTGTACGTCAGTAACAGAGAAAAGGTACCCCCCCTTCATAGAAGTTTTGTATGCTCGGGGGTCCCTTTTCTCTGTTGCTGTACTTACAAATGAAGGAACGGTTGAAGAATTTGGAGGCCGGGTGTGCCTTTAGCTCAGTTGGCTAGAGCGACTGGCCGCGAATGCCAGGAGGTCGCAGGTTCGAATCCTGCTCGGTGCCTAAAATTTTAAATTTTTCCTTTATTTCTAAAATTTTTAGTTTGCGTTAGCAGCGTTACTGATTAATACAAAATTCATAAACAACCTCCTTAACTTGGGTGTATCAAATAATCGAGTCCAAAAAAAAGTGAAACTACAGAAAAACTCTGTCGCTCATATTCAAATTTGTATACCACTATCTCGCTCGAGTGGTATTATTATTTGATATCTACACTGGTTAACCCTTTGACCGCCAAAGTGGTAGTGTGTCGTCGTGCCCACGACTCCAAGCACTGTTGAATTGATGTTATGTCTAAATCAATAACAACAAATAAAACAGTTCATAAATGATTTTATTCATGATCAAAGTACACCTTCACTCCGACCTATGGTGGTTGTTCGCGTGGTGGGCACGACGACACACAACCACTTTATAGGTTCTTGGCGGTGAAAGGGTTTTGAGTATTAGCTAGTATGGAAGGCCTTAGGAAGGGAGAATACAAAACTGGTCAAAGTGGCCAATGTCCATAGAATGGAATTATTTATTAGATTGCTCCTAAATTTAAATCTTACTCACCATATATAGGTCCACAGATTACAAAATAAGCTGCAACAACAAGAAGTATCTTCACTCTATCGGGACCCGATTTGTAAGCAATACTGATTGTGCTCCATGCATTCGCAGGATTACAAAACCTCATCATTTTTTTATACCAAGGTGTTTCAATTTCTATCGGTTTCACGTCATGAATCATAAAATAAGTGTAAAGCAGTCCAAGTAAATACAAAGTCGCCGATGTTCCAAAAATGCCGTAATAATCTAAATTTTCGTTCAATATCTCAGTCATAGCTATGGCTAATGGGCGACATAGTCCTATTACAGTACTAGCGATTCCTATTCTAAAAGTACGGGTTTCTAAAGACGTGACGTCTGCAAGGTAACAATATGAACCCATTATTGGGACATAATTTCCACCAGATAATGATGTTGGCAACAGATCGATCAGTCTAGTAACAATTAGCGGCAATTCGTCGAAGAAATACGTAGCTAGCATCAAGCCAATGGCAGATACCAGTCCTCCTAATATTGGCACCACCATTAGGGCTTTCCTGTTTCCAGTGAGATCACTCCACTCTCCAACGAAAATTAGAACAATCGCTAGTACACCACTTTGGAAAATTCCTCCCCATGTTAACACATCATTTACCATTGAATTGGTTTGCATTGATACATTGTCGTCCCACTTATCACAGTCCTCTTTAGTATAGTTCAAATCTACACGACACGCTTTTTCCGAGTACAGTCTATGAGCAGCCACAGATGATACAGCAGGCGCTAATATGAAGCAAACCAAGAAAGGTTCTACGGTCACGAAAGCGAATCCGGCACGTATCTTGTTCATCCAAGATCTAGTAGGTTCATTCTTCGAGTCACTTCGGCCACCAGGTTCATTGGTATGACGTAGGTCTACTCCGTTCTTCATATTTTATACAAATTAATAAACACTTAATCGCTGTAAGCTTTACTGGTCCACCTGTTTTTAAACACAGATCACTACTGCATGTGCTCAAGATGCGGGGGGATATAGCAAACTAGTTTTTGGTTGATTTTTATGACCACACCTCTTTGTTTATCAAATTTCATAAGTTCATTGTTCCCTCGTGTTTTTGGTAAGCAAAATGCGTCACAAAAATATTTTTGGCATTTTATTTCTGAGAAACAGAAAAGTTATTCTAACACAACACACCTTACCTCACCCCGACCTAACTCAACTAGGTACGGGGTGAGGTGGGATTTCTAACTATTTTGTGTTTATCGAAAGTTATGAAAACAAAATCATAAAAAAAAACTAAAATACAAAAAACCAGCACACTTTTTTTGTACCTATATAAATCAATGTGCCACTTATAAAAATAAACTTTTATCCAGGTTTGAACTTCGGTTTTGTCCCTGCTCACCCCTTGGTCAAGGTGGCCAAGCCATTTTATATATTTAAAAAAATAAAGTACTTATAATGCCGATGCAAGTCGGTGGAAATCTTGTTCTGTGGACACCCCTCCGGTACTAAGTATTGACTAAAATATAACCGACTTGGTTTAACATTACATATCATTGCTTTTTTGTTGTAGAAGAACTGTGTTGCGAGACTTGCATCTTTTTACATGTAATGTTTTTATGGGATACATTATCACGCACCTAAAAAGCGTCAACAAACATACAACATAACCTAATTTTGTTTGTATTTTTTACCTGTTTCTTGTGTACAATAAATTAATTACATACATATATATATGCATACAACATACGGGCCGAACGAGCGCGGACCGGACCGGTCCAGCAAGGCATTCATTCATTCAGCCCAGTGTTGCCAGAACGTGCTTTTTAGCACGGTTTTACGTGCTTTTTTGGATACGAACGTGCTTTTTACGTGCGCTCCCCAAAAACGTGCTAAAACCGTGCTTTTTTAAGTGCTATGGTGTTATATTATTTTACTACTAAAAATGGGGAGGTTGTTGGTTTGGTACTCTCTAAAACTGTATTTTTTTTCTAACAATCATTGTGTTAAACAATCTTTCTCTCCTACCCTACGCTTTGCTATCCTAAAAGTTAAAAGTTAAGTTTTACCTTGCAGGAAAGAACTTGTCCTGCAACTGCAAACTCTATCGTTCGTGTCGTGCAATGTGTACCTACACGATGTAGTAAAGGCTCAATAGGTACTCTGTATGTGACGAAAACTGGCCAAGTGCGTATCGGACTTCGCACATTTAGGTTTCCGAACCAACCGCAAAAGTATGTTGGTTTTAACATGAAAAATAAGGAAATTCCCAAACAAAAAAACCTGTTATATCAAAATATAAGTATTTCTTGGTAATAATGAACAGTATAACTAAATTTCAAGTTTATGGATCAATGGGAAGAAAAAATAATCTTATGAACAAAATTTTGTGACAGACGACTGACGGACGGACGCGTGAGTGACAGCAATAGATTTTCGACCCTTCGGGTACGGAACCCTAAAAACGTGCTTTTTATTCCAAAAACGTGCTTTTTTTGGACACCCGACCGTGCTTTTTGACGGAAGTGCTCTGGCAACACTGATTCAGCCATCAGCCTCGACGCGAGACACACGCTGTCACTTTATTTGGGTTTGTTGCTAATAAGCGCTCCGCCGTCGATCGCACGTCTTTCTTAATTCACTTGAGGCGCAGGGTAGGGCAAGGCCTTCTCCATACAAACTTTGTGCACGTTTTATTTGTCGGTTTTGGCACTCACCTATAAATATTGGATAAACGAAGAACCTCAAGAAAAAAAAATACAAAAAATAGAGTAGTTAATTAGAAAAAATGTCCAGGTTCTGGCTAACAGAAAAATAAGCATACTGACCAAAAATCATAAGTATAATACAAACACAAGCGAAGAAAAACTGTCACAAAGTTTATATGGAGAGAGCTTGCCCACCCCTGCGTCTTAAGAGTTTATCGACATAGATCTCAACATCTATAGTGATTAAATGGCATGTTTTGACAGAATTAACAACATTATCTAAGGTATCAATGGAAACGGTACGAAAGTTCGCTTCTGCAAAGTACATTTACTATTACTTACTCGTTAACTAGTAATGTCTAATAAACTGTAATAATTTTCCTTTCAAATTCATTATATAATAAGTATACTACTACCATGATTTTTTCACATAAGTACCTAGTGTAGCCACCGTTTAGCTGGGGACACACGCACACGACCATAACAAAAATTATCACTTTAAAGCTTAATATCACGCCAACAGACTCTTCATCTTCAATCAAAAAATGGCTTTAAAAACCTTGCATTATTTTTGAAATAGCTATCCAAAAACACCCCACACGATGGGATTTGAAAGAAAAAAGAATTGCACCACCACTTTACGTGTAGGGGAGGTATCCTAAAAAAAATATGTTCAAGATTTTATTCTACCCTTTTGTCGGCGTCATTGATATGTATACTCATGCCAAATTACAGCTTTCTAGCACTTACCGTTAGGCGACTTCCTGATTTTTCGGTGCGGAGGCGGCACGATATGGTAAAACTGTCAAATGTCAGTGTCAACTGTCAGTCAACTCAGTACGACTTTTTACTGCGCCCCTTCATTTAAATGAGTGTTTCCTGACTGGCGTCCGCTTCTGCGCATAATATTACTACTGCGCGAATGTACTACTGACAGTATTCTGTCAAGTGGGAATCTTTGCGACGTCAGTAAGTCGTACGTCAAAGAAGAAAATGATCCCCGCCCCGCCAAGTCAGTAAGTCGCCTTACTGAGCAAGGCCGGGGTCAGACAGACGGACGGACATGGCGAAACTATAAGGGTTCCTTGTTTACTAGGGAACTCTAAAAATGGCCGCGGCGAATGGTTTCGCTGAAACCGTAAATAAGTTACATTGGAAATCGTAACAGCAGAGACTAGGAATTATATAGACTGCCAATGCCTATATATTGTGGCGTAATTTTAAAAAAATGGGCCTGCTGTAGCTAGTTTCACTATGGAGAGATCACTTTACCATTAAATTCGTATGCCACTAAGACCTCTGCTTAACACAATAGCGCCATCTATTAACACAACGAAGAAGCTCCCAACAAATGGCGCTATGTGTTAAGCAGAGGTCTTAGTGGCATACGAATTAAATGGTAAAGTGATCTCTCCATAGTGAAACTAGCTACAGCAGGCCCATTATTTTAAAATTACGCCACAATGTATAGGCATTGGCAGTCTATATAATTCCTAGTCTCTGGGTAACAGCTAAGACAAACGGGTCCCCAGCGTCCGCGCGTCTCGCGGCGATGATACAATGTAACTTGTCTTCATCTAACATTGGGATAAGCATCATGACAGCTATTCCCTCGAGTTCCATAGTACATGAAAAATCCGGCCATGTGCGAGTCGGAATCGCGCACGAAGGGTTACGTACTACCATTATCTATAACAACAAAAAACACTAAACGAAAATCGGTTCATCCGTTTGGGCGCTACGATACCACAGACAGATACAAAGATACACAGACACACAGATACACGGATACACCGACAGACACGTTAAACTTATAACACCCCTCTCTTTTTGCGTTGGGGGTTAAAAACGGCAGAATGATCATGTCTGTTTTATGGGAGCCCCCTTGAATATTTATTTTATTCTTTTTAGTATTTGTTGTTATAGCGGCAACAGAAATACACCATCTGTGAAAATTTAAACTGTTTAACTATCACGGTTCAGCCTAGTGACAGACGGACGGACGGACGGACAGCGGAGTCTTGGTAAGTACCTAATAGGGTCCCGTTTTACCCTTTGGGTATGAAATCCTAAAAAATCGGTCAAGTGCGAGTCTGACTTGCGCACCAATAGACGTAAAACATTTCTGTCGATTTAAAAAACAAAACATGTTTAAATTGTAAAGTGGTAAACGGAGATAAAGGGGGTGTTCTGTGGTGGTGGTATAAGATTTCCAGCCCACATAGTCATTTTACATTAGAATTACGATTAACGCAAATATACGTGGTAAATAACCCGTGGTATTTTGATTCGTAATTTTTCTTCATCCGCCGAATATCAACCATTACAAAAAGCTGTTTCAAAATCTATTACATTGCATAGACAGACTTGGAATTTTTGAAATAGGGCAATTTTCATAAAGTAGATGTTATGTTTAAAATATTCATTTTCATTTAAAATTTCAAATAGATATATCAGCATAAGTAATTCCTGGGATACATAGATGTGACAGACGGACTAACTAAGTTGTAACGTGAGGGTTCCTTTGATACGGAAGGAACCCAAAAATAATAATTCCAATATCTGCTTTATAACTTGCACAATTTATGAAGGGTCGGGTCGGAAGTCTTTGTCTTCCGCTTTGCGAGATAACCCTGTCAGGCTGTCATAACATGGTTATCATATCCATTGGTCACATTAACCCATTCAGTGCCGTGGCATCGTAAAAAAAATAGCAATTTTATTGTAGTTTCCTAGTTAAAACTCGATTATAATACGGCGGATACATTTAACCTTAAACTGGCTTGACCGCGTCCGTCCGTATTAGTTTTACAATCCAGAAAATAAAACAAAAGAAGATCGGGACAAAAATTGTCTCATTTCGCTGCGTTAATCAACGCAAAGCAAAGGCTTTATTTCAGTTTCTGTGCTCCACTGCTTATCCAAGATTAGAACTGGAGGAAAACTCGTAACTCTCCATAGCTTTTAGCATCTTGATAAACGCAGTCCAATCCAGAGGAAAAGTGTTATAAGTTCTATTCTTTTCCAACAAACATACTTCTGATTAACATGGCAGTGAACTAGCAAGAATTCCCCTAATGCTGACTCACACTCGTAACAAGTAGGACCAATTAACGGCTCTCAGCACTGCCTGCGTTGGAGTGCTATTACCCATCACCTGAGGGAATAGACGGAATAAAACGTAATGTATGGAAGCCAGTAGGGTACACCGCAGAAAATAAATTAAAAATGTTCCATTTTCAACACCAGTAGGGTGATTTGTAATGGAAAAAAGTTTAGTAATAATATAAACAATAAAACCCAAAAGAAATCAACACTAAAACATTCGAGAGGCGATCGAATTGGGCGCCACACTAATTTTATCGTGAGGTTAATGCCAGCGCCAGCATGGAAACCTATTATTCTAAACGGCATATACCGGTAGGTATTTGACGACCGCTATAGCCTAGTTGGTAATGTAATGACCCTGCCTACGAAGCTGGAGGTCCCGGGTTCGAATTTCGATCATGGCATTTATTTGTCTTATGAACGTCGTCATGAATGTCGTTATGAATATTATAATACGTGGGTTCTTTTCTTACCCTTTAGTAGAATATAGTTTTAAAATGACTCAAAGTTTAAATTCAACACTTAAACAGACTAAAATCGCAAAGCGTAGTTCTGGGTATTTAGTATTTTGTATGGATCAGTTAGGGTAGTTATTATCCAAATGACATTTAAAAACATGAGCTCGAGCCAAATTTTCAGCAAGTAGTTAGGTAACTATGCCTCATTCAACAATAAAATGTATTACGTTGATTACGTTCCAATAAGGTTTCAGAAGTGCTCAATATCAGATTAACTCTGTTTATCTCCATTAATCAAATACTTACGTCCACCAATTTGTAATGACGCCAGTCAAATTGTAGAAACCGGAACATCTCATATTTTACTGCACACAGTTTCCGGAGTTCGTAACTTTGTGAAGGAAGTTGAGAGATGGCCAATACCCCCAGAGCGTGTAATTTGATATATGTGTGCCTGTGACATCTGTGTAGTGTAGGCTAGACGACATAAAACTTTCTGTCTCGGCCGTGAATTTCGTCTTACCAACTTTCGATGGCCATCGACTTATTTACCGATAAAATGTTATGAATCATTTTATCAGTACCTAAATAAGATGATAATATTCTTGTCAATTTCAGCTCCTTTTGCAGGGTAACCGAATAAACACGAAAAGATTTTATCGTTAATTTTGACTCTTCAAGGAAAACATACTAACAATATCAAAAATATATTTTATCCATTTTTCCACATCAATTGATGCCGTCTACCGAACAAATATAGCACAATGAAACCTATTATTAAGATATATAATATATAATAACTTACCTGTATATATTAAATCACTCGACAATTCTAAGTTCAATAAAAAAATAATTAATTAAGAAACAAAAAACCCGCCTGCACTAAAAATACCAAAAACAAGCAATAAAAAGTTTTTGTCAATATTGCATTGTCATCTGAACTAAAAGTGTATTCCTAATTTCAGCTCAATACTAGTTAAGGATAAAAAGCAGTCGGAGGCATGGATTTGGCCGATAAGTCTCATTTATTGCTACTCCATGCCTCCGACTGCATTTTAACCCTGTGGCCAACACTATTTTGACGTGAACTTTCACCGTATTTAGGGACAATAAGAACTACTTTCAGTCTGGCTATGCGATATTGGACTTAGTGGAAAAGCCAGTAAGAGGAAACTTCATTCCTCAAGTTTGGTGTTTAAAGTCTTACGATTGGGAAGACCAGCTGAGTTGACCCCTCCTAACATCGCAATCACGATACTAGGAGGGGTCAACTAACTGGTCTTATATTACCACCTACGTGACCAGCTGAGTTGACCCCTCCTAACATTGCAATCACGATACTAGGAGGCATGCTAAACTCCGCCGGCTTGTTTGGCTTTATGAAATGCGTTGCGTTTGGCATTCGCGTGCGTAGATTTCGTAGTGGTTAGCTTAAATCTATTATGACGCTAAAGTAAATCGTATTATCAAATTGTATTTAGGTAATGGATATTTTGTATTCATAAATTGATGATTTATTAAATTAACAGCAAGTAGTTTGTAGCAAGATTTTGTAAGGCAAGCCGGTGGGAATCGGGTTGTATGGGCGCTCCGCCACTGTTGCAATTGTTAAACGTGTGTAAAGCAAACTTCGAATGACGATGACAATGAAAACATGAGTGATTGCGCATAGCGGATAGCGGATCCGACTATTAAACTTTGAATAGTTATAAATCCTAAACGGTTGTTTTCACTAACTAATGACTAAAGAAACCTTATAATGATTTTAAAATACCTATTCAATGATACCCCACATGATATAATTCATCAACTTTATTTTTTATTTGTTTTACAAAATGATGTCTGGTAGCCGCCATCTTTGTTTTTTTTTGACGTCACATTGCTAAGAACACTCGGGCTGGTAAGACAAATCTAACGATATCTCAAACATTAAAATCCGTTCAGGGAATTGGAAGATTTCAGGTAATAAAGAATATTACATACATACATACATACATACATACAAGATACGCGCGAAACACATAACCCTGCCTTGCAGTCGGGTAAAAAGGAACTAAAGGAATGGCTGGTAAACAAATGCTTTTACAATCTTAACGAATATTTCGTATAGTTAGATCTACAATACAAAGGATAAAGGTTGATTTGATGTTTAATAATATAATATTGTACGCCCGAAATGGGCAAACTGTTGATACGCTTCAATGTATGACATTTTAAGATCTTATGTACACAGTTTGGACAATAAATGACATCTATCTATCTATAATGTAATTACCTTCCCACCGGTAATCTGCTGAAAGGTATGAAAAGCACATGAGAGGTATTACGCTACGCGTCATCATCATGCCATGAGCCGGGCTCTTATCGGTGCAGCTCACAGGTGCAGCTTGATGCAGTTCTCTCCATCTTTGCCGGTCCGAGGCCAGCTTCTTGCCACCCTGATACGACACGACTGATTATCTGGTTCATACCTATAACTTTTTTTGGTCGCTACGCGTAAAGCTACGAAAACTTAGCATATTTATTAGGACGTCTTTGAGATATTCTAGAATATTCTAGATACATAATTTCGTTGGCAAACTTGCCATAAACTCATATGCCGAATTGTTTCTTAGAAATGAACTTAACACCGACCTACTGTGCCATTCGTTACGTTTTCCGGGAATGTAATAAAGTGACGCCTACATCCGACTACGATCTTTGCCGCTGTACGGCTTACTTCAATTGTAGCTAAACGCTTTGAAATAAACAAACGACGTCAGTTGGGTTTAACGACGTGTATTACGGGCAATTCACTCTAATTGCTTGGCTTTCAAGTTTTTATTCCCCAATTAGCATTTTTGTGTTGGAATTTATTAACACTTTTAACCAATTGTATTCATGAAATGGGGTGAGTTGGCACAAAACCGAAGTTCAAACCCGGATAAAAGTTTATTTTTGTATGTGGCGCAATGATTTATTGACAAAAAAAAGTGTTCCGGTTGTTTGTATTTTAGTTTTTTCATGATTTTGTGTTCATAACTTTAACGATAAACACAAAGTTGGAAATCCCACCTCACCCCGTAGTTCAGGTAGGTTGGGGTGAGGTGGGATTTCATACTAAAGCGAGTTTGGGAAATTGTAGGATCGACACTTTGGGATTATGCATATTATAATAGCATGATTTGTAATTAGAATTTATATCTTACGTAGCAGTAGCCTATATAAACCAGCTCACCCCTTTGCCATCCTTACTCTCCCCATTAATATCCCAACTATCCTCGCAATCCCTACTTACCCCGTTTTACGGTACGTACCTTACCTACCACGTTTAGATCTGTGAGTACGGAGGTACCACGCGAAAGTTTTCGAAATGTCTTTATTTTTATGCCGTAAGCATCGCGACGCATGGGGAGATTCCATCGGTGACATATGGGGGACCGTCAGTACCTACACTCGAAATTAAATATTAAATTGTGAAAATACTAAGGTACTTTCTAAATTCGCTTACGAAAATTCATTTTCGCACCCTTTTTATATTGAATTGCATCGGATAGGTACAGCCCTAAAATGTATGATTGACAGACGCAAAATGTTCTTCCCTGGGGCATTGCGGGAAAGCGAGAATTCGGAGAATCACATTCATATTTTCATACAGTCCCTCGATACACGATATAGAGATAGGTATTCGGTGATACTGGAAATAGGGACGCACTTATGCCGCATCCACAGCGGAAGACCTCAAACGCCGCAAATACGCCACCCTCGGTAGTGGTTACATCACGGTTACATATTTGAGCCGTTTGGGGTCGAGACGCTGGGGCCGTGGGGACCGAGCGCACGCCGCATTTATAAAGATTTAGCGGCGCGCCTCATCGAAGCCACAGGTGACCAGCGGGCTGGCCAATACTTTGCACAACGCGTTAGCGTTGCTATACAGCGTGGTAACGCGGCCAGCCTTCTGGACAAACTGCCCATCGGCACTGATTTGGAAGAAATTTTTTATTTATAGGTAGCTTTTAGTTTTTAGTTTTTTATTGCAATGTCTCTTTTGTAACTTGTTGTAAATAAATGATTTATCTTACGGTTTAAAATGAAGCTGATATTCAGAGTAAGTTATGAATTTGTGACGGATAATGAAAACCAGCCAAGTGCGAGTCATACTTCGCATATTTAGGGCTTCGAACCAACCACTAAATTAAGTTGGTTGGTTTTCGCGGCCCCTTAGCTGTGTAGAAGCCCCCCTTAAAACATATAAAAATAAGTTGGTTGGTTTTCGCGGCCCCTTAGCTGTGTAGAAGCCCCCCTTAAAACATTTAAAATAAGTTTTGACTATTTGTAAGGCTTTGGGCTACTAAGACGCTTAATATGCTTATACTGATAGCTCCAACCGTTTGGCTGTAAACCTGTGTGACGGACGACGGACGGACGGACGCGTGAGTAACAGCAATAGGGTTCCGTAATGGCCCTTCGCGTACGGAACCCTAATAAATTCGGTGTCAGTACAATAATCTTTTTGATGTGTCTTACAATTACGAATAGAGCGAACTTGTACTAGTACTGATACATCAATAATTAGAGCACAAATACCTAACAAAAAAAGTTGGAATTTTATTTACTTATATATTTGTTTTGTGAGAAAAATAATTTTGTTGTATAATTGATGTAATTATTTTGTAACAATTACGGTAACTACCTTAAATTGACGGGCAACTAGGAGACAGCTAAATAAAAGTATCAACGGTTGGTATCAATACTCGACAGTATAAGTATCGGATGATTTGTCAACACGTCACAGTCCGTGAAGATCCCCTTATTTGTGTAACAGAAAATTTGAATAATATTTAGAAAATAACCTGCTATTAGTTGAAGCCTAAATATGATAAAAATAATAGAGCATTATAAGTCAAAATTGTTTACACTCAATGAGAATCCGATCGGGTCCGCTAAAAACATAATCAATGGAATCCAGAAATTTGTTGGAATTCGCGATGTATTCGGAGATAGAGAGCTCAGTAAGTGCCTCTGCCTACCTATTTAGTGTATTTAATGTTGGGCGATTTAAGGCGCACCCCCACGGACGAACATTGCAGGAGCAGCACCAATTAAACTATAAAACCAAGGTCATTCACATATTCACATCCCGTCTCGGACTGAATGCAAGCTTATGGATATGCGCCTTTACGCAGCGCTTTGCATTAGTTTTCAATTCAAACAAATCAATCATTATTAAGGCCGGGTATTATCACTTTTGAGTTTATAAAAACCATCTGAGACATAGAATATAGTGTCATGAAATCTAAAATAAATATACATAAGGATCTTGTCTAGTCAAAATCGCAGTCAGTTGACATGACCTGATGTATTTCTCTCGATAGAACGAAAATCGCGAAGTTACCCCTTTTTGGAATGTATTTTCAATACTACAGCTATATTGCTGATATTTAACATTTAATTTATCTACACACATATCATAAATCCTCTAATATGCGTTCGGAAACCGTAGAAAATGACTCTCATTTCAACATTCAATGAATTTATGGCAATTTTCTTATCTGTGGCTAAGGCTACAGCAGTAATAAAATATTTCATTTTAATCTCAAATATGATGTTAAAATATTACGTCAAACAAAACTGTCAAAATTTAAATGTCAAAGTTGACATGTCCCTATTCTAGTATCACTGAAAATTCAAATTCAGTCGATGCGAAATGTCAGCTCGATGTTTTTTTAGTATATATATCGCACGAAATTTGAGCTAGAACGACATGATCACATCAGAATAAGGACTCTTTACTTTTTAAAATAACATTCAGGTATGCGGTTGCCAGTTCTGATTTCGATATTTCCGCCGCCGATTTATTTACTACGGTTTCTGAACCCATCTTAGAGTAATTATAATATGTGTGTAGATAAAGTAATGTATGCAACTGTACATAATTAAGCATTAAAACACGAGTGTGACCTTATTATGAAACTCGCCTTCGGCTCGTTTCATAAAACACACTCGTGTTTTAATGCCCCTCATTATGTACCAGTTGCATAAACTACTATTAAACACTACCTCACACGTCACATTTCCGTGACATTTCCATAGAAATATGACGTTGCACAGTGTTGCCAAATTATATTTGTTTGACAGTTAATTTGCTAGGTAGAGTTAACGTAGCCAGACCTGGGTTTGCTTTGATAAAATGATTGGCTTAATGACTATAGCTAAATATTTACGAAACGACGCGCAGAGCTGGCATAGAGAGCGGGATGGTTGAAAACTCACGCGTGTTAGAGCGGGACATTTGCGTAGGGGATATCTCCCCTTAAGGGCGAAAAAGGCGTCTAATAAATTTATGGTGTTTCCCAAAGTTGGGTTTAGTACAAGTACCTAGTACGAATCATCACGCGTCATTCGTCATCTTCAAACCGGTGTTGCTCTTAAATTTTTAAGAAGCTCGTGTGGGGTCTGTTTATTTTTAATTACCTATATATTTCATTTATTTCATATTATTTACATTTCAAGTCAAAGTTGCAAGAATACAATAATTATTAGATATAGACCGGAGATAGTTTGAGTCCCGGGGACATGGGATACTTTTTATCCCGGAAATCATGCCTTAACGGACTGGACGTTTGTATGAAAGAGCGATGACTAAGGAAGCGCCTGATATAAGTTAATAGCAATTACTTAAATTCTATCGCGATGAACGAGTTCCACGCGGAGGAAGTCGCGGGTAATAACTAGTTCTACCATAATTATAGTGCGCACCATCCACGACGACGCGCCCCTCCACCGCCCGTTCCGTACAATTGCGCATAGATTAGTATGAGATGTGCTGTCACAGACTACTAAGAAGATACTACGTATGTGCTGTGGAGGGGCGCGTCGTCGTGGATGGCGCGCACTATACCTACTTTCCTAGCGAAATATAACAGTCAGCCCGCAGAAGACAGTTGGCCGTAGCCAAAACATACATTAATTTGCCTAATATCTTCCAGAATGGTCCCCATTATCAGTCCTAGCCACAGTATTGCTCCCGGGATCCTTCCTGTACACGGGTGCATTCAGCCAGACCATGTACCTGGTGAGCGTGTACCCGGATAAAGTGGAAACTTTCAAGGCCATGGACTGTCTCAGCGCAACCACCGTGCCGTTGTCCACGTATATATTTATGTTGACTTCTAGGTAAGGGTTTAGCTCATTTTACATCACCTTCTTGTGCCTGTGCTTTTTAAGGTTGAACACTTTCTATTCGGTCAAAAAATTATAAGGACTTAGGTACCTAATCTGGGTTTAAACTTCAAAATTACACGCCCTGGGAATAAGCTCTATCCTTGTTGCGTCAAATTGTTACTTAATTTTCTTCCTTTTTCCTAAGTACTTATAGCCAACCAAATTCCGCAGCTTTTTGCATCCTTTGTAAGTTATATGACAGAATGTGTTGGATGCTCTTAGGTAGAATATCTTACATACATTAACTTAATCATGACGTGTGATCACAATGTGATCAGATTACTTGTGGAAGTTATTAAGGTATTTTGTATATAAATTGCGTGGCTACGATCGCAATCTCCATAGGCGGCTTTACCTATAGTGCATGGTGTGCATTGCACGCGGGCGCAGTGTTCCTATACGGTCTCCTCTGCTTGTCGTAAAAGGCGACTAAATAGTTTCACCAGGGTGGCGAGTGCTCCATGTGGCGGGGACCGCAGCATTTCGAGCGAAAGATAGTAAAGCGCCAACGCTCCAGTGCGCAGATGGCGGTAACCGTGGAGTTTTTAGTGGATAGAAATACCATCACCACGTTTTCTCCACGAAAAAAAAACAAAAGGGGCGCCAAGCAGCAACAAGCGCCACTTGCTTCACTTGCTTGCTTGCTAGGATAATGAGTTGCACACGGACGTTACATGGGCTAGAGAGCCTAGAGACGCAACTGACAATCTCACATCTTGAACTCGTCTGATTAATCGTTTCAGAAACCGCCTTAGAACCATAATGCAGATGAGTCATGACGGTCTCGCTGTGTTACCAGAGGGGAGCTCAGCTCGTGCCACGATGCTGAGCACACTCCACAAGGCCTGGGGTGTCTCCTGGCTCGTGATCATCAACCAGGGCGTCATACATATCATGTACTTGCTCGTGCCGCTTTTCTTCAGTATTTTGGGGACCGAGAGATACCTGCCTACAACTCCTGGGGGAAATTATGGTAAGTAAAATTTAAGCCAAAATCATGCTCGACACCTCACAAGTCACCTCTGGCAAGTGGCAACCTAATAAAAGATTAAAAGTGCCATGTATAACGAATTAAAAAAAAATGAAATCGCGCCGCTGTCGTCCAGAGCGGGTTCATTCAAACATTTTGTTCTCGCCGCTTGCCGCTGTTGTTCGCTGGTCGCTCGTCGCGCTACTGGCCGCTGGCGTCGAGACCGCGGCCTTAAAATGCAGATAGTGAGCCATACGTAATAAATAATTTCAGTTCCTGTGATGTGAATCTGAAATCAGTACATTTTTGACATAACTTACCGAAATAAGCCTTATGCAATCGCAACGACTTATAGGTACATCTATTTCATTCCCCAGGCCTTTCACCGAAATACGAGACCCCGTTCTACGAAACCCAGTTCGTTATAATATGTCTCGCCACAGCGTTCTCCGCCGTCAACCAGACAGGCTACATAATCCTGTTCGTTACCCTAGTCGCCCATGAGCTTGGACACTTCTACGTTATCACCGAAACCTTTCACGACATTTACAAACTGTCAAATCAGAAGGAACTATCAGAAAACGATGCGAACAGTATAGACGAAAAGCTGGCGTTTTGCATCAGGCACCACCAATATCTTATAAAGTTTCACGGGAAAGTAAAAGAGTTGTATAAAGCTATTTTTGGAGCGCAATTCATTCTGATGTTGTTCGTATTAGTGACTACGCTACAGACGATGTATTACTGGAATTTTATCAACTCGCTTCTGACTGGCGTTACCGGGATAATGCCATTGACCATTTACTGTTTTGGCGGGGAGTTGATGATTTCAGCGGCGTCGGATATGTCACAGGCTATATACTCGTGTGGCTGGGAAATGATGAAGCCAAAACGAGCTAGAGCCGTGGTCCTTATTCTGTGTCTTTCGCAAAGACCCCTGCATTTGACAGCAGCTGGTTTTGTAACTATGAACAGGCAGACGTTTGCCAACGTCGTGCAAGCTGTTTACAAGATTTACGCTGTGTTTAATTAAAACGCTAAGAGTTGAAACTATTTAGTGCAAATAAATCAGCTTTAGAGCTTTTCGAGCTACAAAGTCACCTATCATCATCATCATCATATCAGCCGAAAGACGTCCACTGCTGGACATGGGCCTCCCCCAAAGAGTGCCACAATGACCGGTCTTGCGCCACCCGCATCCAGTGGACTCCCGCGACCTTTACCAGGTCATCAGTCCACCTTGTGGGGGGTCTACCCACGCTGCGCCTTCCGGTCCGTGGTCGCCACTCGAGAACCATTCGGCCCCAAAGTCACCTAATTACTTTTAATTTCCATCATCTTGGAAATGCGCTTGAATACGAAATGTCTTTTGTTGCCTTCACCTTTTATTTTATGAAATATCTTTTGCTAAAGATTTGTAATAAAAACAAACAAAAGCATTATTTAACAAATTAATGTTGACTTTGTCAAATTACTTTTTGTAAGTTAGTCAAATTGCTTTTTGTAAGCTAGAGGTGAATCTTAATGTATTTAGATTAGGACCTGTATTACAGGGCACATTTATACATCTATGCAAGGCACCGAGGCCGCCGAGTAAAACAGCCGAGATATTATTTGGGCACAATAAATACCGAACGTTTTTATTTCTTCTATTTCTTATTATATATACGTCTTAATTGAAATAAATAAAATTCTGAAAATGCATCATATGTTGTGATTTTGTACTGTACTGTGTCCTTTAATTGACGTATGCAATAAAGAGTACACACAGTAGAATCCGGATACAGCGACGGTCAAGGGACCGGCGATATTTACGTCGGACTAACAGAACGTCGCACAAACCGGACTGATTTTTCTTTGAAAATGTTTGGTATGAATCCTAACGTCGGTGATTTAGCAGTCGTTAAAAGCGGTCAAATGTTATATGCGGAGTCGTTATAAGCGGATTCTACTGTATTTGTATTGTATTGTATTAATTACGTCCACACCATTACGGCAAAGTTACTGGTCGTTGTACAAAATAACTTCTCATTCCTACGTATCTACAGGGTACGCCGATGCACCCACCGTTAGGTGGTCCCGAGCTGGGGCGATGCCGTAACATAGTGGATAAGTGCGAGTTGCAGTATAAAGTTTATACTGACCGGCGCGAGCCCTGGCGGCGCCGGTCGGGTACTGGGCCTTCATGTGTGCGTTAACCTGTAGATTAAAATTTAACATCTCTAACATCATATTAATTACCAAGATCCTAGACCGGTGCAATTAAGGCGTGGTCTAAAGCAGGTATAGGGGGGACTGAGGGACTAAAGTCCTGCATAATCCAGTAAGTCATTTAACCCTAATAATAACTTCTCAAAAAAAAGAGCGATCGTGGCCCAGAGGCGCCTGCGTACCGCTTGCAGTATCTAAGGTTAAGCAACGTGGGCAGCGGTCAGGACTTGGATGGGTGACCGCTTTAAGTGGTTACTAACTGAGCGCTCCCGTGCTTTGGAAGGCATGTTCAGCCGTTGATCCCGGTTGCTGTCTATGGCAGCAGTCGTTAAGCCGAGTTGGAGGCCTTCGGGCGGTTTAAGAACTTCTAACAGTCAAGTTGGCCACTCCCTTGACAAAGCCTAATCCTAATAAGGTCTAGTTTCCCCTCGGGGTTGGAAGGTCAGATGGCGGTCGCTTCCGTAAAAACTAGTGCCTACGCCAAATCTTGGGATTTGGTAGCAGACCCCAGGCATCCTTCAGGATGCAACTATACTGGGAAAACGCTAGGAGGATGAATCACTTCTCAAAATATTTTTGAAGTGAAAACTTCTTTAGCGGCGCTGAGCACTTTTTGTGATGGGGAAAAATGTTTAAACTCGCGACAGATCGACAGATTCGTAAGGAGGTCTCAATATAGTGGACGGAAGTACGCCTAGGACGCTCTACGACCAGCTAAGTTGACCCCTCCTAATATCGTATGAACTGTTTTAATACAAATAAGTAACTAACAAACAAATGATTTTATCCTCCTCCCTTTCTACCGCGCGGCGAAAATGTATGCCTGCGCCTGCTATTTCGTTCAGGCGGCGCAGGATGCTTGCGCGAGTTTGCGCGAATGTGCGTGTGTTTTTGGTTTTCACTTCTGCCGGCACTCCCGGAGTGCAACCCGTGGTTTTTTTTTCAACTTATAATATGTCGTTTCCACCAGTACCCACCTGTACCTATCAAAGGATGTCCACACATTAGAACAATTATCACATGAGTGTATCTTCATAGGAAATAAGTGCCGCTTTTAACCTTTTCTGTTTAAAAAGTCGTAGGTAGACTCCTAACTTCGACAACGTCATAATATCTCTACTGCCTTGTTTAGAAATATGAACCTTATATATGTTCTGACAAAGGTTCTTTTTATTTTGTACGATTGTAAAGATAAGAGGTTTCAGCGCTCGTATGCTTAATGCAAATAACGATGCGCTCCTATAATGATGCAAAACTGTATGCACATTGCACATACATGTGTTCAGTGTCATGCGTGTTTTCTGTGAATTGCATACTACGACTATATCACAAAAAAATACGCTTCATAGCTATGAAGCGTATTTTTTTGTGATATAGTCGTCGTGGCTATCTATGATAGAATAGATTGTAGGTACTCGTACTTCACTGCTGAAGGTAAGTAGATATACAAGCGAAGCTTCGCTTTCCTTTGCTTTATATAAGTAGCAACGTGCGTAATGCGTACCTATACATTTTTCACTTTCGCAGCCGGAATAGGTCTTAAATAAGCGTTGTCAAACTATACATCATTTGCATTCATGTATCGTGAATGCAAATGAATCCATATTGTATTTTTTACATTTTAATATCGTTAGTTAACCCTTCTGTAGTTAGTGAATTCTTGATGAATGAGCAGTGGTCCACACGCCAACTTATTTTCCTGAAAATGAACTTTAGTGTAAATCATGAAGGTGAATTTGACACCATACGCCATAACGCTTATAGTCATTATTGGCGTTCAAAAGGTTAAAGGGTCATTTTACGGAAAGTTGTACACATTTTTTCTCCTATTAGGTTCGAAAGTGCTTCCGATTCTGAGTAGACAAAAACCCGATTTTAAAATATAAAAACAAGTCGAGACGTACAACTTTCCGTAAAATGGCCCAAGTACCTATGCGGACGGTATAGTTACTACCACGTTACTACCCATTTAGGTACCTATACTTACCTGTTGGTTTATTTTCATATTCAGCAAATTTAAAGTCACGTACCTAGCTTAGCCGTGCGCCACCGGATTTCCGGCTTTATGAAACATGCACCAGTGATTCACAAATTGAATTTTGTCCTTCGTGAAATTCGTCTGTATTTCGAGCGGTTGAACCTTGTATACTCGTATTGATAGAACTAGCAGACGATACTATTTTAGGGCTACACTACACACAATAGAAAACCAATTGGTACCTATATTAAAAAAAACGCTATACATAAAAATTAGGAACAAAAACAAACAAACTTTAATATGTTTTGTTTTGTTTGTTTTTAAAAACAAACAAAACTAAATGAGGAGCGCTCATGGCCCAGCGGAGCCCGCGTGCCACGTGCAGTATGCGAGGTTAAGCAATTATGGCCCAGCTCAGTTCATGGATGGGTTTGAGTGGTTATTAACTGAGCGCCCCCGTGCACGTTAAGCCGTGGATCCCGGCTGCTGTCTATGATAGCAGCCGTTAAGCCAATTTAGAGGCCTTCGGGCGGCTTGAGAAATTCGAACAGTCAAGTTGCCGACTCACTTGACAAGCCTAATCCCATTAAGGTTTAGTTTCCCCTCGGGTTGGAAGATCAGATGGCAGTCGCTTCCGTAAAAACTAGTGCCTACGCTAAATCTTGGGATTACGTAGCGGACCCCAGGCTCGACGGTTCAATACTGTAATCAGCAGTCGAAGGATTAGAAAATATTACGCCAGAAAAATAAATAAACATTTCCCTAGTTTCTCACTATTCTTGAATAGTATCTGAGCAAAACTTCAGTCGTACAGTTCTTCAAACAGCTACGTCAGTAGCACCTGTGACACGCGAAGGAACGTAAGCGCTGTGCGTCCGCTGTCCGTAGGTCGGTACACGCTTCAATACGGTATTTGACACATATTAAAATTTATAACACAGTGTCACTTTTTGGATAGTTAGCCATCAAAATATCACAATAAATCGTAAATTATAAAATTTTACCAAAATCATAAAAAGATATGAATCATCAAAAACTCAGAAAATTATGTAACCTAATTTTTTTTACCGTCCAAAATTCAAATAGAAGGTATCAATAGAATGCTTATGTAAAAATAAAAAATAAATTGTACAGCAACTATGTACCTAAACGCATTATTTTATGACTAAAACAGCAAAATACTAATTTTCCCATACAACGGTTGGTCGAATGCAGTGCAAGTGACGTCATTTGCCAGGGCCAATTTGTAGGAGCCTTTTTGAGACCCGCTAGCGTCGAGCTAGGTTTGTCCCTAATTTTAGACCTTTATTGTGCTCTAAATGTTGTTGGTCCCATATAGACATTTGATGGTCTCTAAAAACTGGTTCGATTGGCATTATAAAAAAAATAGTCAAATAGCGTATTGTTTACGCGGGTGCGTAGCGCGTGGCGCGGACGAATCGCGAGTCGCGCCGGCACCCGATCGGCACCAGGCGGGTCTCTCAGCCCCTCCAGCACAACATGCATTCCGTATCTACTCGCGCGCGAGATAAGCTACCTGTCACTTTCCGACAGCATTAATCAGACAGTGACAGGTAGCCTATCTCGCGCGCGAGTAGAGACGAGATGCAAGTTATGCTAGCCCCACAGGGACGAGGTAACTGACCTCGGTGCGGGAGGTTCGTGTCCGTTCTGTATGTAATACTATTATACTATTCTGTGTCAGTAGGTACGTAACATCAACCATGTACATCATTCCGATATCACTACAGCGGTAGCAAGCTCAAAGAAAATACGCCTTTAATTGCCTGGCACTTACAACGTCACTTTTCATTTTCCTATGAAAATAGCACCAAGAAGGTCGTATACTCAATGGACTGTTCAGTCTATTGTTATTTACCATCCCATCCTCCTGTATTTTAATACGACCCCCTAATGTCCACTGAGCACGCGAAGCCTTCTAGATAATGTAGGAAAAACATTTGCAAGTTAATCCTTTATTTAGCTCAAGGAAATATAAACTTTAAGTCGACAGAGTAAAGCTGGATTCGCAAATAGAAAAATACGAAAGATATGATCATGCAAATGGTAGGCTTAGAAAGACATTCAATCTCTGTTCCTAACAAGAGCTAGACAAAGCTGAAGCAAACTTATGCGCTTAAGGGGAGGTATCCCCAACGCAACTGTCCCGCTCTAACATGCGTGAGTTTACAATTAACCATCCCGCTCTCTACGCAAGGGGCTATTCATAAATTACGTCATTTCAAATTTGGGGGGGGGGGGGTCATAACATTGGATGATGGCAGCATGACGTAGGAGGGGAGGGGGGTCAATCCCAAGATGACATCATCTCTCGCATCTTTAAAAAGTGCTTTAATGAGTAAAAAAGGAATGAAATTCGTGTTTCTATAAACTGTTAATGCTATAAAAAATTACCTACTAAACTTGAATCAACAATAAATTGTTATAAACACTAAATTAATAAAAATTGTTATTTGATATTTAGAGTTGATTGTTAATTTGTTGTTTTGTTGATTGTTTTAACTTTAAAGAAATAATAATAACAATCATTTTAAATAGTTTTTTATTGAAAAATTAAGCTAAGAACGCATTTCTAGGGTTCCGTAGTAAACAAGGAACCCTTATAGTTTCGCCATGTCCGTCCGTCCGTCCGTCCGACCCCCGTTTTTCTCAGTAACCGTTAGTACTAGAAAGCTGTAATTTGGCATGAGGATACATATCAATGACGCCGACAAAACGGTAGAATAAAATTAAAAAAAAAAATTTTTTTTAGGGTACCTCCCCATACATGTAAAGTGGTGGTGCAATTTTTTTTTTTTCAAACCCCATCGTGTGGGGTATCGTTGTATAGCTCTTTCAAAAATTATTATAAGGTTTCAAAAAGCATTTTTTGATTAAACAATTGGTTGGCGTGATATTAAGCTTTGAAGTGATAATTTTTGTTATGGTCAAGTGTCCCCCCCCCCCCCCCTTCCAGCTAAACGGTGGCTACTAGGCATGTGAAAAAAATCATGGTAATAGTATATACGATGAATTTAAAAGGAAAACTATCACAGCTAAGTAGACATTACTAGTTAACGAGTAATAGTCGAACTTTAGAAATGTACTTTGCAAAAGCAAACTTTCGTACAATTTCCATTGATAACTTAGATAATGTTGTTAATTCTGTCAAAAACATATAGTCCACATAATGTAACGGGTGGACGACTACGGATACGGAACCCTACCTTGCGCGTGGCCCGACACGCACTTGGCCGGTTTTTTAGAAATGACATCATTTTATTTGATAGGGGGGGGGGGGGTCATTCGAATTATGATGGTTGGATGATTTTAGGGGGGGGGGGGGGGTCAAAAATCGTCAAAAATAGATGACGTAATTTATGAATAGCCCCCAAGCTCTGCGCGCAGTTTTGTGAATATTTAGCTATAGTTATTAAGGCAATCATTTTATCAAAGCAAACCCTGCGAATTTGTCTATAACTATTTACGATCTTTAATTGAGTACAAAAATTAAATGTTAAATATCAGTAATATAGCCGTAGTATTGAAAATACATTCCAAAAAGGGGTAACTTCGCGATTATTTTCTATCGAGTGAAATTCATCAAATCATGTAACTGACTGCGATTTTGACTAGACAAGATCCTCATGTAACACATATATTTTTTTTAGATTTTAAGACACTATATTCTATGTCTCAGATGGTTTTTAAAAACTCAAAAGTGGTAATTCACGGCCTTAAAAGTTCTATACCTAGGTAGTAGTGTTTGTAAAGACCCAACTCAACAACCAAGACTCAAGTCACGGGGTTGACACGCGATGGAAAGTAAGCGCTGTGTAAGTATGTGTGCGTACTGCGTGCGCTGTCGGTACACGCGTCAATTGTTTGCGCGAGTGCGTAGCGCGTGGCGCGGACGAATCGCGAGGCGCGACGGTACCCGATCGTAACCCGGCCTGTCAGCCTGGGCCTGTCAGGGACGAGGTAACTGACCGCGGTGCGGGGGGTTCGTGTCCGTTCTGTATGTAATACTATTATACTATTCTGTGCTCAAGTCCTTCGAGTCGTCATTTCTTAGACTAGACTAAATTTTATAGACTAGTCATTGAATCGAAGCTCAAGTTCTTTTCAACTTAGGGGGACTTGAGTCTTCCGTAGTCTTTTATAAAGACTGCAGTGATCTATTCCGTCAATTTAAATAAAATATAATAAAATATTATATTTTGGTAACTTCAAAGCAAAGAGATTACAGGACAATATTTTTTTTACCTTTTTACCATTTTCTTCTGTATTAAAGGAATCATCACCGCAAAGTCCGAGACACTTAACCCTTTGAATGCCATTCTTCATATACGGCAGTGACACCTACACGCCAATTAATTTTTCATTAGAGGTTGAACACGAACTTTAGTGAAAGCACGAAGATGACTTTGGGAACGTACGTCATAATAGGAGTTATTGGCGCCGTAGCGCAGCCTAACAGAAAGCTGCCACACACCATGATGTCGGAATGTCAAGCGCGAAGTTGAACGCTATAGAAATTTTATATCGTAGGTACTGCCACAGAATAAGTAATAGTACAAGTACAGAAGTTTCTCTGTTAACAAATCCCCCGTTTAGGTATGCCAATTAAACGTGCCTAAACGTGGCCATCTCTTTCTATCGCACGCAACGCGCTCTTTCGAGGCCCCGCCCTCAGCGCTAGGGTTACCACCAGCGAGAACCTATTTTAATATATGTACTTTATTATTAGTAGTAGTGTTGTTTACAATACAATTACGAATAGTACTTTTAAGGATCCGTAGCCAAAATGGTGAAAACGGAACCCGTCCGTCCGTCTTTTTGTCTGTATGTGACAGCCGACGTACTCTGAGCACTACAAATACAATTAAAACATTTGGCAGGAAGGCATGTTCTACTCGTATGAACCGCTACGTAAAAGTGATGTGAAATAACGAAAAAATATTACAGTAGGGGGAGGGAGGCACTCCATATATGTAACCAGCGGGGTAATCACGTAACGATAATATGTACTACCGTTGGTACGTATTTAATGTCAGTTTTAGTATAGGATTTGTCATTTAAATCTATCGTACTAACGGTCGAAAACGTTACGTGATTACCGCGCAGGGGATACAAAGCGAAACGATTTATTTAATGATCGTACAACAGCGCAGCAGCGCGTGCGATCCGTAACGCTGCGCCGCAACCACTGAATAGTCACACGACGTGTGAGCCGGCGGCCGCATGTACTTTGCGCGGCGCGATGACGTCACGGTAGTAAGCCCCTCCTGGTACTGCACGCTGTGACGGATATGTCCGTCGTTGGCGTTAAAAAGGTTAAAATTGGCTCCTGCGCATATTGTTATAGTCCTACGGTAAACATCTAACGGGTGACATCTCTATTGCCTCATGTGCGAAAGTAAAGAATTAAAATTCGTTTAATCACTTTATCATTTTTTTATTTTCTTTTTACAACTAGTTTAATTTGTGTAACTACTAAAACAATATTTAATACACATTTTCTTTCTTTTGTACATTTCATTTCAACAAGATAATTTATGCCCCCTTGTCATAAAAGTTATCAAACCCCTGCTATCTAAAATGTGTTTTGTCCTTTTCTCACATACATATTAAAGTGACAGATAAGGAAAAAACGAAGTTTAGAACTAAAATCGGTTTGATAGACGTTTATTAAGGGGGATAGACTATATCATAAAGTCGACTCTATCTATTTTGTCTCATTAGGTCAACCCCCCGCAAAAAAAAACCCCAACAAAACATATCCCTGTGACACTGGCAGTGACAGTTCATTTATATAACCTCGGAGCAGCGTCGCTGTCAGATCGAAATGTTAATAAGCATCTTTAGTGAATGTAGCGAATTAATATATGTAGAATTCTAACATTTACATAATGACAATATGAAAGAAACTTGTATCGCCCCTCATTTCCCGAAATATGCTTAACGGAATTACACGGTGACGTACTGCAAAAGTTATATCGTTGGTCTTGTATCTGTGTACTAAGGAAGCGGTGTTGTCGATAATTAAAGTGAAAGTAATAAAACGTGTCTTATATTTCTATTTTATCGTAACGGAACTAAAACAACGTTGCATTATAACTGTATGCGCAAATAATAAAGCATTGTTAAAAGTGCGTATCATAAAATTAATACACATGTCGACCCAGATTGCTGCAAAAAAATTCAGAATTCAATTCAATTCAATCTTGTGTTGTATGGCTCCATCAAGGCTTTGATGATTCTGCCAATGTCAAGTTGAATAAAACACGGCTAGTATTATAAACTTATCGGTAGGCAAGGGAGGGTGGTTGTGTTAAAAATATAGAAGCATCGAACCTTGTACAACACTATCAGAAGTGTCACTGTCAGTGTCAGTGTCATAGGGATCATCGTTATGCGCGGGCACAATAGTTAAAATCTCGCACGTGTGTATTAGGGCCTAATAGACTCTGTTACGATTTCGAGAGACAGCGAAGCACCATTTGTGAGAGCGAAATGCTGTTCTGATCCCTCGCTTACACGATGACTACTGCCACTGCTGCCGTCACAGTCGCGGAATGAAATGTCCGCGTCACTTCTTGGACTTTACCGTCTTCAAAATAAAATCGAAAATTGGCGTAACCTTTTTATTCCTCCACTATACTATACCTAGCTGAGCCCTTACATCAAAGTACACCTCGTTTTGGATATTGCTAATTTGTTTTTAAAATAGGTAAATCAAATTAGGACGGGTAGACTTTTTTATATAAATGCTATTTTGTCAAGTATAGACAATTGTTAGGAACGGAGTTTTTGGTAGTTAGATATAAAACATAAATAGGGATGTTGACACCAAATAAGAAAATCAATGAATCCGAATTTACTCGAAAAAGGATCAAATTCTCAATCAAATAGTGAAAAAAGTAATCCAAAAGAATAAATAATTACATAATTATAAGTCTTCAAAGTTTTAGGAGGGGGCATTTTCTGTCCCTTTTCCGCAAAACGCCCCGTTGTATTGAACGATCGTCATTTACTATGGCGCTACAGGTCAGTGACGTCACTGACCTGTAGCGTTTTCTCTCTCTAACTAAAAACATTCTAACGGTTGTAGTTTCGTTATTTTTTGAGATATTTGAATAGGATATTCACTTTTTGGAATAGTTTTATGTATTCTTTCGTATGGAGTAATAATAAATTTTGAGTCAACATCCCTATTGTAGAATGAAATATAAAACCGTAAGCCAAACACTAAATAATACACATCACTTACAGTTCTCTGACACATACCTAATAAGTTCTTGGGAAAAATGAAATTTTTAGTACAAGCTATTATTGCCGACTGTACTTTTTTTTCACAGTCATCAACTACTCGTAGAGAAGGTTCCAATGAGCCCAAACACGACGGGCTTATCTTGTGTAAATGATGGAGCGAGATCACCCAAAAGATGCCTATTCACTCGAGTTTACACACACACACAACACATAACACTAAACAATATTCTTTATACCTAGTACAGGGTGATCTTATTATGAAACGAGCCGAAGGCGAGGGCGATTACACGAGTGTTCGTGTTTTAAAGCCTAATGGAGAATGTCAATAGGTCTGCAAAATCACTTGAAAGTTTGTTACGGTAAAGCTTTGATTCATACAAATACATTAGTTTTTGTTTCATTCAAAAATACCAAGTAGTTTTGATTTTACAGGCATTCAAAGTGAGTCCCGCTAACCGCGTGTGGCATCATTTTGCAACGCTAGTCTAGTACGGAAGCGCGCGAACAGAGTGAGCGCGTGTATGGCGAGTGTTGCACTATGACGTCACGAGGGCGGGTCGTCGCGCGTCACTTTAAAATTCAATATCTTGGAAACTAATGGACGTATCGAAATAATTCTTTCACATATATTTTTTATTTTTAACAGAGAATACAGAAAAATGGAATTCTAAATTAGTTAACATTCTCCATTATGTACAGTTGCATGCACTACTTTATCAACATCCATATATTAAATCCTCTTTCATGTGCGGCGTGCGCCGTGTTTGACGAGACAGCCCAGCCCGCAGCCCCCGGTGGTGGCGCGAACCGCCGCTGTAAAAGTTGTCGCCATACATACATTTACACTTTTGCACCTTATTCCATTACAATAAGGTGCAAAAGTTTAAATGTGTCTATGGCATCGACGTACGTGATCTCGTAAAACTGCATTATTTTTGGTGTAGTTCTACCGCGCGCGCGCGCGGCCGGGGTCTTCCTGCACGGTATATATTGTAAAGCTGGTCCTTACCTACGGTTTTTGAGCAGAGTGTACATTATTGCCATTGCCGGGAAGGGAGCAATTGCAGGCTGTGTATTTGTTTAAACGGACGAGCTTGCGAGTCCGTTTAATTATAATACGAAGCCTGCAATTGCCATTCCGGCCGAGGCTAATAAAGTGCTTTTCTCAAAAAAAGGGGAAATACGACAAAAATTTAGTTAAGATTTGATAAACATAACCTTAAAACGTCAAAAACATCATGCTTTCCCGCCGTTTATTTTTTTTAACAGAATCGCAAGTGTATTTTTCCACTGAAAAACGCAAATTATTCGAGACACATAAACAAAACGACGCGTTTCCAATAGAAAAAGGCGAGCTGAAATGGCTGAATACGACCTGTGCCTCCTTATATATGACAGTTGCTACTTTTTAAAAAGTTTATAACTCGACAAATAAAGGAATTTATGTGAGATTGCAGGCGGCCTGCAATGTTTTTTACTTTTTAATTTGGATCTGACCTTAAACTATACCCTTTACCTTCCAATATGTAGCGACTAAAGTCCAGTTTGCGGGCCATTTTTGAGAAAAGAGGATTTACTATATGGGTGTAGATAAACTACTATTCATTTACGCGATTCACATCCGATCCTACTAATTTTAATTTATTCCTTTGATGCGTTAACGCACAGTGTCCCTTATTTAACTGCGGTAAAACTTTACAGTATTACAGTGAACAATATTTTTGGCATGGCATTAGATATTAGCTCTGTCTCTTCTGCCGCATTCCGAAAGGCATACGTTTCTGGTATGCGCCGGGCATGCCGCTGCCGTATGAGTCTGTCTTCTTCGTAGCCATGATCTCGGCGTTTAGTAGCATGTCTAACGTCTGAAACAAATGGTACAGTGGAATACATTACAAAACGGCAAGCTTATCTAGACTACTTTTGGCTAAAATATTGCTTTTTTCCGACTATAGCTTGTTTTTTTTAGCATCAGAAAGAGTGACACATCGTCGGGGATAGTGCAATACCGCGTAACTAGCACTGGTAAATACTGCGTACTATATCTGCACACCACCGCTAAAACAAATCCGCGTAACGGGCATTGGTTAATACCGCGTATCAAACAAATGTAGCCAAATTCAGATTTTTCCACCAACGTAAAATCCTGCTTAGAATATACCAGTTCAACCACCCGTTGCATTTAACCAATAGCGAGCTAGTTATTGCTTAACCCTTAAATGCATGGTGTGACATATATACATCATAACAAATAATTCAAGATTTATTTAACTGTAGGCTTATTTCACAAGGTAATTTAATATATTTTCATTTTCATTCTTAACATGATAACCGTTCTATATATTCAATAAACCTTACATTGATTTATAAACGAAATGTCGGTAATTTAAAAACAACGGCGGCCATTTTTTTATGGTCTCGAAAATTGAAGTTTTTTGATCAGTGTTTTTGGCAGTTTTATAGTTTAGTAAGTAGTTTTTTTCTGCCTAGAATGTATTTCTACACATCATAAATATTGTCCGAGTGCTAAGTTTAGTAAAGCATTTCGCATAAAAATAAGCAATATTTGTACTTGTTGATAAAGTATGAAAAAAATCTTTTTTTTTATTTATAAATATTGTATGAAGAGCATACAAGAGAATTTTGATATTATTTTCCCGTTATCAATACACCTTAGAGCACCAAATATCGCGTTTTTATTGAAAAGGAAAAAAACATGCATTTAAGGGTTAATAAAAATGCCGCGGCTCAAATACTCTCAAGCGGCGATTCCACGTTTTATGCTTCTCCTGTAACGTTGGTTGTTGTGTAGATACGCAGTATTTACCAGTGCTAGTTACGAGGTTTTGAATTACCGTCGTTGTGTAGATACGCACTATTTACCAGTGCTAGTTACGCGGTATTGCACTATCCCCGACCACATGACGTTTTACGAGAGTTTTTATCAGGCACGTTCTGCCGTAAAAGTGTGAAATAATCTCAATGGTGTCAAATAGGAGCGATCGTGGCCCAGCGGCGCCTGCGTACCGCTTGCGGTATCTAAGGGCAAGCAACGAGGACTTGGATGGGTGACCGCTTTGAGTGGTTACTAACTGAGCGCTCACGTGCTTTGGAAGGCACGTTAAGCCCTTGATCCCGGTTGCTGTCTATGACAGCAGTCGTTAAGCCAAGTTGGAGGCCTTCGGGCGGTTTGAGAACTTCTAACAGTCAAGTTGGCCACTCACTTGACCAAGCCTAATCCCAATAAGGTCTAGTTTCCCCTCGAGGTTGGAAGGTCAGATGGCGGTCGCTTCCGTAAAAACTAGTGCCTACGTCAAATCTTGGGATTAGGTAGCGGACCCCAGGCATCCTTCAGGATGCAACTGTACTGGGATAACGCTAGGTGGATGAATCTCAATAAATATTAAAACCGTAGGAGCTATGAGTTGACTTTCTCTATGTGTTCGTATGTGTCACACCTACAACTATGACCAACCCGCACTCGTGAGATTGAAGCACTATACCTTTTCACGCCACTGCTCGGAAATATGGCTATAGATGGCGGGAATTGGGGCGTCAAAATTGTCAATAGTAGTAGACTCATGAACAGGACAACTATGAACCTAAACCCCATCTAAACCACACCTAAACCGCTACAACAATGTAATATTGTTGTAGCGGTTATAGTATGCTATCGTCCAATCAGAACACGCCCGTACTTCATATGACACAAAATCAACCAATCACAACTCGTAAAAATTAGGTATTTTTTGGTGTCGCCAACTATGTTATGAAAAAGAAGGTTATTGGTATATAGGCCTTTTTAAGACTTTTATGTGCTTTGAAAGGTTTGCATTGAACATTTATTACATAAAAACGCCTTTGAATAGGCATGATGACTCAAAAAAAATTATTACTTCAATAGAAAGAAGACATAAAACTATGCCAAATAGTGAAAATCCTATTCAAATATCTCAAAAAATAACGAAGCAACAACGGTTAGAATGTTCGTAGTTAGAGAGAGAAAGTGCTACTCGACCGTGACGTCACCTTTGAGTAGCGCCATAGTAAATGACAATCGTTCAATACAAAGGTGCGTTTTGCGGAAAAGCGACAGAAAATACCCACTTTTAAAACTTTGAAGACTTATAATTACGTAATTATTTATTTTTTTGAATTACTTTTTTTGCCATTTGATTGAGAATTTGAGTCATTATGTAGAAAATTTGGATTTATTGATTTTCTTTTATAGTGTCATCATCCCTATTATCTAATAACATACTGGCCATTAAAAACGTAAGTACTGGATAAAGAATAAGGCGGGAGATTGTGAAAAAGTTATTGTGTTGCTGCAACCAACAAACTATAAAAATGGATTTGATTTCCTCTCAGTAGACGTCAAAAGCACTTTGTTAAGCCTCGGCCGAAAGTGCAATAGATGGATCTCGTACTTTCGAGGGCCTCCACTACGCGTCGGCCCTCGAACTAACTCGTCCATCTATTGCTTACTTTCTAGCCTCTACAACAATGTAATAATAAATAATAAATAAATAAATATTTGTGGACAATCTTACACAAATCAGCTTAGTCCCAAACTAAGCAAAGCTTGTACTATGGGTACTAAGCGACGATATACACACTTATATAGATAAATAAATACTTAAATACATAGAAGACATCCAAGACCCAAGAACAAATATTCGTGCTCATCACACAAATAAATGCCCCGACCGGGATTCGAACCCGGGACCTCCAGCTTCGTAGGCAGGGTCACTACCAACTAAGCTAAAGCGGTCGTCAAATGCAAACATGCACACTTACCTGCTTAGAATCTATTAGTTGCCGGTCTAACAACGCTTTGTACACGTCTTCGAATTGCTGCTTGAGGTCCTTATTGTCACTTTCTTCCACTGTTTCCTTTACTCGTAATATCTGCAATAAATGCATTCGAATAAGTCGAGCGCTCGTGGCCAAGCGGCGCCAGCGTACCGCGTGCGGTATGTGAGGTTAATCAACGTGGGGCGCGGTCAGTACTTGGATGGGTGACCGCTTTGAGTGATTACTAACTGAGCAGCGCTCCCGTGCTGAAGAAGGCACGTTAAGCCGTTGATCCCGGCTGCTGTCTATGGCAGCAGTCGTTAAGCCAAGTTAGAGGATTTCTGGCGGTGAGAACTTCTAACAGTCAAGTTTCCCACTCACTTGACAAAGAAGGGTCGAAGTGGCACCACGTCCGTAGGGAAAGTGCCCACCGCTACCCTACACGTGACCCCTGGATGGTGCTAATAGTGCAACAAAAACTTGCACCCGTACTGTATTCTCGAAGATCTCACGATTCTAAATAATTGCCCCACGATAAATAAGTCGCTTGAGTGCCCACTCACTTGACAAAACCTAATCTCAATAAGGACTAGTTTCCCCTCGGAGTTGGAAGGTCAGATGGCAGTCGCTTTCGTAAAAACTAGTGCCTACGCCAAAATCTTGGGATTAGGCAGCGGACCCCAGGCATCCTAGCTTCAGGATGCAACTGTACTGGGATAACGCTAGGAGGATGATGGTGCCACACGATAAATAAGTCAAATTCGAATAAGGAATGCAAGGTCGATATTTGAGTGTTTATTTTTAGGAATTGTCCAAAATAAATCGAAGTGCTACTTACAGTTTCCTCAAAGAACGTGTGTTTATCCTTCTGCTGAGGCGAGTCTATGTCTAACACCCCCCGCAGCACCGGTAGCGCGTCATCCACTCTGCCCATGGCTGCCAAGGCCATGGCCTGCATAAAAAACATGTACACTGACTTAAAAAAAAAACTCCTAGTCACAGTAATGGCACACCTGTGACACGCGAAGGAACGTACGCGCTGTGGGTAAGTATGTGTGCGTGCGCTGTCGGTACACGCGTCAATTGTTTGCGCGGGTGCGTAGCGCATGGCGTGGACGAATCGCGAGGCGCGACGGCACCCGATCGACACCGGGCGGGTCTCGGAGACGAGGTAACTGACCTCGGTGCGGGGGGTTCGTGTCCGTTCTGTATGTAATACTATTATACTATTCTGTGGTAATGGATAAAATAGTGTATGCTTCGCTACACCACAGAATAAGTAATAGTACTACGTACAGAAGTCCCACTGTTAACAAATCCTCAATTTACAACCCCAAATTATAATAGGTTATTAACAAACTTTGACCACACCAAGCGAATGCGGCGACCGTCCGGTAGCAATGCGCGGCAGCCACTGAAAAGACTGTACTTGCAGCGGCGCGGCGAACTGACGGAGTGAGCTGGCTCGCTACACTCAGATTCTAGCATTACCCAACATTTATAGGTAATAAGTACGGAGGTAGCGAGAATATTTCAGAATATCAACTTCAGTAATGTTCACTACCACATTACATGGAGACCCTGCCAGTACAGCCCTGGGCCTGCTGTACTAGCGGTGTTTAGCAATTTAAACAGAAATATTAAAAACTTTTGAAAGATAACCTTAACGACCAAATCTCTAAATAGCGTCGAATAACTGACCTTAATATTCCTAATTGTGACATAATGTTGTTTCTGCATCGATATCGACTCTAAAGCTATGTGCGGGGCGCCCTGCTTCAACGCCAATGCTAAAACAAACGAAATTCACCTTTATAACAAAAGCAGCATGTACTTCATACAGGACAGTGTAGAAAAGCTAGAGGGCTCAAAATCACGTAGGATCATGCAATAAAAGTAAGCAATAATTCCACACACCCCTGTCAGTAGAATGTCATGAGATTTTAATTCGTATTCCATATAAAAAAAACTATGTATAATATTAGTTGGTTTGTTGTGGCTTTTTTGTGTCTTTTGAACACACAGTCTATGTATAATAAAATAACGGTGATTAAAATTAAAGGGATATCATACCAGCAAAGAACGTGCATGCTCTTCTGAGTGGCGTAGTTCCCGTTTTGTTCATTTCTGACCATAATTTTGATGCATATTCCATACTTTGAGGAGTATTCTGAAACAAAGTTTTATTAAACAAAAAAGTATTAGCTAGCTCCTTCTATTCGCATAGAGTACCTATGTTAGAATGAATAAGAATATTATTAGATTATTACATAAGTATATAATAATTGCCAGGTAATTTTCTTTCTTGCTATTGGGATTAGTTGCTCAATCTTTTTACAAACTTTTATTTGACTTCCCATGTTAGTGTGTGTGGGACAAATCTTGCAACTAAATTTTCAATTGCTTGCCGTAGCTCTAGTATAAGTTTTTTCGAAACATTAACTAATTCGAACGCGTTCGCCTTTTGTCTCAAAATTTATGAAAACGCTCTCACCGAGTTTGAAATACGCGCGTTCATCGGTTAGCAACAAATGTTATAATCGCTGTTTTAGTTTCCACTAGTGACCACCACAGGCGCTGTTCACGTTTTCATACCACTTTCATACATTTTGAGACAAAACGCAAACGCGTTCGAATTAGTTAGTAATGTTACGAAAAAACTTAAACCGGTATCCGATTGAGCTGAAAGGCATGCTTATGTATGCTTGGTGACAATGCAATATTATGGTACCATCGAGCTGATCTGATGATGGAGACAGAAGGTGGCCATAGCAACTACTAAACTACAGAAGAGAAACCTATCGAGTTTGGGCTCATTTTAACCATCTCCATGAGTAGTTGATTACTGTGAAAAAAAAGTACAGTCGGCAATAAAAGCTTGTACCAAAAATTTAATTTTTCACAGAATCTTATTGTTTTATCTACTACTAACGCTTTCGCTGCCAAGCTTTTCGTAGCGCTACGCAATTTTCTACGCATTTTAAGTCATCAGTTATCGACAGTATGCCAGGACCGCATTCTCACATTTTTCGGACACCTCTCACGACGTCCTTCAGATAGCCTGGAGTGAAATATAATGAGGGGAAAAGTTGAGCCAGAGGTCCCGGGGCAGACCACCCGCTAGATGGAGCACCCAAGTCACTGCACCCCTGCAACTACATCTGCACGAGGCCATCCATAAGGCGGGTGACAGGAGCCGATGGAGGAGTCCGATCAGCAAGAATGGGACATGATGTCACGATCCTCAGCATTGGGGGAGCGACAGATGATGATGACGCAATTTTCTCTACATACGAGGAAACACATGTTACGGCTATGCGTCTGCGAGCAGAGAACGTTAGCGCTGTGCGTAAGTATGTGTGCGTGCGCTGTCGGTACACGCGTCAATTGTTTGCGCGGGTGCGTAGCGCGTGACGCGGACGAATCGCGAGGCGCGACGGCACCCGATCAGCACCAGGCGGGTCTCTCAGGGACGAGGTAAGGTAACTGACCTCGGTGCGGGGGGTTCGTGGCCATTCTGTATGTAATACTATTATACTATTCTGTGACTAAACTAACCTGTTTATAGCAAGCAGCAAGAATCAAAACAACTGGATATTTTGGATACTTTGACATATTGATCTGGCGGTCCTTGACTCTTTCAAAGACCCTGTACATGTCCTCATACATCTGGTGGCTGTATAACAGGTCCAGTAGCACTTGGTAGGTCACTAGTTGGTCAAAGAAGTTTCCATTGTCTGGGTCTTCAAAACACTAGAATTGAAAAGGATGGGTATTAAAATTTAGTACAAAAAATGTAAAAAAAAAATACAAATAACTGAGAAACAAAAGAAAAATTATCCGATATAATTTTGATCATGCATGAAAAAAAGGCTATTTGTATTTATAGGTATTAAACTTTAGAGAACCGTCTCTTTGGGGAGCGGCCTGTTATGAGAATCTTATTTCCATATATTTTTATGTATTGAGAGGTTAAGATATTGTTTATGATTTAGATTGGCACTGTTTTTAAATTCTCAATAGAGTATAAATAGTGGAAACTGGAGAAGTATGTATGTATTCTATTCCAGAAGTGAGCATATAAAAATTCTTCTAAGCTTTTGTCCATTCATCACAAAAAAAAAACAATTAATGTTAAGTTTTTAACTCTGAATTCTATTAATCTATTTTTAATACAATGTAAAAATCACATATTGTAATAAAATATAAATACTTAATATATGGTAGTGGCGGGTTTATTAACAAAGAAAATGTATTTCATGCCAATTCATGAAATCAGAAATCAGAAATGTTTATTTGCTTAGATACAGTTAAATAAGTTGTTTCTTAAAATTATGTGGTACAGTGTATCTAGCCTGCAAGCAGGTGTGCAAATCATTATTTTAAAAAAAATGTACATGTCAAATTTGTCAATAATAATTATTAAATTATAATAAAAAATTAAATTAGAATGTCAATCATTAATAATGAGGAATAATATTATATTAATTTAACAAACAGTTTAGCGACAGATAAAAAATTAATATACATTTTAGGGACGAAACATACATCGGAAATTACATACCTAACTATAATCAAGTGTGTCCTAACTCTAAGTAAGCTTTTACGCTGTAAAAACAGCGGTCCAGGAGCCAGTTTTAATGTTTCTGGAAGTCGGTTGTAAATGACAACACACATATTAAATACATTCTTCCTATAAATCATTTTACGTGTCTTGAAATAAAAAAATAAAAAATAATTAATAACGAGTTACACTAAAAGATAAATCCTTACTTTCAAAGCTTCATTGGGTGCATCCAAGAAATGGAACATCCTCATGACCACAGGTCCAAATACAAAGGACCCAAATCTGTATTCTGTACTTTGTGTGTTGAATCTGAAAATATGGCATTATAGGGCAATTTTTTTTTAAGATTCAGGAAGTAAATGTATACCTACATATTTTTCATTGTTCAACGATCACAATTGTCACAATGCAATGTACTGAATAATTATTAAATTATGAGCATTGAATATATATATATATATATATTCAATATATATATATATATTATATATATATATTATTTATTATATATATTTTATTTTTTTATTATTATATATATATATTTATATATTATATTGGCTGTTATGTGAATAACGATGAATTGAAGAATGTGTATCTAATTAAAATAATAGTGATTTAGACATGTATTGTAATTAACCCTTATCTTGACAAAATTTAAATAAATCATGAGTTCAAGCCTCGGCTGTGCTCCATAGAAAAAAAAATGTTCTTGGGAAAAGGCAAAAATATGTGTTCATTATAAGGGTAAAGTTAAGGGTGTAAGATAATTTAGAATGTACTTACTTTTTAATCATTTTAACAATGAATTCCAAATCCGTAGGCTCAGCTATGTGTATCATATTCTTTAGATCCTCTGTAAATACCATGTTTTTTGGGTTATCCACAAATTCAGTCATCTTTGCCCTGAATTTCTCACTGAAGTTCGCCAAGTGTTCTTTAACCTTTTTCCTGGCATGAAGATAGCCATCGATCCCTAGAGCTGCCGGCGCGTAGAGTTGTTGAACTGCCAAGGTAATAAACAGTTAAACAGGACACATTTCGTAAGAGCACAGTGAAGAAAATTTTAGTATTCTTAGCCCCGGTTCGAATAATGATTTCAAAATAATACTGAATGATTACCTTGTGTCAACTGGATCATCCGACATGGGATATGTAATCTTAAACTTTTTAGGATAGGATTCCTTAAGAAAGTATTCATTAATAAAGACATTTTAACTTTTAGAATTTAATGAAATGAGATTATTTCTTTTGAAGTTTTAGGTTAGAAAGGTTTTGACGTTATGTTTTTTTTTTAACACGTGATACCTCGACTTCTAGCCAGACAGTTGCCAGATAAAGGTAAGACCGCATTAGGCGTAACTACCCGACGCGCCACAGCAGCGGCGCGACGCGACAAAATATGTTTTTTTTTAACACGTGAAACCTCGAATTCTAGCCAGACAGTTGCCAGATAAAGGTAAGACCGCATTAGGCGTAACTACGCGACGCGCCACAGCAGCGGAGCGACGCGACAAAATATTCTTTGTATGCAATTGTATGAGATAAAACGCATTACACGGCAGCGGAACTACTCGCCGCATAATGCGGTTTATCTCATACAATTGCATACAAATAATATTTTGTCGCGTCGCTCCGCTGCTGTGTCGCGTCGCGTAGTTACGCCTAGTGCGCAAACACCTTATCACCTTAAAGCGGGTCATTCCTAAAAGTGAAGTCGACAATAACTGAAGTGAAGATGGTGGTCTCTAGTTCCCAAATTGACGTAAAATGGGGCAGGCGGCTGCAAACTTTGCCACTAGGTGGCGCCACTAGAGTTTGTCACATCTCGATTGATGCACATTTAACTTTAAAAAATATTGTACGTTTAAAATACCGTTATAAATAATAATAAGTATTAAACTTTGTATCTTAGGCTGAGACACTGTCGGTTAATGTTTCAAAGCCATTTAAATACAAAAGGTTTTATTTAGACAGGAGCGTGTAAGTTATATTTTCGTAAACATATACTCGTCCGTTTAGCGCGATAAAATGGATCCAAATGAAAAATACGGACGTCTGACTCTGATACAGCTAAAAGCACTTTTACGGCAACGCGAGCAATCAGTAAAAGGACCGCAAAATTAAGGTGGCTGTAGTGAGAAAAATGAGGAAATTTCTGAAAAAAAACTAAAATTAATATATTAGTATGTGTTCTGTAAAATATACGTAATAATAAACATTATCAGCAAATATCAAGTTCATAGGTCTCAGCCCAAAGCACAGATAACCCCCACTAGATAGAGCTTCTAGGGCGAGGCGCTCGCGCCACAGCTGGGCGAAGTTGCGCTTATAATACTGCCCCGCCTTACGCCGCTCAGTCAGTCTCGTCCAGGTTCATGACCTATACGTACGTGGCACAAAAAATACTTAAAGTTGGTTTAAACTAACCGTAAGCATGGGTTTTTGTTCGGTAAAGTGGTGTGGGAACGATTCCCGAACTACAAATCTAAAGAAAGGCGGAATTACATATCATAGGTAAGTTAAATTAATACAAATACACATTTTATTCTGCCCGGCGGAGATCATTTTACACTGGCCGGGCCGGCTTATAAGGCGTAGTGAAGTGTGCTTGTTCCTTTCCAACCAACTCAAAGGCCAATATACTTTCTCTTTCTAACAGCACGTGCGCGGGCTAGTGCTGTGCCAGTGATGTTCGGTTCCGATTTCATTTAATTATCAGTTCATCCGTATTTAATATATCACATGATTTTAATAAATATTAAAATTTTATTGGTAAACATTATTGATTAGTTTTATTTTTTGATATTGAATGTCAGTATTTACGTAGACAATTAGTAGTTTATGCAACTGGTACATAATGAGGGGCATTAAAACACGAGTGTGTTTTATGAAACGAGCCGAAGGCGAGTTTCATAATAACGTCACACGAGTGTTTTAATGCCTAATTATGTACAGTTGCATACATTACTTTATCTACACACATATTATAACTACTCTAAGATGGGTTCAGAAACCGTAGTAAATAAATACAATAATTGTGTTAATACAACCTTCTTTGCACGGTTGCGGAAATATCGAAATCAGAACTGGCAACCGATACCTGAATGTTATTTTAAAAAGTAAAGAGTCCCTATTCTGATGTGATCATGTCGTTCTAGCTCAAATTTCGTGCGATATATACTAAAAAAACATCGAGCTGACATTTGGCATCAACTGAATTTGAATTTTCAGTGATACTAGAATAGGGACATGTCAACTTTGACATTTAAATTTTGACAGTTTTGTTTGACGTTTAATATTTTAACATCATATATGAGATTAAAATTTAAAATTTTATTACTGCTGTAGCCTTAGCCACAGATAAGAAAATTGCCATAAATTCATTGAATGTTGAAATGAGAGTCATTTTCTACGGTTTCCGAACGCATATTAGAGGATTTATGATATGTGTGTAGATAAATTATTTTACTATATGAATCATTGTAGAGGTTCGTATAAGGAGGTGGCAGATGGTAATAGTGTAGTGTTTTTTATCTCGTTTTACTTTATACGCTAAACAAATCAGTGTGGTTGTATGGGATAGAATATTTAGTTAGTTTGTTCTCATTGTAGTTTTGTTGTTGTCTTATTTTATTATGAAGTTTATACAGTAGTAACATAATAAGTGCTGGTGGATTTCTTTCAGCAATTAGGACTAGTGACACGAGAAGGCCCCAATACTGAATTTAGAAGAAGTGTAAGGGATTTAGAGATAAACCCATTGCAATTAGGTTTTTTTGTATTGTCTTGGTGGGCAATCAGCACTAGTGACACGTTGTTGACCCTCTGCTAGACTTCGAATAAGTATAAGGGATCTCGGAGCGGAGTTGGTTAGACATGGAGTAACTGCAATTGGGTTTTTTCGAATCGTCTTGGAGGGCAATCAGGGCTAGTGACACGTAGTTGACGCACTGCTGGACTTCAATGAAGTATAAGGGATCTCGGAGTCGGTTTGGGATGGAGTAACTGCAATTGGGTTTTTTCGTATCGTCTTGGTGGGCAATTAGGACTAGTGACACGTAGTTGACCCACTGCCGTACTTCGAAGAAGTATAAGGGATCTCGGAGTTGGTTAGAGATGGAGTAACTGGAATTGGGTTTTTTCGAATCGTCTTGTGGGCAATTAGGACTAGTGACACGTAGTTGACCCACTGCTGGACTTCGAAGAAGTATAAGGGATCTCGGAGTTGGTTAGAGATGGAGTAACTGCAATTGGGTTTTTTTGAATAATATGTATGGATCAACATTTGATCTGAAATAAACGATTTTTATTTATTTAAATACAGCGCATATACATGAATCAAAATGAAATTGTTTCAAATCTAAATTTTATACAATAGTAAAGGTTGTAAACATGCCTAGAAGATATTATTATAGTCAATTCAATAGATAAAGTATACACGCCATGTAAAATAATTTACCTAGAATAAATTGGGGTGCTAGTAAAAACCGGTAGTCAACAACCGTGTCTCATCACTAGCCCGCGCGCCATTTTGCGGCGAAGGCGCGCCACAGCCGCGCGCATTTTGAAACGGCCAATCGCAGCGCTGTTGCCGACCTCCCCGCAGCCCGCACCTACCGCTAACTTTGGTGACTTTTGAATCGAACTAAATCGTTCATATGCGGTATCTAGTGTGGGGTTATCTGTGGCCCAAAGAGAATAATGGGGTTAGCGGCTGCCAAACTTTGCCACTAGGTGGCGCCACTGAGTTTGTGCCAAGACATTAGTTCGTGATTATTATTCTCTTTGGGCTGGGCCGATTTTTTTATCTGTTAAATCGGCCCTGCATGCATACACATAATACGATTTGGCAGTGGCACTGCAAGCTTGCTGCAAGCAGCGCCCTGCAGGGCTTTGAGTAGGCAGCTTTAATACGTCATTGGTCTATACTGATAGCGTATCGGATGATGGGAACACAGCCTAAAAATTGGTAACTAACAACATTCTTCGTAAACATCTTTTTCGCATACATGACATTTTCACACGTCTATCTTGTCTATAATCAATGACAGCAGTAATAAGGACTAAAAGGCGGAATTGTTGTATTTTGTTAAAATACTTTAATGTACTTTCGATATTCCACCTTAGTATCTTCCCTGTATCATGATGTCGACCACCGAAGGCGAACTAGATGTCGAGGTGTCTCATGAACGTGAGGAAGGAGAGGTTAGAACTTTTCTTATACGTATACTTTTTGCTACCATTTATCCTGCAATTTCCTTGCTATTTATCGTTTAAAATCTATAGATCTGATATATTTGATCATGCTCTGTATTCTTAAAAGGTATAAATACAAATTCGATGTATATTTGTCGTAGTTTAAAAGGTGTAACGCAGTACTTTGTTACTTTGACATTTGGGCGTACATTATTTTATGCGTCCTATATTCTAGTTGGAGGATTCGGATGTGGAAGAGGGCACGTACATACCGCTGGCACGGCCGGAGGCGTTCAATCCGCCGTCGCTGGTGAACATGCAGATTCAGGATGAATTGAGCGACGAAGGGTCACCGCAGGAGTCGTCTGGGTCGGAATCTGACGAGCCGCGGCGGCGGCCGAAGCGCACGAAGCTGAGGCCGAAGCGGCCGCAACCGGCGCAGCCGGATAAAAAGGAGAAATACAATGTTTGGTGCAAAGCATTGCAGGTAAATTGGATAGACTATGTTTGACCTATTGCATTGCAGTTTGCATGTTGATGCTCAGTGACTATTACATATCCATCGTCAACTCTAGCTACAAAATATCCATATATTGTCGCTAGAAATCAATAATGCCCGACTCGACATACATACTAGGTTACAGCATTATTGCTTTCTAGAGACAATATTATTCATATTAATGGTGGAATCGGGATAAGCTTAGCAGAACTGTAAATAGACTAGCATTTCAAGATTTGTATTATCTTCAATTTTCATCATCATATCTTTCTCCTGTGCATATAACCCGAAATTGTTTTGGAATTGTCACAAAAACATTTTATTTGGAGCAGTTGTAGCTTAGAAAAACCACAGAAACAAACGTGGTAACAAACTACAAGAAAAAGTTGGTTTATCCATGCAGCTGATTTGTAATCTAATTTTATAGCTTTGAATTGAATTGACTGTCAGTAATCAATTTAATAAGAGTACTCTAGTGAGTTAACAATTTGCCCGGTACACACTGTTTGAGCCTCACATATGCACCACAAGGCAACCTCAATGAGGATTTTCACTTAGTAACGATGTGCGATGGTGGGTGCTCCCCAACCAAGTTGTATCCGGACTTTGTGCCTCATCGTAACACAATTAATTTCTGTGATTTCAGGAAGACCTGTTAACAGAAGACATGGTCAGCTGTGATGTCACAAAGAAAAGCAGATATGGCGTTGAATCTTATGATTACACTATTAAGTATAGGTTAGACGATAGCTATATTCCTAAGAGTGTTTTTACAAGTAATAACTTGGATGATGATAACACATCAAAGAAACGGAGGCATTCAGACCGGTCTAATGTTAAACTGAGGCTCGGGAAGAGGCCAACTACTCAGGATCATAGTAGTAAGCAGCAGCCGAGGATACTAGACGATTTGGTGGCTACTTCCGAGGACCCTATTGAAGTAATTGCTTTGGATATTGCTGAGAAATTGCAGGAAGAAAAAAAGGAGCTAGTAGGTAAGTAGATTAGATTTTTATTTATATTTAAAAGGGTTGGTTTAACGGGTAACCAAACCTTCTAAGTATGTTTACAAAGCGCAAGAGTTTTTTTTATATATTGCCTAATATTACATTATTTATTAACTTATGTTTAAACACTACATTTGACTAACTAACCAACACTTTGCTATATTTTAATTACAACTGATAAAGTGATAACATACACGCATACAAGTTTCGATAAAAACCGATTATGTGCATGTGATTAGCTTGTTGGTAGGTGAACTGCTATGAAGTTATCAAAAATTCAACAGTTTCTTTTTAACTCTGTCCTATTTACACATGCAAGTTTAACTAAGTACTACTGGGTTTAATAGATGAACTCATGATATAATGGAGCTACCTTGCAATCATGTGTAAACTGGACTTATCACTAATTTGATTAGAAGAGAACAAAAACCGGTAATGTAATGCTGTCATGACATGATAAGTTTTTTAGATTCTCTGGTCCATTTATAAATAATAAATAAAAATGAAAATAAAAATAAAAAAGCCTTTATTTTTGGAAAATTATATACAATAGTAAAAAAATTATTATTATTATTGGTGCGCACACCAGAACCCTCTTAAGAGGTGAAGGCCTCTTCCAGTGCATGCCACTGATCTCTATCTTGGGCCTTCCACACCCAGTTGGACCCCACTAGCTCTGCAATCTCGTCAGACCACTGTGCTAGTGGTCGGCCCTTCTTCCTAGCGCCCGTTGGTCCTTTCCAAGTTGTTGTTTGGAGTGTCCACCTTTCGTCTTGGAGTCTAGCCACATGACTTGTCCATTTAACTTAACCTAATATTTTGCTTAATAAGACATACTGCATAGCAACAATGCCAAAACTGTATAAAATGAAACTTATCTGTTCGCGTTTTCAGGTAGGATTGTACAGGTGTTAGGTGCGAGCAAGGCAATAGAGATCTACAAGGAGACACAGCGGGTTGAGGCAGATGGAGGAATGCTGGTCATGGTAATACTCATATTTATTATTCTCTTCTGTTGAACTAGAATTATCATAGACATTTTACTGATCATATTTTACACTTTCCTGTCTTTTGTTGGAACTCTATAATGTATATGTTTGAGGATTTCATAGTCTATTAAAACCATCTTTAAATTGGTGGATTTTTGTGTGTGGATTGTGTCTCGCTACAGTGCCATCAGCTACATATACTTAAATAATATCATATCATTTATTTCTATTATAATCATCTTCCTTCATAGGCTATGGTCTTATAATAAGAGTTTATTTATTTCATTTAAACTAATGCACATAAATATAAAAAGTCCAAATGGCGTACTGGATGTCAGTCAACCATAGAGCCAAACAAACATAAAGACCATTACCAACGTGACATAATCCTTTGTCGGCCAGAACGGCACTCGGCGTCGGACCCCCGGCGGCATCTACTTCTTCCTCCTGAAGCGAGACGACGAAATCTCGCAGGAGATGATAAACCAGATCTTCAATGAGGAGCGCAAGGAGACCGCGCGGCGCATCAAGCGGGCGCGAGCCAAGAGCCGACAAAAGGTTATGGAGCAGCTTAAGCAAAGCCTCACAGGTCAGTAGCATAGGTCATGGAGCAACTTAAGCAAAGCCTCACAGGTCAGTAGCATAGGTCATGTATCAGTTTAAGCAAAGCCTCACAGGTCAGTAGCATAGGTCATGGAGCAGCTTAAGCAAAGCCTCACAGGTCAGTAGCATAGGTCATGGGGCAGCTTAAGCAAAGCCTCACAGGTCAGTAGCATAGGTCATGGAGCAGCTTAAGGAAAGCCTCACAGGTCAGTAGCATAAGTCATGGGGCAGCTTAAGGAAAGCCTCACAGGTCAGTAGCATAGGTCATGGGTGGTGATCCATGAGCTATGCTACTGACCTGTGAGGCTTTCCTTAAGCTGCTCCATGCTCTGCTTAAGCTGAGGCTCTGCTTAAGGTGTTAAGCAGAGCCTCACAAGTCAGTAGCACCCCATCCTATTACATTGTTAGTTACATTATTATACTTATATCTATGTTAGTGAGGTTACATAATAAATTAAATTAATTCAGTATTACTTAAAATTAAAAGGAACAACTGAAACATAACTCGATGTCACACAAATCAGGGCTATTTGATATATTTAACAAGTGTCCTGATCTGTGACACCCAGTGACAAAGAATGGGACAATTGTACCTATCTGCTAACACCTTCAAAATGCTGTTTTGACTGTTTCTGACACGGTCCATCAACGATGCAATCCTCTTTCTCATGATCGCGTGAAACCCATCCGTGTGAGCGTCCGCGAACATTCCAGAGGCACTACACCATCTTGGTAGTCTCAACAGCATTGAATGCGAAGGGCGCTATAAGCTTTGCCCTAACACAATTTTATTAATTTAAAATAATTTTCCAGAATCCGAGCTCCCAACGCTTCTATCTCGCGGCGAAGCCACTGTTCAAACTTCGCACGGGTCCAATCCTCCCCCGTCTCCCGCGACAGACGCGCGCGAATGCTCGTCCGACACTGACGCACCCTCCCCGCACCATGCGGACACACTACCGGACCGGACAAGCACCATACAGGATTACGACGGTGCGGACACACTCCCGGACCGGACCGAGCGCACCATACAGGATTACGACGACGATGATTATCTAGAGGTTATGTGTAATGACGATATGGATATGTTCTAAACTAAATGGTGCTTAGTTGCCCCGGGACGGTTCGTGATTTGCTGAGCAAATGACGTTGGAATTGTGAGGACGCTATTGACGTTTCACAATTTGTTCGTGTCGTGTCACAATGTGTTGCCAATAGTCAGGAATCCAAAGTGAATAAATTTTTGAAACACTGATTTGACTACTATAGCTGTATCTGTCGGTTGATGTGACAAATTGGAACGTCTGTTGGCTTTCAATAATCTTTAAAAGTATTTTATGTCACACCTGGCCATAAAGCGGCAATTACCGCACGCTCCGCGCGCGGAAAATCCCACTTCCTGGCCAGGGGGTGACATAAAATTTTGTACTTAACACGGGCGGTAATAAAGAAAGCCTCAGATCGCATATTTATCGCCCTTGCCTACGGCTCGGGCGTCAAATGCCTGCGATCTGAGACATTCTTTATTTTACCGCCCTTGTTAAGTAATGTACTATTACCGTATTGACCACTTGTATTTTGGAGATTGCCAATTTATGCGAGAAGCGAGAATCGTCCCAGTAAAAATTAAATTAATTCTTACACCCTGCGGCTGCCCTCGGGCGAGTAATTTTATACTTTCTGTGGGACTGTAATTTAGTAATATCACTTCCTTTAAATTATGCTTGGTCCAGTCAATATAATATGCCGTCACTTTTAACTGAAATGGTGTTAAACTTTAAACCTCATTGTGAAAATTCGGGCGCCAAATTAAAATTGTACCTTGTGCCAATAAAAAGTAGGTTGCTATTTAATGCTGGCAAAAAATTACGAAGTTATAACCAACCTGGTGTTTAAATGAAAGTGATAGAAGAATGCTTTTGTTTGTTTAAATACTGATGGAAAGCTGGAAACGCACAGACAGCGGTGGCGGCGCGGTGCGGAGGCGGTTCCGGTTGTAATGTTCGAACTAATATGAAAGGGTCCGCACAGAACGCTTTTTTCCCGGCCGGTTTTCTGTGCGGACCCTTTCATATTAGTTCGAATATTACAACCGGTACCGGCTTCGCACCGCGACGCCCCCGCCCCGCTACCGCTGTCAGTGCGTTTCGGGCTTAAATTGTGATTGGTGCCCGTTTGTTAGGTGATTAGTTTAAGATATACTGATATGGTCAGTACCGTATATTGACAAACTTTTAACGTTTTGACCGCACAGCTGGTAAAAGCCGACAGCATAATTTCAACTGCAAATGCAGCTAAAAACTCAATGTAACGGTTTTTTAAAGTTAATCTTGAAAAAAATTATAATATTCTCTTGTCCTGTTGTTAATAGTCTCTTTATTTATGATGCCTGTACATTTTTTTTTAATATTTTTGGTGCTTTGAGATTTTAGCAGAAGCAGAACAACTGTTGTCAACTTGTCACGTTTGGCCACAATTTGGCTAAGTTTTTTTTTTTCATTGACAACTTTCGAAATATCATGTTCTAATTTTCCTATTGTGCACGAAATTCATACCAGGGTGCCAATTTTTGAGTGTCGAACTCTCGAATTTTCACTCGACATTCTATCAAAACGTCATAGTTTTTTGACAGATCTCGTGTGAAAAGTCTAGCGCTCGACACTCAAAAATCGGTTCACAGCTCTGCTAATAAAAAGGATTTCCAAAATGGCAGTAAAATTAATAGTTTGATTATGTGGTAAACTGACCATAAATATTTATATTTAAGATACTATCAATTGTGATTTAACTACATCAAACCGAATAAGGAGGTATATTTTTTTGATGAAAGTGCTTTCTTACCTTATCTGAAAACCAAAGGAGAGATAGGACTTTTTTACACTTTATCGTCGACGGACGGCACGGTAGAACTCTATAGTTTCATTCACAAATAGACCATATACTTTAGACTAATTATGAATGAAACCGTAGAGTTTCCCAGTGCCGCGGACGTCCACGGTAAAGTATAAAAGCGACCAATCAGTTCAGTACCAACAAAAACATGAAAACATTGTAGGTGTTTTATAAATATAATTGATATTGATCTCAAAATTAGGAATTGATGATTACGCGACTAAGGATGGGTTGCACCAAACCGTCTGTAGGTAATCGTAAGCGGTGTTCGTCAAATCTGGGGGGCTACCAGGAACCGAAAACAAAGTATCTCCCTCTCTGTTGCTCCAATGTGCAAGTGCGACAGAGAGGCAGATATTTCGTTTTCGGTTCGCAGTAGGCCATCTGATTCTATGGAAAGTTTGACAAGTTTCTATGGGATGACAGCTGCCGGCGCCATATTTGACGATGACCGGTCTGTGTTCGTACGTTGGTGCCACTGGCGCTTAATGACTAATTTACTTTTTGGCCGAAACTTGGTTTCGTAATTTAATTCCAGATCTGGGGGCTGATTTTTGAATGTCGAACGCTCGACTTTTCACGCGAGATCTGTCAAAAAACTATGAAGTTTTGACAGATGTCGAGTGAAACCTCATCGACACTCAAAAATCGGCCCCCAGTTAGTCTAAAAAAATAATTTGGAAATACCTCATGAAAAGAACTAATAGTTTTGGATCGCAAGCCTTTTATTTGCCCGGAAGTAAGTACCTACAGTCAAAATTTACACGCTTGATACATGCGTTCGCATATTTTAGTTACTATTTACGTGTAAATATAGCGGTCAAATTGTTAGAAAGTCAACGTCCGCCTAGAAAAATATTTTTATAAACAAAAATTTCTTGAAGTTCCACTTTTAGCGTTAGACAATAACGTAGCAGATCCAAATGCCTCGAAATAGATATTTATGTATGTAATTAGAATAACTTATGCACTAACTTTCCTCTTAGTTATATGCCGAGCCGAATGTGTCAGCGGAATTACAATGTGTACATTTTACATTGTGAAGTGAGTAGGAATATGTATAGAACAGACCTACTTAATATAATAAATTTTATAAAAACAAAATGGTTTCTTTTCTTACTTTGACATTGTGTCAAAAGCCTAACGCGATTTAACGTCTGTCATATAGATGGGGGATTGACAAGTTTATCGCGTGCGATAAACTTTGTGTGGCGGTTAATAGGTCTGAAATTGTACTCTATAGTAAACAGAGAGGTTCAGGATTTTAACTGAATAATAAACAAAACAATTACTGAACAATATACACATTTATTATTGCTTTTCAAATTCTTTACAATCTAAATGTCATGATCACATTTACGAATAGGAGCACTAGACAGAACTTTAAAGCTTGACATCCATTTATCGAGAATGTTCGCTTTTGTACCATATCATCGAAGGCTACGGGTAAAACTATGGTTTTATTCATAAATAGACCATAGACTGTAGACTTTTAGACTAATAATGAATTAAATCAAAGTTTTATCGTGCCGTAGACGTCCACGATGAAGTATAAAAGCCACCAATGACTTACGCATATTTGTATACTATTTAGCGCGTGCCAATTAAAGTGCGTGTAATCCAAGACGACGCGCCCCTCCACAGCGAATCTCATACTAATATATGCGCAAATTGTAGGCACTGATTGGGCGGTGGAGGGATGGGCATTTAGAATGTCTCTACATGCACAATAGGCTTGTGTAGTACATGTACTAAGAACTAAAAAGACCTAGTTCCCAACACTGTACTAGAGCGAACTAAGTATTCCGTAAAGTTTCTGCTCTTAGTACATTTAGTACATGCGGAGCGAAACCTGAATAGAGACAACAATATCCGAATGACCGACCGACCAAAGCAACCGAACGAAACCGAACGGCTCTCGACTGGCGCGAACGCGAGCGAATGGTCATTCGATAGTTCACTCATTCAATTCAGTCAAAAGAGGCACAAATAGTCACGTTTCTCTCGGTCTACTAAAAGAACTAAAAGACCGAACTAGTACATGTAAGAGATTGTACTAGTCCGAAGCGATCCACTCAGTGAACGAGCGCGCGCAAGCCTAAATTGCACAACAGATTAAATGCGTAAAATGTAACATTCCCGGGAATAAACTCGAAAGATCCTGACGTTTCCCAACTTGGGGAAGCATATGTGTGCGTCAGCGTGGGAGCTATGCGTTCACATGGTCTATGTGTTGTATTTACTATGCCGCGCAAAAGTATTGTAACTGTGAATACTGTGATGCTGATAGTACAAACCGGCACACATAAGTACCAATCCCATACATTTCGAATGCTACATCACTAGATACAAAGCTGACTACATACTTCGCAAATAGGCGGCAATTATCAGTCATTACTAATACTTGTGATACTGGAATGTCAATATTACCGCGAATTTAAATTAGTTCTTAGTTCTGCTTGTGGCAATGTGCAGGGTCTACCTACCCTCCCATTTCCAAAATCCTAACTCGCGGCCAAGAGAATATAATCACTGACGTTTTAAGAGACGAGACTCTCATACTAGACAATGGACGCGAATTCACAGCAATTGCCACGAAAATCCTACTGCCGCCATTATCCACTTCGAATATTCCATACTATCCTCAGATATAATTTTTTTGTACTGAGTTGCGCGTTGCACTAGCCTGCTCGCGGCCTTCGACATTCGGCGCAGGAACTGTGACGTGCGCCTGAGTTTGACACACGCGTCCGTAACAGAATTGTCTTGAGGATTTCACCTAAAAGGGTGAAATCTAGACATCCGTGTCGCGAGTGGCCGATATGATAGCCCCTGAAGCACAAGGCGAGTGAAGAAAGAGAACAATGCACTGCGTAGTCGCCACAGCCCAATCTGTACAATTGCGCATAGATTAGTATGATGCGCGTCGTCGTGGGCGTGGATGACACACACTATATTGGACTACCTACAGGCTTCAGGCGTAGGTACCTTCTCTTCTACTCCGCTTACACATTGTCACATACTTCAATATACATCAGTATTTAGTGATACTGCTTCAATATTGCGTGATATTAATGACATTGTATTAGCCGCCATAGAAGTGATGGTAGTATCTGAGCTTTCTACAATCACTCAGCATGGGAAATGAACACAGTTTACGGTTTTTGAATTCAAAATACAGCATTTATCCTTATTTTAGAATCCATATTCTAATTTAGCTACAAAACTATTTTTTATATTTCACTTAGTGAGTTGAACTAGGCACTAAAGAGACTAAGCTGAAAGTTAATTAGTTATAATAGTTATAAATTGCAAATTTCAAATCAGAACTTAGTCAAGTGATCTAATTGTAAATACCACTTAAAACTAAGGGTTATTATATAAGAATTAAGGAAGTCAGCTCTTAACTTTGTACTGTATGGTAATACTTAAACTAAATTATATATGATTGAGGTGCAAAGTTACACTGAGGACATATACTTCTGGCTTTTTTTGCTAAAACAAGGCCTTGTGTTGCACCTTGAGGATTATTGCGTCATCAGAAACATCTATGGAAAAGACTGAGTCCTTTGACTCACTTTACTCAAGATTTATTTAACAAAATCACTCACACACTGCCAGATCAAGTTATATGATCATTATGCAGGTCTGACCCTAGAATTACAGCAAGTGGATCGACCACTCTAGGTGCCTGATGCCTACAACCAAATTCCAAATCTTCGAGGCACCTTTTGCATCTCCGCCCTGATCAGGGGACAGCTTACGTCTGGCAGTGGGCTGTTGTGGCTGTATGATAGTGATTTTTCAATCTGCATACCTTTGTCATCATACTAAACTGATCCATCCTTCTTAATGCAAGAGAAGTTCAATACTAAGTATTGTAGCTAAAATTGAATACAGTAAAAATATATGATGATGTTTGGAAGTCTCTTTTCTGGTGAATCAATCACACATACCAGATGTAGCTATAAATTATTATCTTGATAAGGCCTCAGTCCTTGAAAATCAACTGAAAATTGTGGTGAAGTTTCCTTGAAGGTTGCAGATTTGCTTATGGGAAGTCCAGCATCTGTAATTCAATAAATATGTGAAAGAAACAAAATAAGCATAATACAGGTCTATCTATTGGCTACACAATTGCCTATCCTTCTCCATACTAGTTACATACATAATTAAATATTGCAATAATTAAACTTAGGACCTGCAATTGGTTGTAGTGATAGTAGACAATTTTGTAATTACTTAGGAGTTAGTGGAATGCAAGCCTTAACTAAATAGGGATGTTGACTCAAAATTTATTATTACTCCATACGAAAGAATACATCAAACTATGTCAAATAGTGAAAATCCTATTCAAATATGTCAAAAAATAACGAAACTACAACCGTTAGAATGTCTTTAGTTCGAGAAAGAAAGCTCTACAGATCAGTGACGTCACTGACCTCGAGCGCCATAGTAAATGACGATCGTTCAATACAGAGGTGCGTTTTGCGGAACAGGGACAGAGAATGCCCCCTCCTAAAACTTTGAAGACTTATAATGATGTAATTATTTATTCTTTTGAATTACTTTTTTCGCTATTTGATTGAGAATTTGATCCTTTTTTGAGAAAATTCGGATTCATTGATTTTCTTATTTGGTGTCAACATCCCTATTATAATGGATTTCATGAAAATTGAGAGAAACTAAGACTGACTGCAAAACCATAGTAAAAGAAAAACAGAATAAAAGAAAGACTACAAGTGTAAAGGTATAGTGTGTGCCATCCACGAAGGCGCGCCCCTCCACAGCCCAAACCATACAATTGCGCATAGATTAGTATGAAATCAGCTGTGGAGGGGCGCGTCGTCGTGGATGATATGCACTATAACCGTAGACAATCATCTTACCAGCTGTGGCAGGCATTTCTCAACATGCTCAATGTCAACCTTATCACAGGATTCCCGCAGTGCTTGGCTCGAGGCACGGAGGCAGGTTTCTGTGACCAGGCATTTAGCCACCTCCACTACGAGGGATAGCGCGTCATTTCCCAGTTTCGTCTTATTGTCTTCGAAAGAGTTGTTTAGTAACTCTTTTATTACATCCTGATTTATTTAAAACAAAAATATTACATGTTAAGTTCATCTTTCTATTCATATAGAATCATAATACTGACTTTTTAAAGTTATGCAAGAGATGCTCTGTGTTATAAAGTTATAATACAATACATTCGTTCACTCATTTGAGACCAAGAACTGTACAGAAAGTTACGATTATATACAATTTGCTTATATTGACAAGAATTGATGATAGATATTATTATACAGATTTCTGAGTGAACATCTACGATATATCAGATTTCCTATGTACATTTAAAACAATTAACCAGAGGAATACGAGTTGTGAATACTTTATGAATTGTTATGCTTCGTCGGATTTGCCAATACGTACCTGTTTAAAGGAGTTTTTAATGTTTGAAACCACGGAAGCTGGGTCTATCTTGTCGTCTTCATTCTCATTACTGTTACGAGCCATCGCGGACGTTGCTTAGTATTTAATTACCACTAAAATTGCAATAATTCCATGAAATACGCGGGTCAAATACGTGCAGAGTTTATAGCACAAAATTCGATTGATTTGACATTGACATTTAGGATGCGTTCAGTAATATTAATTAATAAAGCGGCTCATCTATTGGCGAGCAAAACCGTCCATATCGGTTCGATTTGCTGACAGCTCGACGAGTCTGCCTTAAGCTGCCTACACAAAGCCCTGCCTGCAGGGCCCTGCTTGCAGTGCCACTGCCAAATCGTATTGTGTGTAGGCATGCAGGGCCGATTTCTGGATCACACAGACAAACAGGGCCCTGCAGGCAGGGCTTTGTGTAGGCGCTTTATGCACTAGCACCACACTTCGCCGTATTTGTGCAAATATTCCTGCTGCATCTCTTTCTTTAATATTGCAAAAGAAAGTGTAAGTGTAGTGAATGTATTGGTCGCTTTTATACTTTACCGTGGACTAGACGATTAAACTCTGTCTATGGTGGAATGAAACCATAGACTATAGAGAATATCGTGGAAGTGCACGTCCACGCTAAACTCTATCGTTTAATTCATAATAAGTCTAAAGTCTATGGTCTATAATATATGAATGAAACCATAGAGAATATCGTGGACGTGCAACGGAAAAGCGACCATTATCTTGCATTATTGTTAACCACTAAACTGTTCATATTTTGAAAGATTTAAATTTATTTACACACAGTACAATGTTGAATGGTAAGGTAATCAATAAAACAATACGAATAATACTTAACATTATAATTATTAATTAGTAATAAATAATCATTGTGGGCTTGCCGCTTGTTGACTAGCTACCAAAAATTCTAATAAATACAATATTCGTTCCCTAACATCATCTAACGACTTCTCTGGCAAATTCTCTGCCGCTAACTTAAGAACTTTCTTTTGTTCAATTATTTCTAGAATAGTCTTGTCTTTAATTTCCTCTGGAGTCAGACTCTGCTGTAATACTTCAAGTAGTCGTTTATCTTCTTCTCTCTTCCACTCGGCTGGCTCGGTTTTGACGATAGAGGTGTCATCTTCTGACATTACCATCATGGACATGTCAGATTCTGAAGGGTCTTGGACCTCTGTCTTTGTGATGGTTAGGTCTGGAGTATCTATTACGTTTTCTGACATATGATTTTCCTGAAAGGAATAAGGATATTTAACTCAAAGGCAATATATAAGAGGGGTAGAGTAGGAATATAATTATGTGAGAAGAAAGAACTTCTAAAGTAAATTATATCCGATTCTCCATGGGAATGACTGAACCGAATTGTAATAATAAAATACTAATATTGTTGTAACTCATTAAGTTTCAGAGTTATAAAAAAAATTGTCTTACATTTTTGACATTGTTATGCTGAGCTTGAATTAATTCTTCGGGATCTTCAATAATTGTCAAATTTTCAACTCCATCGTCATCACTGAAAGAAAAACAAAAGTTGATTATTTTTAATGAAGTCGGCTAAGCTTGCTCGAACATTTTTAAGTTTGCATTCATATCTGTTCGAAGGTTGTTATAGCATAGAGTGCTTTAAATCCCTTTTGACATGAATGTATGACCAATTGACCAGCCACATTCAGACTTTTGGACAGCAACATTAAGGAGTTATTAGTATGCATTACAAAAAATTTTTGGCATTTACTTTCGTAAACCTACTAGCCTACGCCAAATTTTAAGTATTTAAAAACGAACCTAAGTGCCAGTTGCACCAACGTACGAACACAGACTTGAGACTGGTCATCGTCAAATATGGCGCCGGTAGCTGTAATCCCATCCCATAGAAACTTGTCAAACTTTCCATACCATCAGATTTGACGAACACCGCTTACGATTACAGACGGTTTGGTGCAATCCAGCCTAAATCTGTGTATAGTTTTATCTTGACGAGCCAGCAAGGTGGATAACATGAGTACGACGCTATAAGATAAAGCGAGATAGAGAACCGAATGACCGTGGTTTCATATAGAGTACTTTTATCACACGAGCGCGGGTGAGCCATGGTTGTGTGTTGAGATACATGCACATTGTCTATGTGTGCGTCAGCGTCGTAGGGGTTGTCTATGTGTTTGTGTGTGCTCGAGAGATGAAAGTACTGTACCTATCTGGTACTATCTTTTAGCGTCATACCGGTCATGCATTATGAACCATTATTTAGTACCTGTCTGAATGATCAGCTTCATAGTCCATTGTTTGCGAATTATCACACGTCTCATCCTCTGGATTATCTCTGCTTAACGGATCAGTCTCGTCTTCCACATTTTCTGTCACATTGGAATCATTATTATGATCCTCTATAGTGTCTGTGGTATCGGGACCGTTACTATGATCATCTGTATTGTCTATGCTTTCGGCACCATTACTATGCTCTTCTATATTCTCTGTGCCTTCAGCATCTTTACTATGTTTATCTATATTGGCGTTGGCTTCGGTATTTTCACTGTGCTCTGTATTTTCTCTGGCTTGAGCATCTGATTTATTTTCTTCTACATTGTCTGTGGATAGTGGATCCGCATTCACTTTCTTTGCCTTTATTTCTGGAGCTGAACTTTGCTTTTTAGTCTTTTTCGTTGCCCCAGGGGCCCCAAATGGAATCTTTTTTTCCTTTTCTATACATCTGCAAATACAAAAACACGATGTCGTAATTAGTTAATCTAGCGCAGAATATCGTAAGTGATTTCTCATAATTGTCGCTAGGTTTAAATAATCTAAAGATTTTTTACAATTTACTGACAAGAGTAACAAAACTGTTATATATTAAAGCTTAAGCCACACAGAGAGCGGGAGGGCGGTAGCGGCGCGTGAGCGGGCGGTAGCGGCGCGGGAGCGGGCGGTAGCGGCGCGGGAGCGGGCGGTAGCTCCCGCGCGGCTCCCGCCTGCTCCCGCGCGCCGCTACCCCCGTCCCGCTCACGTCCCGCTACCGCCCGCTCCCGCGCCGCTACCGCCCGCTCACGCGCTGCTACCGCTTAAGCTTAAATGTAATACTTAATGGTCGCTTTTATACTTTATCGTGGACCCACGGTAAACTCTATGGTTTAATTCATAATAGGGATGATGACACTATAAAAGAAAATCAATAAATCCAAATTTTCTACATAATGGCTCAAATTCTCAATCAAACGGCGAAAAAAGTAATTCAAAAAATAAATAATTACGTAATTATAAGTCTTCAAAGTTTGAAGAGTGGGTATTTTCTGTCGCTTTTCCGCAAAACGCACCTTTGTATACTCATCATCATCATTTACTTCATTTGATCGTCATTTACTATGGCGCTACTCAACAGTGACGTCACTGTTAGTAGCACTTTCTCTCTAACTATGAACATTCTAACCGTTGTAGCTTCGTTATTTTTTGAGATATTTGAATAGGATTTTCACTATATGGCATAGTGTTATGTCTTCTTTCTATTGAAGTAATATTTTTTTTGAGTCAACATCCCTATTAGTACTCTATAGACTCACGTCCACGAAGAACGTCCAAAAGTATAAAAGCGACCAACGGGTCGACGACTCAACTCACTTCGGGAATCTAGTGTGGGGGAAGAGCGAGAACACGTAGTCACACAGCGCGGTATACTGTCGACACGCGTCGAGCAGTTTCGTGCAGATTTCGCAAGCAGTCAGTTTGTTGTCGGCCAATAAGTTGAATGCGCATTTCAGGATGTTGTGTTTATGTTGCTTGATGGGTACAAGCTCCTAAAATAAATTACATAAATAATTTTCACACCTGCTAATAAGAAGTCATTGTTAGTTTGTTGCCCTCGAATGAGGGATAGAAGACGCACATTTCTTCCCCATTTGAAGGCAAAATTTATTTACTCTTTTCCTGAAAAGCCGCGGTGCCTTGTTTTATAGAATGTATTGCGACGATTATTATTTTTAGAAACTGACTTTTTAGGTACAGTACAGCTAAAATGCCCTTATATAAAAACCCAATTAGATCTACCAGAAAAGTAGGTTAGTTTCTGCGATGAAAATTCTGCGAAACAATACATTCTATAAACCATCTTACTCTGCAAAAAAAGGTACAGTCAGCAAAGAAAGTCCTCTATAGAGTCGAAAAGTGGTAGACCACTTTTTTGGTCGCCTGTACAATCGTGAAATGCAATAAAAAAAATGCAATGCTCAATGGCAGTCGAAATGTTTTCTCGCTTGATGGAGATAACACTGAATTACGAACGGGTTTCTTTTGAACAAAACTTGCAGTTTGACATGTTTGACCGAATTATATTACCCCGAATTACTGTATATAGCAACGTGCTCTGATGGCTCATTTGGGCGTCAACGCCGTCACCTAAGCCGTGTTCCGAATCACGATAAAAATGCTCGCAGCGCTTACAGTGCTGACGGCCGGTCCAAATCGAATAGCACGCTCAGGGCCGCGTGAGTAGTGTTTTGTTTCGGACCGCTATTCGCTTGAGCGCTCTTACGATCGTACCGATTCACGCTTATAGCCCGTGTTTGCTGTCATGTTCATATATCAAACGTCACCTTGACGTTTGGCTCAAGGTGCTTACGCCTGGGAGTGTGAGCACCGTGAGCGCCGTCCATGACATCATCAGTGACGTCACGACATCTCATGTAAGCGCTGTGAGCGTGAATAGGTCCGATCGTAAGCGCGCTTTGAACGCTGTGAGCGTGATTCGGAACATGCCTCTAGTAACGTTAAACTTCGACGACCGATGCAGGTCGGCGATATCGTAGGTGTAGGAATTAGAAAACAAGCAGGTAGAACTGTCATCCTAAAAGGAACATACCTCAACTTTCTTCATCAATCCGACCAAACACTCCTGCTTGAAATATTCCCTGTACCGCCCAATCTTATCCGCCTGCTCCATAGTTAAGAAACTCAGGAACTCGTTGTAAACATCCACAGCTTCCGTACCTAGAATCTTCTCGACTTGCGCCGTGAACGTTATAATGTCTCCTGCGTCTGGGTTGAATTTGGCCATAACATTGTGGATGCGCCGTTTTATATAGATGTTCCGGGCGATATTCGACCGTATGGTTAGCTTGAGTTGGAATGAGATAACTGCAGCTGCAACATCGACATACAGGGTGAAATTTTATTGACCGTTCAAATTTTTCCTAGGCATTAGGTATCAATAAAAGATGCAATTTCAGAAGAAAAAATCGGGTAAAATTTTCAAAAAAAAAAGATTTTCGCGAAGATGAAACAACAATGATTACGGACCAAGACACCCAAGCCCGTGAAAGTAAGAATGATGAAAAATTTGCAAGAAAAAAATTTTTTTTGGTAGTTTTCGTCAAAAAGCGTTTTTTATGCGAAAATTGTCTCGGCGACTCATCGTGGGGCCAGGGCGATCATTATTGCTGCCTCCCACACAACCCACTTCGGCGGAATCCACGAACGAAATTTTTTTAGGATATCTTTCAGCTGCTGTATATCAACATTTTTGTACAACACGTATATTTTAATTTTCGCCAAGGAATATACTGTGAAAATTTAGACGGTCAATAAAATTTCACCCTGTTTTTACTTACCAACTATATTATACAAGAATACAACAATAACTCAAATAATGTTAAAGGCTAAAGCTAACTCAAATCTAAAACAGGCCCTTGAGGCATTGTACCAAGGATGCTGGCGGCATTTCCTCGCTGTATCGCAATGCTGATACGTTCTGCTGCGGAAGTCGCCAGCTCTTCGGTCACCAGTTACGTCAACCAAACGCTTCTCGATTTCACTAACCAACTTATTCATAAAGCTAACCAAAATGTGTTTTGTCGCTTTCTCACAAACATAAATATCTAATCGACCAATAAGGACAAACGAATTTTGGCAGCAATTTAACTACAGAGCTTTTGCTGGTAGCAGTTACTTTTGCCACATGTGAAATGACAAAAAAAGCGATGTGGCTAAAGTGAATCGATTGACATATTAACAGATTATTAGCAATTTAGGCAAGAACCGGAATCGATTTATATGATCATTGTTTTACAATCTAAAAAAATACAACGAGAATAAAAACCGCAAAACTACGAAGGATTGCGCATTGACATTTATGCCTTTTTTAAATTCCAAATATTGTATCATTCAGAAATCATTTTCAAATAGATCGTTAACTGCACAAAATTTAAGAAAAGAAAACGTAGAATTATTACGATAATCTGTGAGATAAAAATATTAACTCCATGTAACTGGTGTTAACGTGTAATGTATTTATGATTTACAAATAGTTTAAAAGCCTAAAAGGCAGTGATAATCTAATGTTCTGGTTTTATAAAACGTGCAAGTTTACGTTATACGGGCGCTGTTATGTATCAAAAGTAACTTTTAACAACAAAATCTCTGTAACACAGGTTTCATGAACGATTATTAATATGAAATAGGGACGGGGACGAAGTCACGGGCAAAAGCTAGTTAATAATAAGACACACATACTTATCTCTTCCAGGCTATAGGGCGTGGCCACCATCGACTTCTTAGACCCGTATCGCATCTCATTCATCAACAGTTTCATCTGATTGTTAAGCGCGTGCCACGCAAGCGACGCCTTCGACTTGTAATTATTGACCAGCAACCGCAACTTCCTCGTTGCAGTCGGATATTTAACTTTCCTCTTCAATTTACACGGACAAGATTTCTGTATCGGCGTTTTGAAGTAATCCGTTATAAGACTTTGCCGTTTGCTTACATTTCTTAGAAGCATGCAGCATGCACAGTGCTCGCTGTTTGCTGTCAAAGTAGGTAATTTTTTAATCTTTGCACAGTCTACAGGTACAGTAACTGAAACTTTAGTGGTAGATTCTTCAGGTAAGTTGCTTGAAATGGTTTCGTTCGCTTCTGAAGAGGATATAGGTATGGTAGCACTGTCTGTGTTGGTCACTATCGTTACAGGTAGCAAGAATGCACCGGCGGATGTTTGTATAACACTATACATGACGTTTTGAGGGATGCTTGTTTGAGGTTGTTCGTCGAACATGTCTTTGTCTGCTGGTTTGGGTGCAAGTTCTTGGGTGAAGGCGATGGGGAGTGGTTTCTTTGTTGGGGGTTTTACGGCGGTTCCCAAGTCGACGGGCACGCCCGCTGGTTGGGCACCGACCCGGTTGAGGTAGGTGGTGCGACGGTAGATGTGGTCCTGAAAGAATACATGTATAATGTGTAATTCACATCGACGACGACATGTCGGCGACCGCTTTAGCTTAGTTGGTAGTGACCCTGCCTACGTAGCTGGAGGTCCCGGGTTCGAATCCCGGTCATGGCATTTATTTGTGTGATGAACACGAATATTTGTACCTGGGTCTTGGATGTTTTCTATGTATTTAAGTAACTATTTATCTATATAAGTATTTATATCATCACTTAGTACCCATAGTACAAGCTTTGCTTAGTTTGGGACTGGGTTGATTTGTGTAAGATTGCACCAATATTGATTATTTTTATTTATTATTTAATAGGGATGTTGACTCAAAATGTATTATTACTCCATACGAAAGAATACATAAAACTATGCCAAATAGTGAAAATTCTATTCAAATATCTTAAAAAATAACGATACTACCCGTTAGAATGTTTTTAGTTAGAGAGAGAAAGCGCTACAGATCAGTGACATCACTGACCTAGAGCGCCATAGTAAATGACGATCGTTCAATACAACGGGGCGTTTTGCGGAAAAGGGACAGAAAATGGCCCCTCCTAAAAACTTTCAAGACTTATAACTATGTAATTGTTTATTCTTTTGAATTACTTTTTTCGCTATTTAATTGAGAATTTGATCCTTTTGAGAGAAAATTCGGATTCATTGATTTTCTTATTTGGTGTCAACATCCCTATTGCGTATGTATGTTTATATCTGAATTAACGTCTGTTATTTGTTAGTCGTCGATTTTAAGTGTCACTGTTTGGCCCTGTGGTTGATTAGTAGCGAAATCCATTTAACATTAATCGACTATCAGTGAAATACCGTAATATACACCCGTTGCGAAGAATTAATGCAGGTGAGAGTAAAACTGACCTGAAACCGCTGACTGCTCTTCGCGAGATGCTTGATCCAGATCTTCGGCATCTCGTTCTCGGGCTGCTCGTACAGTGTCAGTTTCGGGTTGTAAGGCAGCAGTGTGTGCTTCACTGGTGTCACTTCACCCGTGGCAAAGAATCTCTGCATGATGAGAACATACTCATTAAACAAATTAGTTTAAATTGTTGTCATCTCCCCTGTTCGGAAAGTTTGATTGTCATGTGTCAGATAGCCGGTTGGAAAATCGTTAAAAGGTATTTTAAATAGTTATTACGAGCAACAGATATCCTACTGCCATATAAAAAGATAACTTTAAAACTTTCAAATTTTTAAAATCAAAATTTAAATTTTACCGTATGCATTAATTAATAAGAATAATAAGTTGGTATTTTGCATTTAAGTAGGTATTTATTAACTGAATGAAAAGTAAGTGTAATTCGGATGCAAACACCCATTTCACCCTTGAACTATTAGCGCTCTTACTTCGTTCGGGCGCCAAAATATCGCAGGTGAAATGGATCACTTTACTCACTTTCAATAATCATACTAATCATAATCTTTATTCGCAAGAATACTTAATTCTAATTTCATTACACAGATGTTAAATGTGCAAGTGTAGGTAACAGTATTCAATCAACTATTACTTGTTACTTGCTTATCGAATATGAATTGCAAACAACACATTATTTAAACTCACATTAATAGGATTATATTCATTGTTCTTGAAATGTTTCTTGACATGTTTTATATGGGTCATCATCGCCTTGGGCGTCATCCATGGGAACATGTGCCTGATGACGAGCTGCACCGTGTTGATAAGTCCGGCGCGGGCGTTCGCATTCGTCACACGTATCTTGAACAGATCAGGGTTGTTGTCTACGTAGTGCCAGAACTGTTCGATGCCGATTGCTATGAGCCTAGAAAGATTTCAACAATAAATAATCATTTATGTACACAAGAAAGAGGAAGGGTACCAGAATTGAACCCTGTGGTACGCCGAGCTTCACGCGGTCGGTCGGAGCGATAGGGCACCAGGGGCAGCAGCAGTGGCGTGCAGTCCATAAAGACATTGCCTACCCTGATATTGTGACAGTCATTTATATTTATCTAGGCATTATAATCAATGTTCAATGGATAAATCACAAATTGACTCTTCAAAGTAAAATTTCGGTTATTCCAACGCGATGCGGACTAATACATTATCACGCTGCACTAGCGCCGCCGTGCCGCCGTCTGCGGTGAAGGCACAAACTATTTCTGCCTAGATTAGGCTACATTTATCCATGTGTGGGTGTGTAGCGACGCGGATTCACTATAGTGTGCACCTCTATAGCACGAGGCATACAGCAGCAAAACTCACGCACACAAACGCACGGGTAGCAGCAGGGGGGGGGGGGGGGAAACTTAAAGAAAAGACCAATTTCGCGTGAATTTGGCGCAGAAAGTGCTGCCTCCTATTATATTTGATGTCGACATATTTTGTGTAATCCGTCTCAAGCAGGTTTCGTTTTCATTTCATCTATCCCAATACAATTAATCAAAGCTGAACGTGAAAAGAAACGTTACAATTTATCGTAAAATTATTTTTTCAACTCTATGGTCACAGATTTTATAATACTCTATGGTCGTATGGTTGCCATGGTTATTTTTAAATATTGAAATAACACGTGTGTCAATAACGTGTCAACATATTGAAAATAAAATAGTGCTAATTATAAAATTTTCTCAAAGTCAAGTTGATTTATCATTTTCTTAAAAGTGCTTTTTTATGAACTTTTCGGAAACGCCTTTTCCCAGATCGACTACGATGTGTTATCGGATACGCCGAGTTAAGTAAGTATTTTTTAATTCTTTATTTACTATCCTTTTTCACACCGATGCGATGTTATATTTATATTCCAATCAATTGATTTATTTAGGTAGGTAGTCTGTTTTGCCGGGTGGTTATGCAGCTCATACATAAATGAATATCAACGAAAACAGTTGGTTACTTAGCAATATAAACGTTTGAGTATTGAACTACGTGAGCTATACGATAAACGAATATGAAGCCCACTTTCTTCTTGTTGTTGTCTTTGAAATTTGAAATAGGTATAGTAGATAATTAGAAACATAATTTCAAAAATACATACATACCTCCTACACTTTCATCTCATTATTTAATGTTATGTTTTGCAGGTGCATAGTGCATACAATCATGCCACGTCCTCATGCTGAGAAAAAGTCAGGACAGAGGTATTTTCAACATGGATGTCAATTGTTGGAGAAAACAACAATTATCCTGGGCCAATACATGAAATCAGGAAGATACAGCGTGCATCCATTTCAAGGTGAAAAAAATGGATACATCTTTTTGTAGACGATCATACTTCACCAATTCGTTTACCAGTTAGTGATTGAAGAAGTTAAACAAATCGCTACAAGTTATAGGTAATCGTATTTAATCCTCCTTTTAATATACTATGCATAAATAAGTTAGTCAAAAATTAATAAATGATATTATATCTACAACTTAATTTTATTAGTCTCCTGACTGGAATAATTATTTGTGTACAAATCACTTAACCCTTTCAGTACGGCGTGATTATAATTTGTACTCAAATTGGACGAGTTAACTCGCCAATCCGAGAAAGATTTTTTATAGATAAAAGTAAACAATAAAATACTGTTCATGTACTATCTACCTACTGTGGCATCTTAACCTTCCCGTATAAACTTCCCCATTTTCATACTAAAAAATGATAGTAAATTATGACTTCTGAAAAGAATAACTTTATTACCATTATTCAATTTAAAAAGTGGGAAGTTGCCACGGGAAGTTTAAGATGTCACAGTGGGTGGATGGTACATGAACAATATTTAACGGATAACATTATGGATGTGTGTCTGCACGCACACAGACACACGAAATTAGTCCACACCAAATCCGTGTGCGGCGCTTGTGCTCACGAGTATCCAAGTTTTCACGCGAGATGGCTCTCTTTACCTGATATATATTATTATACTCTTTGGGTAGCAGTCTCATCCCGAGCGCCTACGAAGCTTTGCGAACTACCGACTACTCCCCGAGCCGAGCGAGAATACACGGCTATTTGAAAAAGTTGCATTGGTCAAATAATTTGTGCAAAAAACGATAAAAACGGTAACCATTTCGTTTTTTCCGGATATATTTGAACACACACTCACTCGTCCTCGGAGCGCACGTAATTGAACTTCTTCACGCCGTCGGAGCGATAGGGCACCGGAGGTAGAAGGTATGGGTACAGGAACACGGGGCTGTTTGATACTACGTTCAGGAACGTTGGATGGAAATCTCCCACGTACAAGCAGCTTTGGGCGGCTCGTCGACGGCTGCAATTAAAGGGAAATATACCTTTTTACTGCCCGAGTACAGCAAAGGCGAAAGAAAGACGACAGTGCATGTATGTATGTTTGCAATTTGTAATATTCTCGAGTGTTCCACCGAAGCTTTAGTTACTGAACCGATTTAGATAAATCGATTCGTTATTATAGTCTGGGTGTCATATGGTTTTTTTTTTATATACTTACTATACTTGATTTTCAGTTAATAAAAACATAGGCCAGTGAAATCTTACAAATAAAAAAGCTAAAATCGCAAAGCGAGATGTAAAGCTGCATTTTTGGTATGTTATTCGCACCGCTTAGGAGTATGTGTGACTACATTTTGCAAGCAAAAAAAAGTTGTGCTTCCTGTATGATACGCGAAAAACTGCAAAATTTTCGGACTTTTTTCAGGTATTGTAGTTCAATTCAAAAACTATGGGTTTTTGACATTACTTGTCTATGGCATTTTTAAAGTACATTAAATTTGCAACAATTTGAGCCTACCTACAGCTCCGTATGTCTTATAGTTTTTGAGACATGATGTTTCAAAAATACTGCTTTATTGAGTTTTGCCTATAGTGCGTGTTGTTATGGGTTTCCGTCGAACAAACACTTCACCACCGGCCACCAGCGCCGGCTTTTAGTATGTTATCAGGCATATCTCCTGGACCCCGAAACTGCCGGGAGACAATCTCTCCAAGGTCGCTCTCCCGAGTAATGACGTCATGAAAATTGCCGCCGAAACGTTTGGAAAAGTGGCAATCACACCCAACCTATGCAACATACATACACGTGTATGGTATCAAATGACAGCTGAATAAATATGCCATAACGTATACCTAAATTAAGTTTCAATACATTGAGACAATTCAAAACTACCTATAAGCAAAATAATAAAAAAGTAAGGAAAACATTTCCGGGTTTCCAGATTTAACAGAATAACTAGAACAGGTACCCGAGAATTCTGTTGCACATAAATAGTAATTAGTATGTCAGCTTTACATAACTATTTATTGTTTCTGGATATGACCAAAACTGTGAGAGAAATGCTGAAAAACCCAACAGCGCGAAGCCGTTTTTCCATATAAGATAAAAAATGATGAAACGCCTATTTTCCATGAACCAGCTTTTTTTATACGTCAATTTAGTTATACGTTATGGCATATTTATTCAGCTTTCATTTGATACCATACACGTGTATGTATGTTGCATAGGTTGGGTGTGATTGCCACTTTTCCAAACGTTTCGGCGGCAATTTTCATGACGTCATTACTCGGGAGAGCGACCTTGGATAGATTGTCTCCTGGCAGTTTCGGGGTCCAGGAGATATGCCTGATAACATACTAAAAGCCGGCGCTGGTGGCCGGTGGTGAAGTGTTTGTTCGACGGAAACCCGTAACAACACGCACTATAGGCAAAACTCAATAAAGCAGTATTTTTGAAATATCATGTCTCAAAAACTATAAGACATACGGAGCTGTAGGTAGGCTCAAATTGTTGCAAATTTAATGTACTTTAAAAATGCCATAGACAAGTAATGTCAAAAACCCATAGTTTTTGAATTGAACTACAATACCTGAAAAAAGTCCGAAAATTTTGCAGTTTTTCACGTATCATACAGGTAGCACAACTTTTTTTTGCTTGCAAAATGTAGTCACACATACTCCTAAGGGGTGCGAATAACATACCAAAAATGCAGCTTTACATCTCGCTTTGCGATTTTAATGTACAATTTCACTGCCCTAACACGAGACGATGAAAATTCTATTTCAAGATTTTATGAGAAACCAATACGACTACGTCTAAAGTTACTAATACAGTCTTGGCTTGTATTGTACAGTTACTTACTGTGTTATGATTATGATTGGCTTTAGACCCCTTTTTAGGGTTCCGTAGCCAGAATGGCTAAAACGGAACCCTTATAGTTTCGGTCTGTTTGTCTGTCCGTATGTCACAGCCGATTTACTCGGAGACTATAAGTACTACAATTATGAAATTTGATAGGAAGATGAATTCTATAAACCGCTACATAAAAGTGATGTGAAAATAGGAAAAAAATTAGGGGGGGCACCCCGTACATGTAACCGGGGGATACGATATAGATATAGACGGAAGATACGACCTTTTTTGATTCAAGGTAGGCAAGGTAAGGTAATGTTTTTAAAAGTGGACTGCTAGGTGTCGGTACGGAACCCTTCGTTGTGCGTGATCCGACACGCACTTGGCCGGTTTTTTATGTTTCAAAACGCAGGTCCGCTTTGATTTTTATACGTCTAGCCGTTGGTAAGCTTCATACTGTGCTTGATTCCAGAAGTATTCCAGAAGTATCAAAAATGCACAGATCAGGATTTAGTTATATTTCAACTTACCCTCTTTCTATCTCACCCTGAACGAATCTGAAAGAAAAAACAAATATTTAATGGTTCAGTTATTATAACCTTTTTTTTGTGAAAGGTTAAGCAATGTATGTCCAGGTCAACTCTTGGATGGGGACCGCATTTACTGGTTATTTAACTGAGCGCTCCCGTTTTGGAAGGCACGTTAAGACGTTGACTGCTGTCTTTGAATGCAGTAAGGCCTCGGTCTCCTATAAACGCCATCGGCCGCTTACAGCGTCACAATGCTTACTATAGAGATGTACTTTTAGGCCCTGACAGACCTGTGAGAAGATAACAGTAAATCTCTATAGTAAGCATTGTGAAGCAGCGTACGGCGTGGCGCTGTAAGCGGCCGATGGCGTTTATAGGAGACCAGCGCCCGTAGCACATGTTGCGCTCGAGAGTATCTCGACTTATCTCGAGCTACGCGTCTTTTTCTGATTGGCGCTGTTAGAAAGTGACGGATAGCTCGAGATACGTCGACATACTCTCGAGCGCAACACATGCTAGGCCTACAGGGCCTCATTCAGCCAAGAGCGTTATAGCGGCTTGAGAAGTTCTAACAGTCAAGTTACCCACTCACATGACAAGCCGAATCCCATTAAGGCGCAGGGTAGGGCAAGGCCTTCCCCATACAAATTTTGTGCACGTTTTATTCGTCGGTTTTGGCACTAACAAATATAATATTTTTTTTTTGGTTGTAAATATTAGATATGCGAAGATCGTGATGTGAAAATTTTCAAATATTTCAAAAAAAATCAAAAAAATAAAATAAAAATAAAAATTTAATAAAAAAAAATTACATCACGAAATAGCTATCAGAAAAATAAGCATACTGACCAAAAATCATAACTTTAATGCAAACACAAACCAAGTAAATCCTGCACAAAGTTTGTATGGAGAGAGCTTGCCCTATCCCTCCTCTTAAGGTCTAATTTACCCTTGGGTTGGATTGGAAGGTCAAACCGCAGTCGCTTCAGTAAAAACTAGTGTCTACGCCGAATCTTGGGATTTACTCGACCCCAGGCATCCTTCAAGATGCAACTGTACCTTCTGAGATAACGCTAAATGATGACTGTATACCTATAAGAACTTACTCAACCATTTTCTTATTCTCCGGGGTATCTTCCGATACGGAATTCTCCCAACTCCTGATGAGGTCTACGGCAGGTTTAAGGTTGCATACATCGGCCACCGATTTTGGATTGTCCTGGGTCATTTTATACAGCGTTTCCTGGTAATCACATTACAGTACTATTATTATGAGTTTGGTACTGATACTGACAAATGCTGGATAATGGAGGAAAGCACTCCAGCTAACTACAGCCTCGGCTGGAATGGCAATTGCAGGCTTCGTATTATAAATTAAACGGACTCGCAAGCTCGTCCGTTTAAACAATTACCCGGCCTGCAATTGCTTCCTACCCGGCCACGGCAATAACGTACTAATATTTTATAACCATACCCAACTCACTTGACAAAGCGTAATCCCAATAAGGTCTAGTTTCCCCTCGGGGTTGGAAGGTCGGATGACAGTCGCTTCCGTAAAAACTAGTGCCTACGCCAAATCTTGGGATTAGGTAGCGGACCCCAGGCATCCTTCAGGATGCAACTGTACTGGGATAACGCTAGGAGGATGATGATTTTATAACCATACGATTTTAAGACAGTGTTTATGTAACAGAAAAGTGTTAAAGTAGAATACCCCATGGATTAAAAGGGGGGGACCGTCTAAATTCCTACTAACGATTGTCCTAAAGTCACATGCCATTTCAGTTTTACCCTATTGGACTTTGTCATACCGTTTAATTGCCCTAACATTCATTTTCCATAACGTATTATTTATCCTAAAGCATATTAGTCCTAAGTAGGTATTTATGCCATAATGATTAAAAGTCCTAAATTTATTTACCATAATATCGATTAACCTACTTTGGGCTACAAAAGACAATTTTTCAATCCACAATATTGGTACCAAATTCGAATCGGAGCACCCCACTATTCACGTGGTCTTGTCTGCCCTACCCCTAGAGTGTATATGAAAACCCGGAGGCGCGGAGCGGAGGGAGAGCAGCCCTCGCCCTTGCGTGCCGGCGCTGGCGCGCGGGAGCCGCGCGAAGCGGAGCGGCTGAGGCTGCAGCAAGCCGAAGCTGCGGAGCGGAGCACGTGCGGCCGTGCGCCGGCACGCTAGGGCGGAAGGGCTGGTCTTCCCGCAGCGCCGGAGCTAAGGCGGAGTCCGACTGCATTTTTAGGGCTACTGAGTGTTAGGATAAATGACACTTGGTCAATCGTCATTAGGGGAACTAAACGTTAGGACAAATAATATTAGGTAATAAGCCAGTAGGATAAATAAATTTCGGTTAAAATGTATTAGGTGACTCTTTATTAGGGCTAAAAACGTTAGGACAAATGATCACTAGGACAAACAACATGTTGGCATACAAAAATAGGACAAAAAACTTTAGGGATCTCAATATAGACCCATTAAAAGCATGTCAGTGTCAAAACAAAATTATACAACAGGCCCAGGTTGTAAAATACTGGAACTACTTTCGATTAAGCTCTCTTAGTTTGATATTTTGACTTACCAAATACTCCTTGTAGTTGGGTGCCAACGACCAATGTACAGGGTGTGCAAAAAGCTGCATGAAATTTGAGGTGGCGAGCTGTACGTGTTGCCTGAGCTGCTGCTGTAGTATTTGGATTTGTTCGGGTAGTACCTAGAACAAGTTAATTAAATTTAAAATAACGACACAAATCAGTTGAGAACGATCTCCGCAATCAGACTTTCGAATTTAAAAAAAACGGGTCTCCACGGGACGAGGTAACTGACCTCGGTGCGGGGGGTTCGTGGCCATTCTGTATGTAATAGTATTATTAAGAGGGTTCCAACCGACAAGCTGTCGGACCTTCATGAAGGAGGAGTTCTGGCCGAAAGGTGTCGTTTTCCGGCGGTTCCGCGGCCAGTTATTCGACACCCAGAGTAACCGCCACGCGTCGTCGTCCCAACTGATACTACTACTATTTAGTTTTAGGAAATATAATGATATAATATGTATGTTAGTCTTTAAGGTATTTGTATTACGGGCGACAGATGCCTGAAATAAATGATTAAATAAAATAATAGTACATTATTTCCGTGGCCGGGAAGGGAGCAGTTGCAGGCTGAGTATTTGTTTAAACGGACGAGCTTGCGAGTCCGTTTAATTATAATACGAAGCCTGCAATTGCCATTCCGGCCGAGGCTAATATAGTGCTTTTCTCAAGAATGGGGAAAATACGACAAAAATTTAATTAAAATTTGATAAACATAACCTTAAAACGTCAAAAACATCATGTTTTCCCGCCGTTTATTTTTTTTAACAGAATCGCAAGTGTATTAAAAATACACTTGAAATGATTATGAATGATTTCTCTAATTTGAATGAATACTGTACAATCTCATTAATAAGTAACAATAATGACATGTAATATTTATAATATTATTAATAAGTGACTATGACTATGACTATGACTATTTTTCCACCGAAAAACGCAAATTATTCGAGACACAAAAAAACGTCGCGTTTTCAACAGAAAAATACGAGCTGAATTGGCTGAATACGACCTGTGCCTCCTTTTATATGACAGTTTCTACATTTTAAAAAGTTTATAACTCGACAAATAAAGGAATTTATATGTGACATTGCAGGCCATATATGTGGCCTGCAATGTTTTTTACTTTTTAATTTGTATCTGACCTTAAACTATACACTTTACCTTCCAATATGTAGCGACTAAAGTCCAGTTTGCGGGCCCTTTTTGAGAAAAATAGTATTCTGCGGTATTAGGTATACCTTGGCGCCGGGTTGTATCTGCACGGTGAGCGTCTGTTTCTCGACGAGCAGGCTCTGCAGCGGCGCGGGCGGCGCCGGCGCGGCCGCGGCCGGGTACGCGCCCATCTCTCCCTCCAGCACCGACATGGTCACTTGCGTCGGTACCCTGATAAATAAACCGGTACAGTCAGTGGCGTGCCTGGGGTTGTAGAAAAGGACAAGCCGGGAGCCATTTTTATATTTTATACTCACAATATCAATAAATGATAGTAAAGTGTCTGTTTACACGTTACTTAAAAATTTTATTCGACAAATATCGTACAGACAGTCAGACGTGAATTTCGGTGTAGTCATATAGTACATTACTTAACAAGGGCGGTAAAACAAAGAATGTCTCAGATCGCAGGTATTTGACGCCCGAGCCGAAGGCAAGGGCGATAAATATGCGATCTGAGGCTTTCTTTATTACCGCCCGTGTTAAGTACAAAATTTTATGTCACCCCCTGGCCAGGAAGTGGGATTTCCCGCGCGCGGAGCGTGCGGTAATTGCCGCTTTATGGCCAGGTGCAACATAAAGGTTATTTTTCTGTGCAAAGTTTAGCGTACGTACCTTTTCTAATGTCTTCGCCGAATAAAACATTCGCACATTTTTAAATCGTCACACGGGACAATTTCCATCCATTGGCACAACTACTTAGCAACTACTTTCGTGAACTCTTAACATAACAACAAAAACACTATTCACAAACAAATAAATTATTACATTTATTTTTCAGATTACAATTGCAATGTAATTTGTAAACAATGAAGTTAGCATCATCACAAGCCAGACATCGCGCACGCGCTAAAATCGTATTTCACTATAGACCTGTTGATAACTTCACGTCGAAAGCCGGGCTTAAACTAAAACTCTTTAGTGACCATTTACTTTTAAGCGCGCGGGGGGATTTATGAAGTTGTGAGTATCACGTTGATAAATATTTTTAGTAACGCAAGCCAGGCTTTTGGGCTTATATGACCGTACCGCCACTGGGTACAGTCACACCGCGGACACGCTTTAGAACGTATAACGTGGTCGCCTTACCAGTACCTCTAGTATAAATTTATTCGGCACAAAACAGAAACGAACGCAAGCACCGCCTCTGGTGGCCTTAGATGGTAATTTTTTGCCATATAAATTAAGACTTAAACGCCAACGTGTTCATTTGTGTTTTGTTTCGAAACAACTTATAGTTACTAGAGGTACAGCTACAGGTTCAAATATATAAAGGAACCTCGGAACGCGTCCTCGCACATCTCTGGTGGAAACGCTGCCTTAATATTGCTGAAGGCTAAACTGTAGGCTTGTGCGCGCTCGTTCACTGAGCGGATCGCTCCGTACTAGTACAATCTCTTACATGTACTAGTTCGGTCTTTTAGTTCTTTAAGTGCACTAGTACACCGAGAGAAACGTGACTATTCATGCTCCTTTGACTGAATTGAATGAGTGAACTATAGAATAACCATTCGCTCGCGTTCGCGCCAGTCGAGAGCCGTTCGGTTTCGTTCGGTTGCTTTGGTCGGTCGGTCATTCGGATATTGTTGTCTCTATTCAGGTTTCGCTCCGCATGTACTAAATGTTCTAAGAGCAGAAACTATAGTTCGCTCTAGTACAGTGTTGGGAACTAGGTCTGGGTCTTTTTAGTTAGTGCATGTACTACACGAGCCTACTAAACGAATAAGTACAGTCACACCGCGGACACGCCATAAAGACTATTTATATCGCCAAACACTTTGAACTTGCATGCAAGTTTCATTACAATGCGGGTCTGTCTCCGGGCTACCGAGGTAAGACGAATACGATCAGACCCTGCAACTTTATGAAAATTCACTGAAAATTGCACGCAAATTCATGCTAGTTTGAACCGCGTCAGTCATTGAGATAATTCTTTAACTGCCATGGTCTGACATATCAAAGTGATATCAATATTCTTAATTACTCAAACTGTTTATTGCACACATATTACAATATAGTACAAAAATACACATTAAAATATGCACCCTGCAAGGGCACAGCAATTTACTAAAATCTACATAACACTAACATATAACTAAACTAGCTATCATTTCATTACACTCTACGATCTACGATTCATTTAGAAATTCCCGTAATGTATAATAACATTTTTCTAATAAATATTTGTCTAGCTCTTTTATAAATTTATTAACCTTTTGTATAAATGTTATTTCGGGTGGTAGCTTATTATATATTTTTATGCACATTAAATACAGAATTGAAAATTGTGGCATACTTTTTTTCTATGTATTTAAGTATCTATTTATCTATATAATTATGTATATCGTCGCTTAGTACCCATGGTACAAGCTTTGCTTAGTTTGGGACTAGGTTGATTTGTGTAATCTTACACAAATATTTAATATTTTTTGCTGTTCTGCTGTTAAAAGGTTGGAAATAGATATTCTAACCCTGCCGTCGCTGTGTGTATTTGAAATATTAATAACGTTTGGAATAAATTCGCACTACGCAGCTTGATCAACACCAAGCCTTAAGAAATATTTAAAAAAAATTGTGGACAATCTTACACAAATCTTTATTTTTAAATATTAGTTAAGTGTTCAGTTATGTATTTTTGTGTTGTGTTGTAATAAATATAGAGATATAATCGGCCTAGTATGTTGCTTGGTTGCTTGTAATACTTACGTTTTCTGAGTAATTTCCTTATCCCGCCGATTTTCCTTCTCGCTCTCTCCCCGGCATTCGCTATTGTCGATCGGCTCACTCTTGCCTATTGATAGCCTCTTCTCTCTTGCTTGCACAGCTAGAGGTGTCTCTTCATCTGATACGGGTTCCTGTTTGCCTTCCCAACTTGATGACTGCTATAAGAAAAAACATTTAAATAGAAAACTACTGTGAGTTCCAGCCAAAATATAATGAAATGGGTCCCTTATGACTTTAAGGTGTAATATAGCTCGACATGTTTCAAACTGCTACGCGGCCCTTTAGTCATGAGTGCTCATCCTGACGGCATGATTAGCACTGCGTGCCTGCTCGTCTGCTTGTCGCAGGCGGCGCAGTTTTGAAACATGTCGAGCCATATTCGTCTTTAAAGGCGTGAGTAACTGAATTCATTTTATAGATACCTTTAGATACCTTTTAATACTACGGATTTTAATACTTAGATTATATAAGTTTTTGAAATATGACGTCACGAAACGTAGGACCCCTCACGCTACTTGTCACACAATTTAACACCTAAACGTGTGACGTATTTTATGATAGTGATGACGTATCACTATACGACATACTTGTCATGTCTAATATTTCTGTTGTGTCTCCACCACCGAAAAGTTATCTGGAAGAGATCGCTTTTTAGCGATAAGCCCGCCTGTTGTCTACCATCAACTATATACGTATTGTATTGTATTGCAATTTATGAACGGCCCCCAGTACGTACCTGTGTGCGGGTGTTGTATCATTTTCGCAAAAATAATAAATACAATGCAACTTATTGAAAATTACTTACAATTGGCTCATTATTCTGAGCGGCCGGCTCGCCAGCTAGCTTCCCGCTGAGCACTGTATCTAGATTCTCGGGCATGACGTTAAACAGCTCTTGGACTAGATCGTTCAATTCCTTTTTCGATATCTTGATTATGTTCTCCAGGCCTTCCTCGTCTTCGTCATCTGTAATTAATCAAATAAATATTTGTGGACATATGGACAATCAAAAAATATAGAGCCATAGGACTTTTTAGTAACTTGTATGCACCAATACAAGGACTCAATTACTTAAATGCACCACATTATGGATAAATAAATATTTTTTGTGGACCATCTTACACAAATCAACCTAGTCCCAAACTAAGCAAAGCTTGTACTATGGGTACTAAGCGACGATATACATACTTATATAGATAAATAGATACTTAAATACATAGAAAACATCCAAGACCCAAGAACAAATATTCGTGCTCATCACACAAATAAATGCCCCGGCCGGGATTCGAACCCGGGACCTCCAGCTTCGTAGGCAGGGTCACTACCAACTAAGCTAAAGCGGTCGTCATACCTCCAGATTGCAGGAAGTACACTTCATTTGTGACGCCCTTTGGACAATACCAGTGTAAACGGATGCTGTTTGGGCTAACCACCGCTCCTGCCGTATTCCAAAGGGCCATAAATCAGATGCTAGGTTAGGTTTCAGGTTCCTTAGGTTTCAGTTCGCTGGCGCTTACTGAGATGACGTAATATGTTATTAGGAGACAGAGGCTGAAGGATTAGATAAAAAAATGGCTTTCTGTCCCCATCCTAACCGCTGCCGTCAGCCATAAACGTAAATCTTTCAGTCAGTATTTGTTGTTATAGCGGCAACCGAAATACATCATCAGTGAAAATTTCAGCTGTCTAACTATCACGGTTTTTGAGATACAGCCTGGTGACAGACGGACAGCGGAGCTCGAAGTCTCAGTAATAGGGTCCCGTTTTACTCTTTGGGTACGGAACCCTAAAAAACGTTCACTTACGTGCGTCAGGGTCTTTGGCGACATCATACTCCGGATCATTATCATCGTCCGCCTCTTCAGTGTCGGGATTAAGGCAGTCGTGCAAGAAGTCTGTCCACACGTCGTCTGCGGCCGGCATGGGTAAGTCATCCGGCGGGACGAATGAACTCTCGATATGGTCGATAGGAATAGAGGAGAGGCTAAATTTTGAGCGGGTTCGGAGGGCGATGGTCGCGTCTTCGTCCATCTCTAGCTTCCGCCGGGGAGTGACTTCCTGTTAGGAAAGATAACGTAATTTAAGGCTTTACTCACACGACAGGTACCCTGATCAAGGTAATAGCTTACCTCCTTTTTCATAAAGGTCCATCAAACTGTTATAAATGCAGTTCATATTCGTTTGTCTTTATCTGTTACTTTGACATTTGCACAGCAGGTTTGTTAAGTTTTATCAGAGACTAGGAATTATAACTAGGAATTATATAGACTGCCAATGCCTATACATTGTGGCGTAATTTTAAAATAATGGGCATGCTGTAGCTAGTTTCACTATGGAGAGATCACTTTACTATTCGATTCGTATGCCACTAAGACCTCTGCTTAACACAATAGCGCCATCTGTTAGGAGCTTCTTCGTTGTGTTCATAGATGGCGCTATTGTTTTAAGCAGAGGTCTTAGTGGCATACGAATTGAATGGTAAAGTGATCTCTCCATAGTGAAACTAGCTACAGCAGGCCCATTATTTTAAAATTACGCCACAATGTATAGGCAATGGCAGTCTATATAATTCCTAGTCTCTGGTTTTATGAATAAGGGGGTTGGTACGGAGCTTCCGCTTGGTTCACAGTTCACACCAATCACAACAGAGATAAGATAATAATTTTCTTTCTCGGAACGTACGGTAACAGGTCTCCCTGATGTTCCCTATAAGACAGGTTTTACCTAGTTTAGGGCACAGGACACCGTTCCTAGGCTTATCTAATAATAAGTGTTCCCTTTGTACGTTTGTAAGCCAACACAAGCTGATGTATTGATACCTAATAAAAATATTTTCATTTTCATTTTCAATACAGGTTACGCCACACACAGGATACAAGAGCGGAACTACATCATAAATTCCGCAGCGCGAACGTTGCGCGGCGTCTCGCTTGCGTCGCGCACGTGCCGTGACCACGCCTTAAACCGTTTATTGCGCCTTATTGCGACAATAACCGTGTATACGAAACCAGACTACTAAATAAAGGGTTCGTATTTGGAGATCTTCCGGTCACTCAACTAAGGTATCGGTTATGTATTAACGAAAACGGATGACAAATATAAAAGTTCAAAATGGCTGCCATTTCTTCCCGACTTCAATCTAAGATTCTTTATCGAATTTTAATTGGGGATCTTGCCCGTCGCCGCGTTGGTGAACACACGGGTCTACCTTATTTCCTATAAAATCAATAGTTATAAAATCATGATCTATAACTACGAATTCTATAAAATCATTTAGTATAATGATTCATTTACTATAAATGTCATTTTGTATAACATTCAAATGGTATAATTCCAAAATATTTAAAACCCATTAAATATAATATTCAAAATCTAGAAATACTGTTGATATATTATTCATTGCCTATAATCATCATTGTGTATAACATTCAAAATCTAGAAAATCGGTTGATATATTATTTATTGTCTATAATCATCATTGTATATAACATTCAAAATCTAGAAACTCAGTTGATATATCATTCATTGTCTATAATCATCATTGTATATAACATTCAGAATCTAGAAAGTCAGTTGATATATTGTTTATTGTCTATAATTGATATTTGTTCGACGTCAATATAATATAGGTAGAACAGCTACAAGTTATAATGATTATTAGTCCTATTTAACAGACGTGTCAAATTTTAAAGTCTGATGACGCGCCAGCCCGTCGACGGCACCCCGCTCACGCGGAGGGATGCAAGTGAACCCTAACCTAACCGAACCGTAACAGTACCTATTTAACAGATGTGTACAAATTTGAAATCAGATGACGCGCCAGCGTGTCGACGGCACCCCGCTTACGCGGGGTGCCTATTCCGCTCTGAGGGATGTAAGTGAACCCTAACCTAACCGAACTTTAACAGTACCTATTAAACAGATGTGTACACATTTGAAAGTCAGATGACGCGCCAGCGTGTCGACGGCACCCCGCTAACGCGGGGTGCCTATTCCGCTCTGAGGGATGCAAGTGAACCCTAACCTAACCGAACCGTAACAGTACCTATTTAACAGATGTGTACACATTTGAAATACGGTGACGCGCCAGCGTGTCGACGGTACCCCCCGTGAAGTTTAGACTATCTAACATTTATAACAAATTAACATTATAGCAAGCAATTATTATAGAATTTGAATTTATAACAGGTGAATATTAGAGTAAAAGATAATTATAGAATATGAAATTTATATATAATGAGTTTAGACTATTTAACATTTACAACAAATTATCATTATAGCAAGCAACTATTATAGAATTTGAATTTATAACAGGTGAATATTAGAGTAAAAGATAATTATAGAATATGAAATTTATATATAATGAGTTTAGACTATTTAACATTTATAGTAAATGAACATTATAACAAGCAACTAATATAGAATTTGAATTTATAGCTGGTGAATGAATATAGCAAATGAATTTAGAGTATGTGTTGTTATAGCCATTAATTTTATAGGAAATGAGGGGATACCGAACACACATGCTCTTCGCGACGACGGGCTGAATCCACTACCGTACAAAACCAGTTGCCTACTGTCATGGCTTCGTTACCGAACAACATCTTTGAACAAGTATTGATTGGCGAAATCATCATAAATTTGATGGAAAGCCATTTTTAAAGAGTGAGTGAAGTGAATTTTATTTGATATGATGATGGATTGATGGTGTTACCTGAGGCACTTTAAAAGGTCCGTCCTTGAGGACCCTAGGGCTGGCGGCGCGACAGGGCGTAGCCGGCGTTCGGGGCTGGGAGTCCACATCACTGCAGGACTCCAACGTATGATCATCATCACTCTGTAGAACAGAAATTATCATGCATATTTAACAAGATATTCAATTTTACTGCCAGAAACAGACTGTCGAGCGGGCTGTCCAACATCTGAGAAAAGTTACGGGCTCCTGGTAGTGAAAGTGTTAAAACTCCCCATTAATTTCAAAGTGTGTCTGTTTGTTACCTCTTCACGCTTAAACCACTGAACCGATTTACATGAAATTTGGAATGGATAGATTGAGCCCTGGGGAAGGACATGGGATACTTTTTATCCCGGAAATCATCCTATAAGGGGGTGAAAGATTGTATGAAAGAGCGATGCTAAGGTAAGCGCCTGATATAAATAAATAGCAATTACTTCAATTCTATCGCGATAAACGAGTTCCACGCGGACGAAGTCGCGGGCAATAACTAGAAAATTAAGAAAACGTTTATTACACACACCGGTACATCGTCATGTGTAGGCTCATACTCCTCGTCATCCTCGTCTTCTGGCAGCTCCTGGTCGATGAGCGCGCTCACTTCTGGCCGCGTCTTCACCGGGATCCGCTTGATGGGCGGTATATCCACGTTGGTCAGACCTAGGTAACATGTTGTTTTAGGCGACACTTTCTTCAACTCTCTGAAAGCAATGATGGTTTATTTATAGACAGCCTGTTTTTTTTTTAATTTTCCAGTCATCATCATAAATTTAAGAGCCACTTATCGGTGGAGCAATGTATCTTTCTTGAGCCTTTCGTTTGACCGCCTGATACGACACGACGTTTACTTTTTCCTTAAGTTGGTCCAAGTACGGCTTCTTGGTCTCCCTCTCTTCCGCCTTCCTTCTACTTTCCCTTCCACAATGTTTTTTATAAATTCGTCGTGTCGTAGCAGGTGCCCAAACATCTTCCCTCTTCTGTTCTCAATGGTTTCCAACACGGTCCTCCTTTCTTGTACAATGTTGAGAACTTCCTCGATAGGTTTTTTCCATTATACAGAAAAAATAACTAAACCTTTTTAAGAATACAAAACATATAGCTTTTGGTGAATCACACAGAAATGCTGTTGATTTAATGCTTAGCACCATGATAGCATTAAAACTACTACATAGCAATTACTAACTACATAAGTGGTGGTAAGTAAATGGAATCATCAATATATAAAATAGCTAGACTCACTTAACCTTAGCCCTAGTGAGTTGTGGCTTCGGGTTGTCCGTCTGCATGGCATTCTGTTCCTCCTCCTCCTGTAGCTTCACCAGCGCCAGCACATGGTCATTTGTTACCACAGTCTACAATAATATAGTAATAATCTTTATTTGCTAAACACACGGAAAAAACATGAACTGAAAGTGACTGGCAGACCCCAAATGAATGATGAATGTGTTAGTACCGAGTTCCGTAGCTACTAAGTAAGCCAGCGTTGGCAGGGAGCCGGTCTAATTCCTTGCCATCAGATATGTTGAAGCGTATAAAGCAATTCATATATGGTAAACAATTAATTGTGTTAAGTACTGGGTGTATATATTGTTTTCACATCACCTATTCGGATAAGGGCTTTTTCTTCCCTGCTAGGAGGGATCAAAATGGCACTTTTCTTCCCTGCTAGGAGGGATCAAAGTGGCACTTTTCTGTAACGAGTAATAAGTTATTAGTATCGATTTTGATAAAATAAATGCACAACCATTGTTATTTCAGATCTTTCATTATCCTCAATAGGTGATGTGAAAAGCAGTATGTGTCACATGGAAGCAAAATTATTTCCACCTTGGGCGTTAATTCTTGAATCCCTCACTACGCTCAGGATTCTATTTTAGAATCCCTCGCTACGCTCAGGATTCTATTATATAATCCTTCTCTTCGTTCAGGATTCAAGTTACGCCCACGCCGTAAATATGTCATTTTGCTCCCTTGTGACACAATCTACTATTTATTATACTTGATGCTATCAAATCACACTAAGGCACTCGTTTGTTTTATGCGTCAAATGGAAATGCATGCGTTTGACACTTGCCTTTAAAATCTTCTTCACACTGTTATGATCCAGATTATTTTTAACGGCTGAGGCATGGAGATTTTTCTCCACCTCTAGAAGGTTTTCTGGGAGCACTGGTTCTGTGTCAGAACTACTTTCACTTGGTATGCTATGGAAAAATACAACGCATTTAAAAAATAATTAAAAAAACTATTTAACTTTCTTTTTATTAGTGTTGTGATTGTAATTCTATTTTTAATGTATATAAGAAAATATAATAAATATTTAACTTAAAGACCTGCCAAGTGCGAGTTGGACTCGCCCACGAAGGGGTCCGTATCATTATCTATAAAAACAGCAAAAAAAATCATGTCTGTATGGGAGCCCCCTTAAATATTTATTCAATTCTGTTTTTTACTATACTGTAGAATCCGGATACAGCGACGGTCAAGGGACCGGCGATATTACGTCGCACTAACAGGACGTCGCATAAACCGGACTGATTTTCTTTGAAAATGTTTGGTATGAATCCTAACGTCGGTAATTTAGCAGTTGTTAAAAGCGGTCAAATGTCATATGCTGAGTCGTTATAAGCAGATTCTACTGTATCTGTTTTTTTATATATTTAATATAGCGGCAAAAGAAATACATCATCTGTTAAAATTTCAACTGTCTAACTATCACGGTTCATGAGATACAGCCTGGTGACAGACGGACAGACGGACAGCGGAGTCTTAGTAATAGGGTCCCTCCCGTTTTACCCTTTGGGTACGGAATCCTAAAAATTGACAAAAGTTAGCAATGAGAATAAAATTATGATGGAAAAGGCAAATATTCAATTGCCCAAAACTAGAGTTGGTTTTAAAACTGTTGAATCTCATCACGGTGCTCCAAATCTGTGTGTATGATTCAGAACTTCACTTGTCTAATAAAATATGCAATAATTTATCTAATAGTAGAGTTTACTTACCGTTTTCTTTTTCTAGCTCTCGTAACTCTTCCTCTAGAAGTACTACCACCTAGACCTGGGCTCGGACTAGCCGGCGACGAGGTCTTGCTAGCACCCGGCACTGGAGAACTCATCGTGAACGTCGTAGATATAAATCGTGTATTTTTATTATTTTACATATTGACGAGAAAAGCTATATTAAAATAATATGAGAGTCCGCATCTTCAACGATCGATTCCTGTCAAAACATTACAAACGATTGCTCATTGCTGAATGGAATGAATGAATGGAGTGAATGAATAATTGACAGATCGTGGTGTAGCCATTACAATAAAATTTCAAAATTGGTGGCCATTCATTACCAATCAGAAGTTTCTCATTCGGACGATCAAAGGGGGGTAGCTGCTATCCTGCACTATCCTGCAAGCTGTACGAACATATGCAGACACAGTAGTTAATATTTACAAAAACACCTCTTTAATGTCAGTGAAGTTGAAAAGTTGTGGATGTTAGGATGTCAGGTGCATAGGAATAGGAATTTAATCTACCTAATAAACTTGAAAATAGGCTGAAAATCATGTCGCCTACTCGAGCAGCCGGTTTAGTTATCTTCAGAAATATAAATCAGGCAGTACAGTTCCTATTGTTGCAAACATCTTACGGTGAACACCATTGGACACCCCCAAAAGGTACAAACATAGTACTTAACAATACATTAATTAAATTATAATTTCTGGTTTATCTTTATAATTATACTTCTTGACCCTATTATAAGCTTTATTGCTGAAATCCTTCCTCTGCAATTTTTAATATGAAATTGGTGCCAAGAGAATCTTTTTTTACGCTTTTATTTATTTTTTGATACCACTTTTTTTTTCTTTTTAGGTCATATTGATCCAGGGGAATCGGATTGGATAACAGCCCTAAGGGAAACTAAAGAAGAAGCAGGGCTGTCAGAAAATGAACTTGTAGTAAGTAAATCAAGGCAAATTGCTAAACCAATTTAACATTTACAAGTTGCATTCTGCTTGTTTACTTTATTTTTATTGCTAAAGTTGTTACAGAGATATATTCTGGTACCTAGTCATAGTTTAGAAAAAAAAACTAGAACAATTCTGAATACAGGATTTGTTTGTTAAGTAAAATATTAAGAAATAAATATTAATTATTATTTCAGGTGTATAAGGACATTTCAAAAACATTAAATTATGAGGTTAAAGGCAAACCTAAAGTGGTTGTCTATTGGTTGGCCAAGTTAAAGGATCCAGAGCAGCAAGTGACACTTTCAGATGAACATCAGCAACTCAAGTGGCTACCGTTGGAGCAAGCTCAGGAAATATCCGGATTTGATGACATGAAACAACTCCTTGCAGAATTCAATGAGCATGCAAAGAAGTTGTAGTGAAAATTGTTAAATAAAATCTATTGGATATTACATGTTCTTATTTTTTCTGTGTATTTTTTATTAATTAATCATAACCATCATCATTTATTGCCTACTATGGTTTATATTCAAATAGAGGATAGAGGCCAAATAAAAAGTATCAATCCACAACTTCCACAAGTCTGTTATAAAAATCGAAGGCATCAAATGCGATGGGCGGCCGCCGGCCGCATGCATCCGGATAGGTGGGCTAATGTGGATACCAGCCCAAGCCTGACCTGGATGCATTTGACAGAAATTTGGAGTCACAATTGAGACGCACGGACAACATGGGGAAGAGGCCTATGCCCGGAATTGCGGAACATCCACTAGGCTATAGAAAAGTTATATTTGTAAATATTCAGACTCCTATGTTTTCAAATTTCTCGATCCACACAAGTAAATGTTTAATCCATCTCAGTATATAATTGTTTCCTCTATGATACACACCAATGGGCCATGGCGGCACAGAACAAGGACACAGTTATGCGTTAATCATTAAAAATAAAAGAGACACACTTTTATCTCATTCCATCGCATAGCTGCGTCCTTGTCCTTTGCCCATTGGTGTGGATTGGGCATGAGCCAGGCAGTTTTTACCTACGTCAGCTATGTGTGTTTTGGAGCGCAGCCCGACCCAGACCCGATCTGACCTTTTATTAGCTAAAATACAAGGTTCCATAGCGCGTTGGCAAATCTTCAGTTCTTATTATATTGTTGGATCCGAAGTCTTTAAGACAGCCTTAAACAGCTCCACTGACAGCCGCCTGTCAGTTTGCGCGGCAATAGCTCATTGACATTAGAATGACATCTCGATGTAAGCTTGGATAGATTGCTAGGCGCGTTGATTCTTGCTTTCGTATTGATGAATTGTTAATTTTAATGTAGATTCCTTGAATTTATGTAAAAACAGCGATTACAGTTTGTTATTCATTGATTTAGGCGTTTCATTGCCAAAATCAGAAGTGAGATACGTTTATCTAACTGCCCACCAAGTCGAGGTCTAGCGTGGCCAAGTGGCCATGTTTTCTTGTTTTTGTAAAGGCTGTTAATTGTTTCAAGTAATGAATCAATCGTATTCATAATCAGTTGAAATTTGATGTTTCGATACGTAAGCAACAATGACGATATGTAAGAAATGCAGTCGAATCAGATCTTGTAGAATTCCAAGCGCTGTCACTTGCACTGCGCACTCGCCGGTATCATATTTAGCTGGGATTGTATTTTGTTGGTGCTTAAACACGGCAGAATTGTCATAAAGAAATCGTGTTTGCAATTTTAAGCGGAGTTCCAACACCTCACGAGCGAAGTCCATGCCGCATTGACACGAAATGACGCAGTAGCTACAAAGCTGTAAAAAATGGTGGAACAATTGGTTCCGCGGTGATTTTTAGTGTTCACAGGTCAAATAATTAGCAGAAAGGTGAAATGGCAGCTGCCTTGCAACTGCACTTACAGCGTGCATCGCCGTATATCATGGGTGTGATTAAGTCACCGCCGTCATCGGGTATCATACATGCGGGAATACGGTGAAATGTTCCTATACAACAAGCAGCAAGTGTCATTGTCTGTAGTTTGTGCGGATACTGCAGGTTTCTATTGTCATACAAGGGGTAATGTACAAGCTGGTAACTATTTGCCTAAAGTCAGTGCTCTACTATACAAACAGGTAACAAATAGACTTTGTAATCAATGAGGAAATAAAGTTTTGCATAACTATGGTAGTTATGATGTGACTGTGTTAGTTTCTAGTAAAGTTGAAGTGCGGTGAAGTCACATTTAGTACTTCTATATTTCCAAATCTTGAACTAGACTGCTATTGTGAGATCTATTGCGGCAAAACTAAGCTCTTATATACAAAATCACACAAATACCCAGTAGTGTGATGTGTTCTAGCTTATACAAATGTCTTGTTATGAATTTTGATGTCAAGAAGTGTACTAGAAATATACAAAACCGGTGGGTAAACCGGATAAGGTAACAGTTGTGACTGTGGTCAGCTCTATTCGATGGTGATGATCATTGAATGTCATATCTAAGTTGATACTAGCTTACAGTTTATTTTAATTCTTTGAGTAGAATGACTTGTTGCACATCAGTAAAAAAAAAAGGTACTTTTGCAAGTTGTATTTCAAGCAGCTATAGAGTGATACACAATACTAGTAAAGAGTATGTCACATATGACATTTTTTAAGTAAAGATTTAGTGATGTAATTTGGAGTAATGAGTATCGGTCATTAAAATGGTGGTATGGAATTATGGATGAATCCACCACAGTTAGTGGTTGTGGTTATTTTCCTAACATTTTTGCACATTGAGTTTGATTTCAGAGACTGAGTTGCACTATAGATACAGCATAGTTAGAATTTATGAGCAATGGTCAGGTGGTCAAAAGAAAGGCTTAAGAAATACATGAAAGTTGCTCCACCGACAAGAGCTTGGCTCTTAAATTAATGATGATGATGATGGTACAAGTCATGGATGCTGTTGGGATTAGTGAGTAAAGGTCCAGAGTGAGTAGCGAGTGAATGCTAAGTTGGATCGACACATCTCATGTTAAGTTGCAATGCAAATGAAATGCAAATTTAAAGGTTTGAATAGCGCTACTACTACGAGTACTGGTATAGGAGCTGATGAATGATCGCATGATGGTTGAGTGAATTATGATGTTACCGATGTATACTGTGGTTGTACTCATTCACGTCACGCCTCATCTTTTATGGATGACTGAGCTATGAAGACGATGGTAATGCGATGTTGAATGGAGACGTTTGATCATTGTGAACGTTTGATTGAACGACGATGGAAAATACGGTTGTATTGAACGAGTGATAGAATGGAGGTACAAAAAAAAAGGTTCCTCTTGTGCCTGTGGGTACGGAACCTTAGAAAAAGGTTTCAGATGATTGAGATTGAGAAAGTTGTTGCAGATACGAGACGTGTCTTGCTGCTGGTTCTCAGCAGGTCACCGAGCGCGAGCAACGAGCATCAGGGCTGGTGCCGGAGCTCGAGGGAGCTGTCGACCCTCCCGCGACGCAGCTGTCTTCTGGCGCCGCGTGAGGACGGGCGTTGCTGATGAAGATCGGAAGATGCAGTCGAGGACGATGCAGCGTCAGGAACGGCCGTGTTGGATCCGAAGTCTTTAAGACAGCCTTAAACAGCTCCACTGACAGCCGCCTGTCAGTTTGCGCGGCAATAGCTCATTGACATTAGAATGACATCTCGATGTAAGCTTGGATAGATTGCTAGGCGCGTTGATTCTTGCTTTCGTATTGATGAATTGTTAATTTTAATGTAGATTCCTTGAATTTATGTAAAAACAGCGATTACAGTTTGTTATTCATTGATTTAGGCGTTTCATTGCCAAAAATATTATTTTATTTTGATTTCTTATGTATTTAGTTTACTACAAATATACACAGGTGAACGGCACCTCACGTTAAAACCTTTTATTACTTGTCTATGATTCGACCAGTCAACCAGTTTGTTTGATTTTTGCTGTTGTATCTGTAGCCAACTGTCAGTTAAAAAAAAAACAATACCAATTCAAATTCCAACGGTGAATAACAACATTTTAGTGTGGATTGTTGTTAGGATGTTATAAATTGATTGTTTAGTTGCTATCTTTTATAATTTTTAAGTAAAGAAACGGGTCTCGATGTAAAGTTAGTGATATAGTGATATTAATGTTAAAACATATTTTAAGACCAAGTGTCAACCATGATTCTAAAATGGAAAACTATTCTCACGAATTGGGTAAGTCAAATTTCGGTTAAATAGCATTTTACTCCTCATTTTATTAATATATGAATTGAGGCGGAATTTGTAAGAATTTTAACAATGTGTTATAGTTTATTTAATGTAGTTTTGCCATGTTTCTTTGTATTGTATTAAGTTAATGAAGTAGAAAAGAAAGTGGAAATACTAATTATTTGGGTGTTGTTTTTTCAATGGATCTTAAACCTATTTTAGCTTAGGATTGACGCTCTGTTTAAGCTTAAACTTAGGCTAAACTACCTAACCAGGGTGAACCAAGTCCAATATTAATTTTATTACAAACTATTTTATAATCATTTTCCAGATGAATTGTTACACAAGTGAAACCGAAAAAATAGAGCAAAATGTAACTCCTGAAAATCTACTCAACATATTCACACACATACACGAAAGTATTAGATTAGATGATTCAAAGTCTTCAAAGTTTGAAGCAAACACCATTCAAGATTTCATCATTGAGAAATATCCAGGTTTCAAATTTGAAAATGGAACTCTGGAAGTTACATGCGAGGAAGAAGTTTACATAGTAGCTTCTCTTTTGTTATTTTTTATCTGTGTGAACTCAAAGAATACTGAAATGAAACGGGCCATGTGCAGCAAGCTTAGTGCGGGCGATCAGGAGACTATAATGAAATTTAGTAAGAACCTGCTGGATTGTTCTCCTATTTTGTATGCAGATGTGGAGGCAGCTATAACAGGTTAGTTATGTTTTTTTTTTATTAGACACCTTTTGTTGACTTTAATATCTAAAATTCAAAGGCATTACGGAAGTACAATGCTCCAGGCTCCATCCTTTTCTTTTAACTTTATTGTAACTGGTCAGGTAGTGTACTTGTGGAGTAAACCTGGTGTAACTGAGAATAAGTACTGTACGTCCATGGACTTTGTAGGTTTTTGTAGGGTTTGCAATCTAATGGCTAACTGGCTTGTATGAACAGTCCCGAAAACACCTGAAAGTCTCCGGGCCATTGTAAGCCACTCTTGGGATTGCAATGACTAGGTTTATGCTACAACGAAGATGCATATGCATACCCATTACCCAGTTTTACTTAGTTACTATGGGTATATTTATTGGATAAAATTAAAATTGTCTTTAACTGAGTGAAAATCAAATATATAATTTACACAAAAATTACTCTACAACTTTCAATGTGCACGTTCAATATTGTAAAACAGCAAATATCCAAAATATATGAATATTTCTCAAAAATTTTGTACATTTCATGTTTGTTTTAGAATACGGGAAATTTGAAAAAATACAAATTCCTTTTTACTCTGTAATGTTACTTTCCATACAAGTGTAATGAAAAGTAACAAAAACATTTTAGTTACACTTTGTACAAACTTTTTGAGAAATGCTCATATATATATTTAAAACTACCACAAACCCAATTAGAACAAACATCAAAACAAGTGGCTTAGCATTCATTGATAAATAGAATTCGTCCATATCATCTTGTATCAGAGTTCATATTCTTGTAGCCAAAAAATCAAAATCCCAACCAAATCCTCAATAATGTTTGTTTTCTGTCATACTTACTCAATTGCTAACTCAGACTACAAAATCACTAAAACTTTCCAAAAGTTATTGCAATCAAATTCAACCTTAATTTCCTCAGCAATAAAGTCGATATTCATAAACGCGTTCCAAATGACACGCGATACCGCGGAAGCAAAAAATCGCCACATGTTCCGGTTCAATAATCGAAAAGGGTGGCCAAAATGGCAGGTGTGACTTCCATACCCAGCTGTCTGGTCTATTCACAAGTCGCTTTGTAATCAACCAGGAAACGTTGACCTCCAGATCACATGTATTTTTTACTAGTTTCGAGGTCAAGTTATCCTAGTCACAGTGAGTTAAGAATTATGAATCGCAAACCAGATGTCTGGCGTCTGGCTAATACCATCTGTCTAAACCCATGGTCTAGGTCGCGAAAGGTCGGCAAATTGATGGTTACAAAGGTCTATTTGACATTTCGTGTTACGGTGCGATAATGGTGTTTCTATTCATAACCGCTATCTATCTTTTTTCTCACACTCACCTACTTTGGAAACTAAATTTCTTTTTAATGGTTGGCAGTCCGCATCCGCAACTGTGCGTTTCTCGAGAAAATATCTGCCTCTCATAACCAAACTGTCGCCTGCGGTATTACCTGACCGATGTGACCTTCAAACTGAAAAGAGCGTACTCCTTTTTAAAAGGCCAGCAACGCACTTTGCAGCTGTCTATAGACGAGGGTAAGCGCTTACCATCAGGCGATCCGTCTGCTCGTAAGCCCCCTGTAACATTGAAAAAAAAAGGTACCTTCTGTTTGTCGTTCCAAAAACGTATTGACCATACAAGGAGTATGGTGTGTGTCATCCATGAAGGCGCGCCCCTCCACAGTTCAATCCGTACAATTGCGCATAGATTAGTACGAGATTCGCAGTGAGGGCCCCCTCACTGCGAATCTCGTACTTATCTACATCGTGGGTGACACGCACTATATTGCTAATTGCCGATCGATGATTATCCGGCATAGCATACCATCTGTCTCTATCTCTAATGTAAGATTGAATTTAAGCAACTGCTATTAAACCCTCGGCGGGCACAGACGGGCCATGAAAAAACTGCATGCAAATGAAGTAGCAAAACTTGGCGCTGCTTACTGATGTTACGGCCCGGCAACCACTTCGAGTGGCGGCGGCAGCGGTAGCGATTCTCCTAATACATTGCGTGTGTTCCTAACTAACCGCAGGGCGTTGCTCGTCTCTACCGTGCAATGAACAGATAAAACGCTTGCCGCGCCGCAATTCGCTAAAAATCGTGGCCGGGCAGTTAATGTATTGTTTTCCGAAATTGAAACTAAGTTACACTTCGTATTAAGTTCTTGTTTGCGTGCGACGTAACACCGGCAGCTTCGCTGGTTGTCGCCACAGCTTGAACTTAAGCTACGGATACGTACATATAAGTAGGGAGGGACGCGGCGTATTTGAATATATAAAAAAACAATTCGTTTATTGGTTTTTTAAGCCCCGATTAGACTTCGTGGCGGATAGTGTAGTCTGCAAACTATCAACCATATGTAGTCTGACTGACTGAAAAAGTATATGCGTAATATGTGGGCATGGTTTCGTATGAAACATTGCTTTTATGACATGGTCATCTTTGTTCATAAAAACCGGCCAAGTGCGTGTCGGGCTACGCGCAAGGTAGGGTTCCGTAGTCGTCCATCCGTGACATTATGTGGACTAAAAAGTTCGCAAGCATATATTTACTATGTTTTTGTCAGAATTAACAACATTATCTATGGTATCAATGGAAATTGTATGAAAGTTTGCTTTTCCAAAGTACATTTCTAAAGTTCGACTATTACTCGTTAACTAGTAATGTCTACTTAGCTGTGATAGTTTTCCTTTTAAATTCATCGTATATACTACTACGATGATTTTTTTCACATGCCTAGTAGCCACCGTTTAGCTGGCAGGGGGGGGGACACTTGACCATAACGAAAATTATGACTTCAAAGCTTTATATCACGTCAACCAATTCTTTAATTTTGCTTTTAGAAACCTTATAATATTTTTAAAAGACCTATCCAACGATATCCCACACGATGGAGTTTGGAAGAAAAAAAAAGACCTTTAAATGTAGAGGAGGTACCCTAAAAAAATGTTTTTTAAAGATTTTTTTCTACCGTTTTCTCGGTGTCATTGATATATATATACTCATGCCAAATAGCTTTCTAGTACTAACGGTTACTGAGAAAAACGGGGGACAGACGGACGGACGGACGGACATGGCGAAACTATAAGGGTTCCTTGTTTACTACGGAACCCTAAAAAATGGCATGTGCGCATTAGCACCGCAAATCTTCGAGGAACCTATGACTACCGTTTATTACTTACGGTACGGTACAGAAGATAATAAGTACATTCTAACAAAATAAAAAAATACATGATGGTTTTGTATTCGCATCTAACGCACGTGCTCATTCGACTCGCTAGGACCGTCATGTTCGCGCGTAATCAGGGTCTGTAAGTGAAAACTCGAAATTTTCACGGTTGATTGAACCATTCGGGACGTTCAGCTACCATAGCACTGCTTACTGTATTTCCAGAGGCGTGCGGTCCCGACACGTCCACCATAGTCGCGGAAACACCGCCGGCTCTTCGCTCGCTGCACGGCGAAGTGCGTAGGCTACAGGCAGCGTTGGATGCTGAGCGTTTCGACCGGAACTATCTACAAGATGAGCTGGCCAGGACCAACTTGAAATTGGAGAAGCTGAGTAAGTGATGAGAAAGTAGTTTTGATGTTCCTTTTGCCCTTTCATTTCAATCCCATTATAAGTTACAGAAACAGAAGAACAACCCTCCATGATAGGATCATCGTTTTCATGGGTAGAACTTCCAAATAATAAATTTCTCTCCAAGTTGAAAACTTTATTACATAACGAATGTTTCTATACATTAAACCCATTTATTCATAAAATAACTTACCTAGGCACAAACAGTCCACAAAATCTAATCCACAACACAGGCTTCGTCAGGTGCGTACAAAAACAAACAATCACAACACAGAGACACCAGAGATGAAATCCGCCACAGGCTTCGTCAAATGGACTTAACATAAAGGACCGGCCCGGATCGAAGATGGCTCAAAAGTTCCCATAATACTGGCGGCGTTGCCGCGCTGGATGGCCAGGGAGATCTGTTGAGCCACAAACGACCCGGACCGAGGATCGCACCCCCTTTCCCTCAGTCGTCGACCCAAATCCCTAACAAAGTCCCTGGCCTCCGCGCCCCATGGTCCCGCAGTCTCCACCGCTACTGGCACGAAGTCGTACATCGGTTCCAAGGCAGAGTACTTCGCGTGTTTGGCCCGGGCCGCCGACTCTGCGGCCGCATACATTAAATGACTTTTTTTACAAAATGAAACTGATGAAAAGAGATATTTGATGACTGTTTTTTAATAATAATATTACATTGACGATTTACACTTTAGTTCTTGACTTGGGAATTTTAATAATATCATTTGCTTATTGTAGGTATACCGCGGTTGACTGTGTTTTGGCCCTTGTTTACTAATTTAATTAATTAATGGGTTCTTGACATGTAATTGTAATTTTATTTTTATTATGTAACTAGCTATGAATTATTATTGTATGTGGTTCTTGACATAATTCTTATTTTATTCTATTTTATTAGTCTATGTATTATTATTGTATACCGTAAAACGGTTGATTGTGACACTCGCAACACTTTTGTAACAGCTTCTGTATTCGCACAATTTGACAATAAATGATTTCAATTTCAATCGTTAAACGTTGAAAAGACCATGCTTTTTTTCAGCGAGCCTTAAAGAGCAGTACAAATTGGACATCCTAAATCTAAAAGCGAAGATTTCACTATGCTGCGGCGAGCATCGCGAGCAACATCGAGAAGCTCGCGCCGATGAATTCATAGCTAAACTTCAACGGCAGCTACAAGAACTAGAGGCGCGGCTAGAAGACACCCTAAGCCAATTGGATGACATACAACAAGAACGGGATACTTACAAAGACAAGGTTAGTGTTTTGTTTATACAAATTGATTCCATTGAAAATTTATACTGTAGCGTAAAACAGCCTCGGGAAAGTGTCGACTATTTTTCTATAAATCTCTAAATTCCAATTTGGCACGTCGATTGAAGTCGAAAACCTGATAATACGACTTATTTAATACCTATTTCTACTCTAGGTGGCTGAATTAAAGCAGGAACGAGACAAATGGCTGGTTCTCAGCCAGCAAGAAGCCGACAGAGTTGTCCAACTAGCCGACCAATTGGACACCGAACGCCGTACAGTTTCGACGCTCAGGGACCTAGTCTCCGAACTGAGACAGCATAACCGTAACAACGGATTGGACTCTAGTATGCTAGAGTGTGATGACCCTGATACGAGTATACAGTCACTGAATAATTTATGTGAGTTCCCTGAAATTTCTAAGACTACCCAAATTATATAAATTACCTTATTATCTTATTTTCACTAGTGATTCTGTTCCTCCTCTCCTCCCTCGTATTCTACGAGTAGTATTGATTCATTATTTAACCTCGAAAAACATGATTGATTTCTGCATTCTTATATAATAAAACATATATTATTTACAGCTTTATGCAATGAAGTTTGTGCAAATGTTATTGAGGTACAATTAGGGGAAGAAAGAGCGAAGATTGAAGTTTTGAAGCAGCAAATTCAGAGTTTGCAGGTAGGATTTTCTTGCTACAATACTTTCTTATTATGTTGATTGGTACATTGGTACAACTAGACTGATCGTGTACACTTTTCTTTAACAGGAACAACTTGACAAAGCTAGCAAGGAATTTGAATCCGAAAAACTGACACTTGAAGCTGTTATAACTGAAAAAGACAGTAACATATTTAATTTAAACCAACGCGTCAATGAAGAAATGCAAGAAAGAAGCAACTTAAAAAGTAGTTATGAACAAGAAATCGACAATTTAAACAAGAAGATGCTTGAAATGTCTCAATTAATAAAGGAATTTGAGGAAAATTCAAAACGTTCACTAGAGGAGAAAGTACTAGAAATGCAAACCATGCAGAAACATTTTGGTGATGAAGCTGACAAACTAGCCAACGTAATTAAAAACCTTCAGGAAAAGGTTGCAGAGGAAAATACTTCTAAAAAACAATGTGAACAAGAAATCGTTGATTTAAACAATAAAATAAGTGAAATGTGTCAATCAATGAAGGATTTAGAAGAAAGATCAAAACTTGCGCTCGGAGAAAAAGATCAAGAAACTAGCTTTTTGCAACAGAAATTTAATGATGAAATGGAGAAAATGAGTAATGTGATAAAGAATCTTGAAATGGAGATTAAAGACAAAAATACTTTAAAATCTCAGTGTGACCAAGAGATCTTCGTTTTAAGCAGTAAAATAGCTGAAATGTCAAATTTAATAGAAGAACTTGAGGAAAAATCAAAAAATATGGTGGAAGAAAAGGAGAAATATATTATAATACTACAGAGTCAACTCGCAGATGAGGCTGAAAAATCGGGCGACATTATTAAGAAATTGCAAGAAGATATAGTAGTACAAAATAACTTGAAAATACGATACGAACAGGAAATTGTGGACTTAAATGATAAAACACTTCAAATGTCTCAAACAATAAAGGAGTTAGAAGAAAATTCTAAACTGGTGCTTACAGAAAAGGAACAAGAAATAAGGTCGCTCCGGCAGCAATTTGCAGATGAAACTAAAAAAGCCAAAGATGACTTATCAAGTCTTCGGAACGAGTTAAAAGAACAAAATGCCTTGAAAATTCACTGTGAACAAGATGTCGTCAAATTGAACAATAGAATAGTTGAAATATCACACGCTATGGATAAATTAGAGGAAAGATCGAAGCAGCGGCTAGAAGAAAAGGAAAATGTCATTAAAGCCCTGCATAAGAAACATTCAGATTACACTGCGAAGTCTAGCCAAGTGATTAAAAAATTGAAAGAAGAAATAAAAGAGCAGAGTAATGCAAAGGCACACTGCGAACAAGAAATCGAGAAGTTAAACAAACAAATACTTGCTATGACACAGAAAATTAAGAACGTAGAGAAAACGTCGAAAGATGTGAGCGAAGACAAGGAAAAAAAAATAAGGATACTGCAGCAGAAATTGACAGATGAAACTGAAAAATCATGTAACGAGATTGCACATCTTAAAGAAGAGATAAAAGAACAAAGCAACTTAAAAATAAAGTGTGACGAAGAAATAACGAATTTAAATAACAAAATAGTTGAAATGCTACAGACAATAAACCATGCAGAGGAGAATGCGAAATATCTGTTAGAAGAAAAGGAGCAAAAAATGCATTTTCTGCAACAGCAATTTGCAGAAGAACTGGAGAAATCTAATACCATGGTTATAAACCTCCAAGAAAAGTTCAAGGAAGAAAATAATTTAAAAACACAGTATGAACAAGAGATCGTGGAATCAAAGAATAAAATTTGTGAAACATTACAGGCTATGAAGAGTAAAGAAGAAACGTCAGAACAGTTAGGACAAATGAAGGATCAAGAGATAAGAACACTCCGACAGCATTATGCTGAAGAAATTGAGAAAACCAATAACATTATTAAAACCCTTCAAAAAGATCTAGAAGAACAAAATAACTCAAAAGTTAGACGTGAAGAAGACATCCTAGCATTAAACAATAAGATTGTTGAAATGTCACAAATAATTAAGGATGTACAGGAGAGAGCCAAACGTGAGCTTGAAGAGAAAGCACAAGAAATGAAATCTACTCGGCAGCAGTATGCTGAAGAAATAAAAAAAATTGAAATAAAAAACAAAATTCTTGAAATAGAAATATTGGAAGTTTACGAGCTTAAAAAAGGTTGCGACCAACAGATCGTCCAACTAAATTCTAAGATAGCTGAAATATCTCAAACAGTTAAAGATGCAGACAAAAGTTCTAAACTAGCTCTAGAAGAAAAAATACAAGAAAAGCATTCACTGGAGCAGAAGTTTACACAAGAAAAAGAAAAGTTAAATGAAATAATTCAAGATCTCAATAAACAGCTTGAAACAGAAAAACATACTCGCTTACATATAAAGGAAGAATCACAGAGATCATTGCAAGAAAAAGAAATGGTCATTGAAAATCTCCAGAAAGAAGTGGAACAGTTAACCGTTTCTGTTTCAAGTCTAAAAAAGAGATGTCAAAACATAATTGAAGAAAAACAGGATGAGGTTCAATCTCTTAACCAAGAAATTGCTACAACGATGAATATGTATGCTGAAATCTCCCATACGGCGAATGATGTCGAGGTTGCACTAGAAGAAAAAGTGAAAGAAATACAGAAATTTACAACTGAACGTGAAAAGTTAGAAAACATCAATAAGAACCTAAAGATAGAGCTAGAAGCTGAAAAATATGCCCAGTTGAAGTTAAAAGATGATTTCGATAATCGTACAATGAAATTAAATGAAAAAGTATTAAACCGAAATAATGAATTGGTTGAATTGCAGAATAACATAATACAGAAGAGCGAATTGATTGAAGTATTACAGTCAGATTTAAGACGTGAAAAGGAACTGAGGGATGAACTATCAAATACATGCAATCACCAACTCTCATCGTTAAACGAACAAAAGAATGCAATAGAAAATGACATACAACAAAAGTTGCATGAAATTTCAGTATTACAAAAACAAATGCATGAAAAAGAAATATCTACAGATAAGTTAAATAAGGAAATAGAAAACTTAACAACTTCTATCTCAAATCTCGAAGAAAAATGCAGACACCGTGATGGTATAATCAAAGAGAAACAAAAGGAAATCGAATTTCTTAATGACGTTTTTCAGAATGAGCAAGAAAAGCTCAATCATAAAATTGATGAGCGTAATGCATCTATAAAATCATTGCAAATGCAATTACAAAATGAAATCGAGTATAAAATAAAACTACAGAATGAACTCTCAACAATTGATACATCTAAACTTTCGCTGAGCAAGGAACTCAGTGCAGCCAAACGTAAGTGATGATATTTTTTTCTCATTCTACTTCACATTACAGGTGTACTAATGTGAAGCTATAGTACATTTTTGTAGAGGCTAGAAAGTAAGCAATAGATGGACGAGTTAGTTCGAGGGCCGACGCGCAGCCAATGCAAACCTTTCAAAGCGCATAAAAGTCTTAAAAATGCCTATCAATAACCTTAAGATCTCCCGCCTACTTAAAAAAAAAGGAAAAATTTTAAAAACGCCTATTAATAAACTTCTCTTTCGTAATATACTTAGTCGGCGACACTAAAAAATACCTAATTTTTACGAGTTGTCATTGGTTGATTTTGTGTCATATGAAGTACGGGCGTGTTCTGATTGGACGATAGCACATGTTGTAGCGGTTTAGGTGTGGTTTAGATATGGTTTAGGTTCATAGTTGTCCTGTTCATGAGTCTACTACTATTGTCAATTTTGACGCCCACATTCCTGCCATCTATAGCCATATTTCCGAGAAATGGCGTGAAAATGCTTTTTTTGCTATAAATACAGTTTTCGAAGAATTTTCATTACATAGAAAACACTTTTTAGAGGATCTCCAAAATTGCTTAATTATGTCAGATGACCCTTATTATAATCTCTTATAGTAAACCGTATCTGGTACAGTTAATAGTAATTTTAATCAAATAATAATATCTGTTTTCAGTCCTGATGAAAGATTACGAAGAAAAAACACTAACTTGGGAGAAACAGAAAAACGAAATGGAAGAGCAAATACAAGCCAACATTCACATTGTAAACAAACTTGAGGAAGAAAAAACGTTGTTACTAAAAGAAATTGACGTACTTAGAGACAAAACACTAACCTGGGAGAAACAGAAAAATGAAATGGAAGAGCAATTACAAGTCAACATACACATGGTAAATAAACTCGAGAAAGAAAAAACGATGTTACTAAAGGAAATTGACGTACTTAGAGACATTCAAAGTGGCAAAACAAAGGATCATGAAAAGAATATATTTATGTTGGAGAAACAAAACATAGAGATGGAAAACCAAATACAGGCCAACAATCTCAAGATCGAGAAACTTCAAGATGATAAGGCGACAATGTTAAAGGAGGTTGAAGAACTTAAGAGTGCACTGGGCAAGGAGACAAGCGATTATGAAGAAAAGGCAATTATATGGCAGAAGCAGAAAGGCGAATTAGAAGAGCAAATTAAAGTCAATGTTCTAAAAGTTGAAAAACTTGAAGAAGAAAGGGAGACTTTAGTAAAGGAATTAGAAACAGTTAAAACCGTACAAATACAGCAGTGTAAGGATTATGAAGAAAAAATGGCTACGTGCGAAAAACAGACTAATCATGTGAAAGTACAGATACAGGAGAATCTTCTCAAGATTGAACAAATAGAAGATGAGAAGGCGGTGTTACTAGAGGAAGTAGAAGCACTTAAGACAGCTCAAATCGCGGAGGCAAATAATCATGAGGAACAAATACTTACGTGGCAGAAACAGAAAGTGGAAATGAACGAGCAAATACAGACCAATGCTGCAAGAGTTAAAGAACTTGAAGATGAGAATGCTATGCTTGTAAAGGACATGGAAAATCTTAAAGCTTTCCATAGCGTGGAGATCAAAGATCATGAAGAAAGTGCGCTGCAATGGGAAAAACAGACGAATGAATTGAAAGAGCAGATACAAGCCAATATTCTTAAAATTAAGAAAATTGAAAATGAGAAAGCCGACTTGGTACGTGAGATGGAAACTCTTAAAATGGGTGAAATTGAGAAGACGAATGATCATGAAACAAAGGCACTTACATGGGTGAAACAGAAGATGGAAATAGACGAACAAGTGCGTGTATTTGTTTTAAGAGTGGAGAGTCTTGAAGATGAGAAGGCGATTTTGTTGAAAGAGATGGAAGCCCTTAAGACCGTCCAAACTAAGGAGATTCAGGAACACGAAGCTAAAACGAATACTTTAATGAAACAGGCAGATGAATTGAAGGAACAAATACATGACAACATACTTAAAATAGAGGAATTGGAAGATGAGAAGGCGAAGTTATTGAAGGAGAAGGAAGAGCTGAAATCGGCGCAAATTGAAGAGACGAAGTCTCACGAAGAAAAGACACTTATGTGGGAGAAAGAGATAAATGAATTGAATGAACGAATACAAGTCAATGTTCTGAAGGTAGAGAAACTTGAAGAAGAAAAGACGACATTATTGAAAGAGGTGGAAGTACTCAAATTAGTCGAAACGGGAGAGGAGCGCCAAAAGAAAGCTTGGGAGCAGGAAAAGATTGAAATGAGCGAGAAATTAAAAGAAAATGCACAAATGGCTAAGGAACTTGAGGAAAAGAAGGAAAGACTGATGAAGACGATAGAAGATCTTATGGCAGCGCAAATGGATACGTGTAAGTTTTAACATTTAATTTAAGAGATACACAGTGCAACGAGAACCAGTGGTAGTCTCAACGCGGTATATTAATTTAGTAAATGTGTTTATCTAGCTTTGGATTTTACCTTAGGTTTTTTTTGTCAGTATTATCAAATTCTTCATATTTAATAATACTGATAAGTATGAACTTACTAAATGACAAATCACCTGTTTTCTTTATATACTGTACGCCGTTTTCTATGAATAGTGAATTTGTTTCAGGCTTTAAAAAGGAACATGAAGAAAAGATACAGATGTTGGAGAAAAAAGAGAAAGAGCTAAAGGAACAGATGCAGGCGGATATTATAAAGGTTGACATGCTCGAACAAGAGAAGGTGATGCTATTGAAGGAACTTGAAGCACTTAAGGAAGCACAGAAAGAGATGAGTAAGTGGCAGTTCTGATTGGTATTCCTATCAACACTCTTTCGCGGAACTGTGGAAATATCGGCCACGGGCTCTATTTGTCTCTCTCACGCGCACAGTAATATTTCCGTTATACTTGCTCGTGCTCTGTCTTTCCGTTTTGCGACCGAGTCTTTAATGATTGCTGTGGAACCCCAAATGGTAAAGTAAATTAATCAAATTACATTTAATGAAGTAATTTATTCGAAAAGACATAGGAGCATAATTTGATATTTCTTGCTTTACCATTCGGGGTTCAATCAATCAAGTAATTTATTCGTAAAAACCGGTATACAGAGCTGTTATGAAAATCTATAAGATTCACTATGTCTTCGCCATAAGGCATAGAGGTTGATCAAAATTGATGTAGTTACATTGTTCTATCTCTTATTTAAAACACTTGTTTTTTCCAGTGGCTGCAGCATCTCAAGAAAGAATAACAGGAACGAAACATACCAGCTGGGAAAGAGAGAGCCAAGGCATGCACCCCCAGGTAGATACCACAACATCCGATCTCGCTCACTCTTCCATGGAAAGTCTTAAAACCATAGCAGACCTAGAAAAGATTATTCAGGACAAGAACCGAAAGATAACATCCATGCAGATTGAAATTTCTTACATTAAGTCCATGATGGCTGAATCCGGGATCAAACTCATTGATGTCTCTAAAGAGCTAGAGGTTAGCAAGGACACTTGCCAGGAACTGTCCTCACAACTGAAGAAACTGGTCGTACAGAAGAACGAAGAAATCTGCGAACTTAAGCGCCAGGTCGCGAAAATGAGCGTCACGGAAACCCGCGCTAGCCAAATCATCAAATTATCCGCCAAGTATCAGGCCATGATTCTAAAAAGGATTGCCGAAATCAAGTCCAGCGCGGTCCTGAAAGAGTTGACTAATTTCGGTAATCAGAACTCTAATGGCGATGAGATACGCAGAAGCATCGGCTCTGTAACTATGGAGGATTTAGAAAACTTCTTGGAAACCACTGACAGGCACCTAAAACGGTGTTCGGAGAAACAGCTGACACTACAGAAAGACCGCGACCGTCTCTCTGAAGTCAACAGAATCAACGAATCGGAGATCATCAACATGAAAAAGTTCTTAACGGAAATGTCCGTGAGCTTCAGAACGTTTACTACAGTGAAGGAGGTTTATAATCAGAAGTTGTCCAAGATAGTGTCTCTGCAAAGGACAGTCCGACGCGACATTTTGAGTTTGGACGGACGAATAACGGAAGCTACTATGTGTAAACTGGAGCGTGGGTACGCCGCCGTAATGCAAGACCTCTCTGAGTGCGCTATGAATTTAGAACGGTGGGTCGATCGTAGTGTTAGCAGACTGTTGTCATCTGAGAAAATAAAGCAGGCATTCACAAGCGACTTGGAACCGCAATCCATATCTACCAGTAACTACCAGAATGCGGCTGTGGAAGTGCAGTTGAGTGAACTAGAGAACTCCTTCCAGAAGCTTCTAGGTGAGATCGATCGCGCGCAGAACGGTGAGGGCGCTAGAACTGCCCAAGAGGTCACTATTATGGAAGTCCGCGCGGAATATGAAGACAAACTCAGCAGAATGAAATCTAAAATGGTCAGTATCGCCCCCGTAGTGCTAATAATTTTAGGCTATCAAATAGTGTGGTGGTTCTATCTCCATATGGATTCGTAATTGGCTTGTTTTGTTTTTGCTTTGTTATGTTGAATAAATTATTTGTTGGATGTCTTGTTTTATTTTTTTTTACTGTGTCGTAGTGTAGTTGCTTGAAGCGTGGATAAAAGGTAATATCATTTTTTGATGCATGGGCTTGCATGCTTCAAACTTGGCCCTACATGCCCATAATGCCTTATAAACTTTCAGAAAGAACTGTTCCACGAAGAGATGGGGAGATTGAAGAAGAAGCAAGCAGATGAGATAGCTGTTCTTGAACGGGAGTTAGTGAAGTGTAGAGAGAAGATGGCAGAGTCTAGTCGGGCGTATGAGGAGCATATTCGAGCGCTGACGACGGAATTGTGGAGCGTGGGAGAGAAGTTCCTTGTGAAGCAAGAAGAAGCAGATTGGCTGAGGAAGAAGCAGTCGGGATCACTCATGTCGCTGCAGCATATCCATTCGGTAACTACCCTTATTCACTAATTGGAGCTGCTAATAATCAAGTTCAATACTATAAGAACTAATTGCAAACAAGGATTTTATCTAGAAACTCGCGTTGTATGTCGATATAAGAATCTCGTTTAGTATGCAAAGGGCGCGGCTATAGCACTGCGTGGCGACGTTGCACCATAGAAATCTACGTACAATCTAGTGCGTCGTTTTTGCGATGCGACGTCGCAACGCACTGTTGTGGCCGTGCCCTAAGATTTATGAGAAATTGTAGTGTGTTTGCCCTGGGTTTGCATAAGTATTTGTGATAGTCCACATTGAAAAAAACCTTATGGGGGCAGGCAAATAAGTCGCACCGATTCACTATTGTATTTTAACAACAGCAATAAAGGCGTAAGCAGATTATCACAGTTTAGTTGGTTACATTATGTACTCATCAATCTCATCATCGACTACTCATAAGGTTGACTTGAACAGTAGGCCTAGCACATGATGGCCGCGAGAGTACGTCGGCTCGGCTTATCTCGAACGACCCGTCACTTTCTAACAGCACCAATCAAAAAAGACGCGTAGCTCGAGATATGCCGACATACTCTCGCGGCCAGCATGTGCTAGGCGTACTGGTTGGATTGAGCGTTAACGAAGTTTTTATTTATTTCGCAGTCTGGCTTACATCCACCTCAAGAAGTACTTGGGCGACCATCTGATACACATTCGTTGCGCTCTCTTCCTACGCATAATAAAAAGTCAGGTATGTATACTTGTCCACGCCAGGACTTCGAGGAACTGGGGGCCCATCAGCCAGCTCCGGAACTATTTACGGACCGTCGAGGCGTGTACAAATGGTTCGCGGTTTCACGAAGCTACCTTATATTCTAAACTTAACTTACTTACGGAATCTCTTCGTTCCTGGTCTTCTGGAGCTACGAGGGGGGTGTGTTGGTGAATTGTGTAGAATGTGTGTTTGTGATTACCCCTGTATGGTGCTTCCTTTAAGCCGCGGCGGGCCTTTCCATAGGCCTCCGTGCGCCGACAATCCAATCCTTCTGAACACAGTCTACTCGACACTACTAAATCTAACAATGGCGTGGGGCTCCCGTATCCACAGTCCGAAACACACCGCACAATCAAAAAAAAACCAAAACGGCTCGCGACCCGACCGTCTCGCGGGAGTTGCTCGAATATTCTGGAAGCCGGGCGCGCGCCGAGCCGCTCTTGCGTCACATGTTACCTATCTCTTTCCTACCGAATGGCGTCGCAGTCTAACGCGGCGCGCGCTCATGCTTGTTGATTTTGACATATGCCTACTTGATGAATGAATTCTAAACAAACACCCGCCCCGGACCGACCCGTCGTCGGTCCGCTCAAACACATGGCAGGCGAGACAATGTCGAAACAGCGCGTCTAAGGATCGAGTCCTTCACCTGCACGTCTGCAATCCGTGGAGACCCATCCTTCCCCGTGATCAGGTTAACGATGCGCCCCCGTCGCCAACATAACGGTGATAGGTTGGCATCCTTAACAAGTACGAGGTCTCCGACGCAGGGAGGAGTCGTCCTGTCCGTCCACTTAACGCGTTGCTGCAGAATATGCAAATACTCAAGCGACCATCGCTTCCAAAAATTTTGAGTCATTTGTTGCAACATCTGATACCGTGACAATCGATTCATCTTAACTTCCGTATACGGGTATTCTGGCAAGGCGTTAAGCGGCTGGCCAATCAGCAGATGACCAGGACTGATGGTCTCCATATCATTCGGGTCCGCGCTCAACGGGCATAAAGGTCGCGAGTTTAATACCGCCTCAATTTTACAAAACACCGTTGCCAACTCCTCAAATGTGAGGATCGTTGAGCCGATGACCCGATATAAATGCGTCTTGGCAGACTTAACTACTGCCTCAAAGATGCCACCCCAGTGGGGGCATCCAGGTGGGCTAAAATACCACGAGATGCCCCGACTTGAGAGGCCCGCACCAATCTCTCGCTCATTTTGGGTTAAAAACGAAACAATTTCCCGTAAGCCGCGGTCGGCGCCCTTGAAGTTGGTACCACAATCCGACCGAATCAATGACGGCAGTCCCCTACGCGAAACAAATCGGTCCAGAGCCGCAATGAAAGCCTCCGTTGAGAGATCAGCTACAAGTTCCAAGTGAACTGCCTTGGTTGCCAAGCAGACGAAGACGCACAGGTACGCCTTAACCGATTTCGCATTGCGAAGGCGTGACGTCTTAACCATGAAGGGTCCCGCAAAATCCGTGCCCACGCCAGCAAACGGCCGAGCCTCCGTGACTCGGTCGGGCGGAAGATCCCCCATTTGCGGCTGCATTGTGGCCGCCTTGAGTCGGTAACAAGGCAAGCAACGAAACACAACGCTCCGGATCATTCTTCGTGCCGACAGAATCCAGAATTCACGCTGCAAGATGGCCAGAAGTGCATTGCAGCCCACATGTGAATTCCTGGTGTGGCGGTCCCAGATCAACAATTTTACCAAGGCTCCCTTCTTGGGTAGAATTAAAGGATGCCTTGCCGAATAAGGCAAGTTAGCATTCCGCAGCCGGCCTCCCACCCGGAGCATCCCGTGCTCATCGATAAACGGGTTAAGGCGGAGAATGCCTCCCTTCAATTTACCTGTGCCCGTTCGCAGGACTGTAATCTCGTCAGCAAAGCTGGTCGCCTGTACTACCTTCACCCAGTGTAAAAGAGCCCGTTGTTGCTCTTCAGGTCCTAAAACAGGCGACACGTTCCGTCGTGCCAAAGGGTTGCGACAATTATGGACAAACCGCATTATCCATCCTGTAACCCTCAGCAACTTCCCGAATGAGCTATAGCGCTCCAAGAGAGTGTAGTCCGCAGTAGCTGACTCCACCGCGGCCACGTTGACCTTCAATCCCTGGTCCGGGGGCAACAAGTGTCTACTGCACTCATTAAAAGGCCACTCCGACCGTGGTCGTTCCAACCAGTGTGGTCCCCACCAAAGAGAATGCTTGACCAAGTCAGGCGCCGGACAGCCACGCGAGGCGCAGTCCGCCGGGTTATACTCGCCTGGAACATGTCTCCAGACCAGAGGAGTCTCCGAGTTATTTATCTGCGAGACCCGATTGGCAACAAATACTTCGAGCGTGTGGACCGAGGCCTGCAGCCAACACAAAACGATCCGACTGTCAGTCCACGCGTAAACCGTTTCATCTAGGTTAAACGTACCGCGCAAATTCCGTACCACATGGTTCAAGAGCCGCATGAGAAGAGCTGCACCCGCCAATTCCATCTTTGGAATCGTCCAACGAGTCCGAACAGGTGCAACCTTGCTCTTGGCCATGACTAATCGTACAGAACCTTTACCATCAGCCTCGCCTGTTCTCAGGTAGACTGTTGCTGCGTACCCCTTCTCTGACGCATCACAAAATCCTACCAGGATCGCCCTGGCTCCCGTTTGCGGGAGCAACCTGCGGGGAATTTCAATGTCCGCAATTTGCGGCAACGTGGTCACGAATGAGGTCCACTCCCGTAACAGCTCCTCGGTGAGCTGATCATCCCAACCTAGTTGGGCCAACCAGAGCTTCTGCATGAAGCATTTCGCCATGAACGTTACCGGCGCGATCCAACCGTTCGGATCGAATGTTCGTGCGATGGTCGAAAGGACCGATCGCTTGGTCCAGGTCCTCGACAGCAATTCGGTTTCACATCTATATGTGAATACGTCACGTCCTGGTCGGTACTGGACCCCTAGGATAGCTAACGCATGAGGATTCTCCGAGTCCTCAAACACATGCGGGTCTTGCTGGTGCTCCGATGGTAGTCCTGCCAAGACCTCTGGGCAATTGGACAACCACTTCCGGAGTTCATAGCCCCCGGAAGCCATGAGTGCTATCAATTCATCCCGTAAGATGAGCGCCTGTTCAACACTATCCGCGCCTGTGCAAATATCGTCTACGTAGACGTCCCGGTCGATGACTGCAGCCGCGCGAGGGAAGCGCAGCCGTTCCTGTTCAGCCAGTTCTCGTAGCGTACGCATCGCTACGTAAGCGCTGGGCTTCAAACCGTACGTATTCGTGTTGAGCTCGTATGTGACCATCGGTTCTTCTGGGCTCTCGCGCCACAATATCAGTTGGAAACGACGGTCGTCTGGATGGATCTCCGTTTGACGAAACATCATCCTCACGTCCGTTACAAAGACAACCTGGTGTCTCCTGAAGTCAGTTAGAATGTCCCCGATGTCTCTGGTCAACTTGGGACCAGCATGCAGACATTGGTTTAGGGACACTCCGGTAGAGGTCGCCGCTGATCCATCAAATACAATGCGAATCTTTGCGTCCATAGTTTTCAGGACGGCATGATGGGGAAGGTGAAAGTGCTCCTCGTGGCGCCAGTCCACCTTGGACACCGACATGTGGCCCAAAGCCAAATATTCACGCATGAACTCTACATACTTCCGTCGAAAGTTGGAGTCCCGTTTCATGCGCCTCTCCATTGACACCAGCCGTTTTTCTGCTTGATTCCGAGAGCTCCCCAGCGGAGGTCGAGTCGCTAGAAATGGTAACCTGGTCATAAATCTGCCCGATGGAAGGCGAACCGTGTTGTACTGATAAAATATCTCGCACTCCTCATCCAGCGGGTTAGTTCTAGGAGCGGTGGGTGGCTCTTCCGTTGCCCAGAACCTTTGTAGGACCTCCGATAACACGCTGCCATAATATACGGGACTATAGTCCAGCGAGTCCTGTGGTTCCCGTACTGGGCCCAACAATGCATACCCCCCTGCGGTGTATACGGCCACCAATCCATTTGGTTGCAGCTCCCGCCTGCCGCCCCGCAGCAGCTTCCCGAGTACGTCAGTCCCAAGTAAGACTTCCACCCGTCCGGGATGCTCAAAGTGGGGATCAGCCAACTCCAGTCCTTTGGTCAACCCTCGTACCGCTGACGGTAACCGTGTCTGAGGGTGGACCCCAACCACTTCGTCCAGAACAATCGCAGTGGCATTCACCCGTGTGTTTGATGCAGAATCACTCATTTCAAACATGAGAGCAGTCTGACCCCTGAGATGAGGCACCCGATTGCCTCCAACCCCTATTGCACCACCCCGTGATGGCTCTAATCTAAGTCCCAGCCTGTCCACCAGTCGACTGGACACAATGCAACCTTGTGCCCCAGTATCTAGCAGTGCTCTCACTTGCACTGACCGGCCATCTGTACCCCAGACAGTAATACGAGCCGTCGGTAATAGTACCGTGACTGGCTGGGGGGCCGGTATCGATGGACAGGCTGCTAATTCCTAGCGGGTGCTACCATCCCCCCCTCCCGCAGGAGGGGATGGAGGCCCCTGTGCCATATATGGGTCCCAACCCGGGTAATATACCCCTCGACCCATCTGGGACATGCGCGCCGGTCGGAAGTAGCCTAGTGGCATCCGTCCTGCCACCGGCGGGCGCGCCACTAAGCGTGGGTGCTCAGCGAGGGGCGGGGAGAAGTGACCACTCGGGGGGGGCAGCGCGCTCCCCAGCGCGGTAGAGTAGTTCAGGTACCCGTCCTCTCCACGTGTTACCTCCGGACACCCGCCCGTGGCTTGGTGCCGGTCATCCCCCCGTGGGTGTGATGGCAGCGTCTGGCGTTGTCCGGGATTACCCGGTGACCCCCCTCCCCGAGGGGGGGGTGCCCGTTGGTCCTTTGTCGGCCCCCCTCCCCGAGGGGGGGGCATCTGCTGGTCTCGTGATGCCCCCCCACCCCGAGGGGGTGGCGACCATCCATCCGAAGCTGGCCTAAGAGGAGGGGAGCGACCTCCCGGCGAGGCTCCGTACGACTCCCCACTCTTAGCCAGGCAGAGGAGCTCATGATGTGCCCCCCCGCATGACCTGCAGTTGGTGGTCTTGCTGCACTCTCGCACATAGTGCGCGCCCAGGCAGCGGAAACACAAGTTCCGCTGCTTGACGACCCCCCTGCGCCTATGCACCCGTTGTGCCTTAAACTCTGCGCAGGCGGTAATATTGTGCCCCCCCTCCCGGCAGAAGGGGCACACCTCCGTTTGGAGGGCATTATATTTTTGTTCCCTACGACGGGGCTCAACCACTTTGGGCCCAACAGTACGTCGAGATGTGGGGGTGGGGGGCTTCGGCAGGGTTGCCCCTTGGCAATCCGCCCGCCTACACTCACCTTCCAAAAAGACCCTTAAATCCTCGAACGTAGGGAGGTGTTCCGCCGACTCCCCCCCGTGCGCCTGCTCGAAGCGAGCGACTACATCGCTTGGCAGTTTCCGTAGAACCCTATTTACTACTACATATTTATTATCTCCCAGCGAGAGTTTCATTCTTTCTAGCGTGTTTACGGCCACTGTAATTGGGTTTAATATTTGCGACCTTATCTCCAACGCACTAGATACTCTCGGGATCGCAAATATCTTCTCTATGAGTCTGTCAATTATTAATCTCCTATTGTTGTAGCGTGCGAGCAGGAGACCCCAGGCTGTCTCATAATTGGCGTCCGAAATCTCCAGATGTGTCAAAATATCGTGCGGCTCCCCACTCAACCTCCCCATCAATTGCGCCAACTTGTAGGCGGGGGCTATGTCGGCGCGAGAGTGCACCACGCTATTGAAGATGTCGCGGAATCGCGGCCAATCCGCGTAATCCCCACTAAATTCCGGCACATTGACGGGCGGAAGTGGCGCCTTTATTTCGGCACCAGCCGTCCGGCACGGCTCCTGTATCTCGCCCTTACGTGCCCGTTCGATCTCGTGGGCCGCTTGTACGATGTCCATAAGCAAACTTCCACACTGCTCCACATTCCTTGTTACGGTGGCCTGTGAATCGCCATCCGGCGGAGACGTGGAGTCATCCACTAAAGCCAGATACTGTGCATGGAAGCTCAACACCATGTCATATCTGGCATCAGCCTGCTGCGCCCGTGAGAGTAATGCATCTTTTCTATCGGCACGTCCAATCAAAGCAGCCACCGTGCTAAACCATCGTAACTCTGAATCGATCTTTGCCTTTGTGTTTGTTATCGACATTGTGACACCAACTTCAATTTACAAATACCACCGTAAACAAACCAACAGTCAAGCGCGAACCTAATATTTCGCGGGTTCCGTATTATTCAATATTATTTTTCAGAAATTAATTTAGTTGGAATAATATCACAACAAGAACAAAACAGCAAAATACCAATAATAAATGACAAGAACCAATCCGTCACGCGAAGTAATTGTCGCGAGTTCCGTATCTTAATTAATATTATTTTACCGTAATACGCAATGAGTAGTAGTAAACAATTAAACCACCGTGACAATAGGGTACTAACATACACAAATAAACAACAAAGCAAGTTTCACACTTGGTTTTACCCGTAACAAATAAATATATATATATTTTTCTTTGAGTGAATAAGTTTGACGACGGAACCCTAAATTTAACACTCTTTTTCAATGTTATTTTTTCGTATCGAAACGTAATCCGAAACTTGTTCACTCAACCGTTTAAACTATTACCTATTGCCAACAAGGAATCCTAATACTTATTGTGATACTCTAATACTAAACTGACTAACCGTAAATAGCAGTTTCAACCGTAAATGAACGTAAATAGACGTAAACAACCACGCTCTGCTACCAAAAATTTGTCCACGCCAGGACTTCGAGGAACTGGGGGCCCATCAGCCAGCTCCGGAACTATTTACGGACCGTCGAGGCGTGTACAAATGGTTCGCGGTTTCACGAAGCTACCTTATATTCTAAACTTAACTTACTTACGGAATCTCTTCGTTCCTGGTCTTCTGGAGCTACGAGGGGGGTGTGTTGGTGAATTGTGTAGAATGTGTGTTTGTGATTACCCCTGTATGGTGCTTCCTTTAAGCCGCGGCGGGCCTTTCCATAGGCCTCCGTGCGCCGACAATCCAATCCTTCTGAACACAGTCTACTCGACACTACTAAATCTAACAATGGCGTGGGGCTCCCGTATCCACAGTCCGAAACACACCGCACAATCAAAAAAAAACCAAAACGGCTCGCGACCCGACCGTCTCGCGGGAGTTGCTCGAATATTCTGGAAGCCGGGCGCGCGCCGAGCCGCTCTTGCGTCACATGTTACCTATCTCTTTCCTACCGAATGGCGTCGCAGTCTAACGCGGCGCGCGCTCATGCTTGTTGATTTTGACATATGCCTACTTGATGAATGAATTCTAAACAATACTACTTAATAAAACTTATTTAAACTTAAAACCTTATTGTTTTGACTAGTGCATAAATAAAAGGTGGCCAGCTTAGCTAGCCCAAGTTTTATGGTCAAGTTAAGAGATCAAAACCACCTGACACGCCACGTAAAACATGTCTATCCACATCCACGTAAACCGGTCATGCTAACTGTTCTGTGTCCCATCATTACTTGTGTTTCGAACCCCTATGCATTCTTATTTCATCGGGACCACTTCATAATAATCCCTGTGTAAGGGAGGACTACTAAGAGCTCTGACTATAAGGTAGATTCTTGCTTGCATTTATTTGCCAGAATCTGGCCTTAAGCCGCGTATCCACTAGAGGCAGCCTCAGGTCAAGCGGCTGCCTCTCTCCGAGGTCGCGCAAGTGGAGACGCTGCCTCAACCCCTGAGCGACCCCTGAGGCAGGGAGGCAGCGTCTCCACTTGCGCGGCCTCGGAGCGAGGCAGCTGCTCAATCCGAGGCTGCCTCTAGTGGATACGCGGCTTTAGTTTCGGGTGTACTGTACACGATATACTTACTTCACAGAGGGCCGCGGCCTCCACATGTCCGACGAAGAAGGCGAAGTATTCGACAACCGCTTCCTCAAAGAGCTCTCCGCGACGCCTCGCGCGTCGCTCGCGCCGGGACAGCGCATATCGGAGCTGAAGCGGCGCAACTCTCTAGTTCCACCACACTTGAAGAGCTCTTACCCGGCAGAGATGCAGTTCGCACCCACGTTGGACGAGGAAGACATCAAGGTATTTACCCTAGTTGTAAGGTATTTAGGGTCTTTATAACCGCTTCCCTAACGAGCTTTCAAAGATGCTTCGTACAATACTATTTAAAAAAACTTGCCGTTCGCCCTAGATATATCCAAGTCTGAAAACATTTTTTTTCAAAACTCATTTATCTTATTCATTATCTGCTCTTTTGTACAGACAACTTACTTTAGTTTCAGACATGTTCATGTTCAAATATTAATGCAACGGGTCTCTCGCGTCTTTTAAGTTTTACTAATACCGTTCGACTTGTTTAAACCGATTAAAAATAGCGTAGGTGTAGATTTGAAACGTGCATAATATGTATATTATAGTTAGTACAAAACTCTAAGGCCAAATTTTTTTCAAACGAAGGCAAGCCAAAATCGACTAAGAGCTCTGACGGTAAGGTAGAATCTTCATCATCATCATATCAGCCGAAAGACGTCCACTGCTGGACATAGGCCTCCCCAAAAGATTGCCACAATGACCGGTTCTGCGCCACCCGCATCCAGTGGAATCCATTTACCAGGTCATCAGTTCACCTTGTCGGGGCACTACCCAGTCTACCCACGCTGCGCCTTCCGGTCCGTGGTCGCCACTCGAGAATCTTTCGGCCCCAACGGCCATCAGTTCTGCGTGCAATGTGCCCCGCCCACCGCTACTTAAGTTTAGGTAGATTCTTGCTTGCGCTAATTTGACAATATTAGGCCTTATAGTATTATACGAACTATAATAATAGTACATTATTGCCGTGGCCGGGAAGGGAGCAATTGCAGGCTGAGTATTTGTTTAAACGGACGAGCTTGCGAGTCCGTTTAATTATAATACGAAGCCTGCAATTGCCATTCCGGCCGAGGCTAATATAGTGCTTTTCTCAAAAATGGGGAAAATACGACAAAAAATTATGTATGTATGTATGTATGACACTTTATTGCACATAAGAAAACATTTACAAAAACAAAAATTATAAAATAAGTAAGTACAAAGGCGAACTTATCCCTCTAAGGGATCTCTTCCAGTTAACCTTCGAGAAAATGAGAAAAGTGAAAGCAACGCACGAAGGCGACAGACGAACTTACTATGCACAAACATGGATATATAAAGAAGCAATACCAAATTTAAATACACGTAATCTAACAAATTATACATAAAATTACACAAATATGATTTCTTATACACTATAAACATATATAAATATACATATACATACAATACTGATATTATACATATTTAACATAAACATAAATATAACTAAATGCATGATAAATCGTTACACGTTTTTAATATCATCAGCAGTCAGGATTCCGTGAGCCACATCTTTTTCAGTTTCTCCTTAAGCGAGGCAGCAGATTGTGATTGTCTGATGGACACCGGTAGCTCATTCCATAATTTAACAGAGTAGGCAGTGAAAGATTTTGAATAGCTACGTGATTTTCTGCATGGAGCGGCAAGAGCGAGATTGGCACTAGACCGCAGGCGGTGACCGCTAGCGGCAGCCATAAAACTAAACCTTTCGGAAAGGTAGTGTGTGGGGAAGCAGGATTGAACAGAACGTTGAATAGCAACGACATAACATGTATATCTCTGCGACGGCGAATTGGTAGCCAACCGAGTTGCGAACGGAAATGCGACACGTGATCGTACTTACGCAAGCCAAAAATGTACCGAATGCAAACATTTTGCAAGCGTTCAAGCTTGTCAAGCAGCTCCTCTCTCAGATCTACAAATGCAATGTCCCCATAATCAAGAAGAGGGAGTAAAAGGGACCGAGCAAGCGAAATTTTAGTAGGGAGAGGAAGAAAACTCTGCAAACGTCTTAAAGAGTGCAGCGATGCAAACAACTTCCTACTAATCTCCGCAATTTAATTAAGATTTGATAAACATAACCTTAAAACGTCAAAAACATCATGTTTTCCCGCCGTTTATTTTTTTAACAGAATCGCAAGTGTATTTTTCCACCGAAAAAAGCAAATTATTAACCCATAAAAAAAGTCGCGTTTTCAACAGAAAAATACGAGCTGAATTGGCTGAATACGACCTGTGCCTCCTTTTATATGACAGTTTCTACATTTTAAAAAGTTTATAACTCGACAAATAAAGGAATTTATATGTGACATTGCAGGCCATATATGTGGCCTGCAATGTTTTTTACTTTTTAATTTGGATCTGACCTTAAACTATACACTTTACCTTCCAATATGTAGCGACTAAAGTCCAGTTTGCAGGCCATTTTTGAGAAAATGTGCTTTGTTCCCCAGTGTGCCGGCACGAGCTTCTCCCTGGGCCGAGGGCAGCGCAAGGAGGTGGGCATCACGGCGTATAAGAAGCCCGGACCGCCTACGCCGAGCAAGCAGGCTGGCAGGCTGTCCGCCACGGTAACATAACCACATCACGTCTTTAACCTTTTCACCGCCATTGACTTGATATCGCACCGAAAGAGAAACGCTCTCTCTACAAATTGACGCCTCGTGGACAAGTGACTACCTATTCATTATTTTACTCTTAAAGCCCGACCAGAGCCGTGTTCCGAATCACGCTAAAAATGCTCGCAGCGCTTACAGTACTGACGGCCGGTCCAAATCAAATAGCGCGCTCAAGGCCGCGTGAGTAGTGTTTTGTTTCGGACCGGTATTCCCTTGAGCGCGCTCACGATCGGACCGATTCACGCTCATAGCCCGTGTTTACTGTCATGTGCATATATCAAACGTCAACTTGACGTTTGGCTCAAGGTGCTTACGCCTGGGAGTGTGAGCACCGTGAGCGCCGTCCATGACATCATCAGTGACGTCACGACATCTCATGTAAGCGCTATGAGCGTGAATCGGTCCGATCGTAAGCGCGCTTTGAGCGCTGTGAGCGTGATTCGGAACATGCCTATTGTGGTCTAGGATTTACAACGGCTTGGAGCGCCATTAAAAATGACCCCGGAAGTGGGAAGACAAGATGCTACCAGCAAGGAAACTAGACAAATTGTTGGTTTATGTACACTTGTCTAATAAATGATTTTATTTACAGGATTCGGAACTGCGCGAGTCGCTGCGAGTGGACGCGGATCCGGGCCGTAAGACGAGCACGCCGTCCCGGATACGGTCGCTGTTCCGGTCTAACAGGAACGATACCGATGCGGTGTGTAGCCAATTGGTTTTCATTTTCAAAATTATAACCCCTTAACCGCCATCGTCGTGACAGTGTAAATGACACCTTCTTGATTTACGACAGAGTTGAAAATTGCGAGTAACTTTTTTGACGTTCGACGGTTAAAGGGTTAACTGGCGAGTTGGTGACCTTACTTGTTACCAGGAATATAACACCATAATAGAAAGAGCATGTCAGTTATCTTTGTTATGTACCTATTTGCACTATATACTTTTGATTTTTTTTATATAAATGAAATAAATACGACTAAAGATACATTACCGTTGCAACATGTAACTTCGCCTGGTGGAATTGGCTATCTTTGGCACTAGTCCCTTCGCCGGCCAGCAGCGAGTACTCTCATAGTAATTCTACTCGTCGGCGGTGGGAGTACTGCTTTTGCCTAGTTTTATTTTCATCCAAAGGTGACTTGATGCCTTCAAATCCTGTTATGACTTCGCCTATGCTGCCTATCTTCGTTTTATTCATTGTCGTGCTGCTTTGAATGTTTGAATGCGGTGGTCATGGTTATAGGCGAAGATATGCATCATAGGCGAAGTAAGCAGTTTCAACGGGACAGTCCAAGAATTTGGTTTCTAGGCCACTTCGTACCTTGTCACAGTGAAAATCAATATGAAAGCCGCTAGAGATCTCTCCCGTCCTCTCCCAGCGAAAAAAACAAAACAAATAGTAGTTTATCTACACCCATATAGTAAATCCTCTTTTATAAGTTCAAATACCGTAGATAAGACCCCGCTTTATGATATACTGTGCGGCTGCTGCGTGCGTCCCCTATTAGATCACGAAATATAACACTTTAACGAGATCACGTACAAAATTAAGACACAGCTGCGGGCTGGCGGCGGAGGCGCGGGCCGGCCTGTCGACGCAAACATGGCGCACGCCGGCGAGAAGTGCCCACACGAAACACATGAAAGAGGATTTAATATATGGATGTAGATAAAGTAATGTATGCAACTGTACATAATTAGGCATTAAAACACTCGTGTGACCTTATTATGAAACTCGCCTTCGGCTCGTTTCATAAAACACACTCGTGTTTTAATGCCCCTCATTATGTACCAGTTGCATAGTATTTTATCTACACCCATATAGTAAATCCTCTTTTATAAGTTCAAATACCGTAGATAAGACCCCGCTTTATAATATACTGTGCGGCTGTTGCGTGCGTCCCCTATTAGATCACGAAATATAACACTTTAACGAGATCACGTACAAAATTAAGACACAGCTGCTGCGGGCTGGCGGCGGAGGCGCGGGCCGGCCTGTCGACGCAAACATGGCGCACGCCGGCGAGAAGTGCCCACACGAAACACATGAAAGAGGATTTAATATATGGATGTAGATAAAGTAGTGTATGCAACTGTACATAATTAGGCATTAAAACACTCGTGTTTTAATGCCCCTCATTATGTACCAGTTGCATAAACTACTATTATACAATCGTTATATAATGAATGCTTTTTTAGTCGAGAACCGCGTTTAGACCACGAGGCTTGCCGAGTGGTCTAAGTAAGGTTCGAGACTCAAAAAGCTAATTATATAACTATTGTATACAATACTTTTTCTACGAGTCCACGAAAATAACAAAATAACAGAAAGTTGCCGCTGAAACGATCTCATTAGTGCATGAGGGTTACACGGTGATTAATAGCACGTGGTCTGCACATATCACAATACGTATCACGTGGGTATTGATGAATATTAAAAACAAGTCTAAATCTTATATCTTTAAACGAGCAATTCTTGTATATTTATTTATTTATTTATTTATATATATATATGTATATATATTTATTTCGGGGATCTCGGAAACGGCTCTAACGATTTTGATGAAATTTGGTATGTGGGGGTTTTCGGGGACGAGCAATCGATCTAGCTCAGTTTTATATTTGAGAAAATGCGTGTTTTCGAGTTTTCATGTTTTTAAATTTGTTCGTGATTGATATTTACAATGGCTGCTGACGTACGGAAAATTAGTGTCAGAAGAACCAGTATAAGCCTGACCTACGAATATGCACATAGTTGTCACGAATCTCAGGGTCAAGATATATAAGGACGTATGGTGAGGCGAGTTTATATTTTGTTATTTGTAGCATTTATAAAGAATGACACATGACAACGACTTACGAGGTTCACGTTCAAGCGGCTGACACGCTTTGCTAGAGAAAGATAGTCTTATTGCGATTCCTATAAGAGGAAATAGAAAAGAGGCTGAGAGAGAGAGAGGGGAGATGTTTTGCCCCTATCACCGACCGGACGTTTTTTCATAGTCGGGTTACAGGCAAATGCAAATTTCCATAAGCAATACATTGGACATGCAAACCGGACTAATTGCGTAGTACAAATTTTATATGAATATGAGCAAAAGTATGAGAAAGAAATAGCCCCGGTCGCTCGTTGGCGCATCTATAACTACAGAGTATATATTATATCTATGGGCACGTTCTGCGGTGTCAAATAATCTCAATGAATCAAAAAGTTTAGATACCTACACCCTGGAAGAAGCTTAGGGTTGCGTACCGGCTTCAAACGAATGTTCGGCACGCAACCCTAAGCTTCTTGCAATGAGTATTAAAATCGTTCTTATATGCTTACAATTTTGTCTCGTTCCACCGCATAGCTGCGTCCTTTTCTCGCACCATCATAGCCCATTATGTGGTCGGGTTTCACGTTTATTTATGTTTATTTTGATTTTTTTAGTTTATTTTGATCGCGGTTTAAAAAAATAGTATTTTGAATCTCGATGAAGAAATTGTTATCATTTTATTTCGCACTGACATTTATTTACTGAATGCGTTATTAAAACAGATCGGAGAAGGAATTAGTCGAGTAGCCAGGAATTCAATAATAATGTTTATTTAAAATGTGTACCTATATGCAAGTGTCGTGAGGACTTTGAAATGCCTAGGAAGCCTTTGAGAAAAACGTTTAATGTACGCATCCAAGGCAGACCTGAGGAAATGAAATAAATAAATGAAATAAATGAACTTCTGTAAGTAGGCCGCAATGGCACTTTTACAAGTCAAACCCTACTAGCGTTTCACAGAGGCCACTGCCGAGAAGAAACGCCGAAAGAAACTCGACAGTCAGCCATTTTCTCACAAAAATATGCTTATTACAATGATAATACTTAACCTACTTAAGATCAAGAAATCTAAGACACATAGAATTCAAAATTCAGAATTCAAACATTTATTCTGCAAATAGGCCACAAGGGCACATCACATGTCATAATGTTAATGTACAATTTAAAAAAAGTCTTACATTATAAGCATATGATAGATTTTTCATGAGAAAATATTAATTTACAATTTAAGAAATATATCAATAAGAATTTAATACATTTTTCATGTCAAAATATTAATTATCTATTACAAACATTACAATAATAGTAAAATTGAGAGATGTATAAGGTCTCAGTCTGAATAACAAAATTTAATATAATATCTCAAAGATGTAAATGGTCTCTGTGCGTCAAAATATTCTTAATAATGACTATTATAACGTGCTTTGAGATGTACATGGTCTCAAAGCGTCAAAATAAAAATAATAAGTTTTAAATATAAAAGGAAAAAAAAAAACAATTTAATATAGAGGTCTCTCTCAGAGTCAATGTCAACAAAAACATTTGTGTTGTTGTTGTGTATTTGTCCTTAGTTGTCCTTTATTGCCCTTCGGCCATAAACTTCGAGTGTACGCGAGAGGTCGGCCTTATCGCTCACCTTTGGTCCTTCGGCCCTCAGGTTCCGCGTGTACGCGAGTGTACGCGTGAGCTTGGCCTTCAGGCCTCGCTTAGCTTTACCTACCGCTCACCTTCGGGCCTTCGGCTCTCAGGTTCGATTGTAACAATGATAGTAATAGTGAGTGTCTGCGTGGACTCGCCCTTCTGGCCGCAAGCGGCTCTCCGGCTCGCGTGGAGAGCGCGCTCTAAGGGACGCTTCGGGCCTTCGGGCCTGCGAGGCATACATGGGGCACATGAATAGTTGGGCAACCCTTTCCTCCCGTATCGGTCTCGCAAAAAATACTGGGGGGAGGGGATGCTTGGGCACTCGGGATGGGGCTCCGGGCCTTCGGCCCTCCGCCGAGCTTGGCCTGCGGCCTCGCAGCCTAAAGCTCGCCCTTCGGGCTCGCGAAACCTTGTATATTTATATAGGATTTTCGGTTGTTTGGTACTCCCGCATGGGTCATACGAATAGTTAGGCAACACTTTCCTCCCGTATCGATCTCGCAAAAATTACTTGGGGGGGGGGGGGGGGGGACGCTTGGGCACTCGGGGTGGGGTTCCGGGACTTTGGCCCTCGACCGAGCTCGGCCTGCGGCCTCGCAGCCTGAAGCTCGCCCTTCAGGCTCGCGAAACCTTGCATTTATATAGGATTTTCGGTGGTTTGGTACTCCCGCGGCTCGGCCTTCGGCCTCGCCAAACATTTGAGGGGGGGGGCGCGCACCTGACCACTTGAATGCCTGCAGCCTGGCGGCCTGAAGCTCGCCCTTCGGGCTCGCAAAAATTACTCAAAAGTTGTTTTGCCCCCCGAGTCCCCGCATGCGAAATCTCAACGCGCTAGGACCATTTTGAAATTTTTGCCAAAAAATAATCGCCAAAAAAAGTCACCTCACCAAATGGCTTGCAGTTCTCTATGACATTTGGTCGAGCATCCCCCACCTACCGTTTAGCCAGGCCGTTGGCCAACTTTTTGGTTTTCAATCAATCAATCAATTATTAATTTTACTTTAAAACATGGTGTACATTAGAAGATATAAAAGAGGTATTCAGAGGTTTTCAGAGGTATTTCTCTGGTAGTCACGGAGCCACCCCCTACACTTTTCCCAGACATCGTATTAGACCTGAGAGACCTCACTAGGAGAACAATTGGGTCATAAACACTTGCAAAAAACAAAAGTCGTCTCTCCTGTGGTCAATAGTTAACGGCATATGAGCATGTGAGTTATGATTTTATTACATGGATTTATAGAACCGGAAGACGCCGTTTATGCGGGTTACTAGACCAATCCAAAATTAAGCTTTGTGGCCCTTAACTTTTGATATGTCCACAGGAAAGACGCTAACCTAAATCTGTTTATGACCCAATTATGTCAATAGAAATGTGTCGGGTTGCAGCTTTATATAGGTCTGTCTATCTACTTAATATCTTTATTTACATCTTTGTAGAGCTATAGTCTGCCTGGTTTACGGGAAAACACCGAGCAAGGCTCGATCTCCCAGGTACTAATTATGAAATTTACGATAATATCACAAGTATTGTAAATTTGTAATAACAATTCCCACAGGGCCGGTGCCCTGTTAAGATGAAAAAAAAAAATTATCAGTCCATGCCCGCCTTTGGCATCATGTCAAATTTCGACCAATCACGACACAAGAGAATTTAAGTTTTTTTTTAATGATTATGGCCAGTATCCAGACGACCGTTTAAGTAGGTAGACATTTGACAAGTGCATTGACGTTTTTACGTTCAGAAGCGCGGGAAGCACTATCAATGTTGAAATATTCATAAAATGAGTCTCCTTAAACTTAATTTTTTTCATCAAATTACGGCGTTCTATTTTTGAATGATATTTCGATTCTCCGCGCAGTTGTACAATGAAATATTATATTACTCCATAGAGCATAGACTTTTAGTTCAGCTTAAAATGTATAATATTGTGCAATGGTCTATGAAGTTGTAATTGTAATATTGTAGTCGACGAGTATAAAAACATTATTTTGTTATCCAGCCAGGGATCCCAGTCACCGGTAGCGGACGGCTTAATGTCACTGGTTACCAATCAAGGGGCTGGCACGCTTTGCTAGAGAAAGATAGTCTTATTGCGATTCTTATGAGAGGAAATAGAAAAGAGTGGCATGTTTTGTCCCTATCACCGACCGTACATTTTTTCATGGTCGGGTTATAGGCAAAGGCAAACTTCCATAAGCAATACATTGTACATGCAAACCGGCCAAATTGCGTAGTACAAATTTTGTATAAATATGAGCAAGTATGAGACAGACATAGCCCCGGTCGCTCGTTGGCGCATTTATAACTACAGAGTACATATATTATATCTATGTTACCAATGCCACTGACAATGTATGAAGTATCCCAGAAACCAAATTGGGTGACCATATAAACGCCAACACGTGGCCAACACAGTTAACTGACCATTCGTGGCCTTAACACTTTGTGTGCATTGCACACTTTATTGCATACATGAAGTGCACGAATACTCATTATAATAATTCTCTTTTCAGATGACACCTCGCACGAGAAGGTTTAGCAGTATTTTCAGAAAGAAGTAGTTGTTAAAGTGATTAGGACTGTGGTCAGTGCCAGTATATCTCGGTTATTAATTAATTATAATTATTATAATTCAATTTTATTAAATTATTGACATTTCTAATACAAGATGTTTTTTTATCTACCCTTAATGCATCCTGTGCAAATCAGTGCCTCTAGTTTTTTTTTTTTTCGAAACAATACTCTAACGCCTTTGTGTTTAACAAAGACTTGGCTTAAAGGAATCGCATCCAAGCCGCAATCAATAAAAAAAATAGTCTCAATTTGTATAGCAACGCGAACAGCACCACTCTCACAAAACTGTCAGTCTCAAGCATCGATTACCGAACCTACATCTCTTAGTACTGGTGGAGGGGAGTTAAAGCATTTCACTCATTAGAGCGAGATAGTTTAACTCTCCTCCACCAGTTAGTGCACTAGATGTAGTTCGGTGTAATCGATGCTTCACTGTTAGACACATTTCCGCCACACAACTGAGAGGTTAGCATAGAAAATAAATACAACGAGAATTGATTTTAATATTTATTTCATTGAAGTACACCACAAAAATCACTTTAGCACCAAACATTACATACAAATGTACAAAATTGTGCCAGTTCATTGATCACACCCATAGATTAGGTAAATATATGTAAAATATGCCATTACAAAATAAAAATAAATAAAATAATCTCAACACATTTTGTAAAAATAAATTTGTTAATTTGAAAATAATTACTATTGCTACAAACATTCTACAAATCACAAATATATAATTATTAGGGTCACATTGAAACGAATGGGACTTTGAAAACTTTAAATATATTTTTAGAAACATTTATAATAAAATATTTCAAAGCTGACTACAGAATGTTGAATCTAGTTATAATATACTCGAGGTGCATTATACAAAATTATAAATATCAAATATAAATTTGACACAAGGAAAGAAAGAATATAAATTTGAAATCTTTGTTATACAGTACTTTTATCGCACGAATGCGGATACGCCATGGTTGTGTGATGAAGTATAATTATAATCACATTGTCTATGTCTAATGTGTGCGTCGACGTAGGAGCTAAGTGTTCATGCCATAACTACAACTATGGCGCACATTGACAGGCGAAGGTACGTAAGCGCTGTGGGTAAGTATGTGTGCGTGCGCTGTCGGTACACGCGTCAATTGTTTGCGCGGGTGCGTAGCGCGTGGCGTGGACGAATCGCGAGGCGCGAGGTCAACGTCACCCGATCGACAAACGACACCAGGCGGGTCTCTCAGGGACGAGGTAACTGATCTCGGTGCGGGGGGTTCGTGTCCCTGCTGTATGTAATACTATTATACTATTCTGTGACCATGTCCTGTGACTGCGTCCGTGAGATAAAAGTATATCTGTTTTCTGATGTTGGAAAACCGGCATTAATATGGGGATATAAGTACGCCCCCTTTAATAACATACCGCGTAAATTAATAGAGAGCCAACGAATGTTTGTGCAACTCGTTTTTAACTTTCGAGAAAAATCTCCGACAGTCTGGACACTCATAATAATAACTCGCTCAACTCATATATAACAAAATTCCGGCAACCTTTGGTCGCCCTACGTATAACTCCCAAGAAAGAATAAGCGACAAAAACATTTATAATTTCAAAATCCCATCTCACAACAGTTTATAAGTTATAACAATTGATTGTCTACATTTATTTACCTACTTATCCTATCATTAACTTATTGTGATACACTTCCATTCTAATTCATTAAATAGGCGTCATTTCTACTATTGAAATGGTCATTTGTATGTTAGGCGTGATTTCCTAGTGAGTACCTATATACAATGCATAGTTATAGTTGAAATGTTTTGAAAAACTTGCGACTGCCATTACAATTTCAATCATATTATATGGATCGTAGAGTCGATGCTTGAACTGCTGGCATCTTCTACTCCGTCATATATTCAAACACTCAAGCAAGCACTCTACTTACAAACTTTGTGCAAGTTTTTCTTTGCTTGTGTTTAGATTACACTTATGATATTTGGTCAGTATGCTTATTTTTCTGTTAGCCAGATCCTCAAGAATTTGTATTTTTTGTATTTTTGAAATTTTTTAATTTTTTTTTCTTGACGTTGTTCGTATATCCAATATTAACAAGCAAATAAAAAATTATATGCAGGAGTGCCAAAACCGACAAATAAAACTTGCACAGGTTTGAATAGAGAAGGCCTTGCCTCTACTAATTACTCTACGCTCTGTACCTCTAGTATGTTTTTTCGAAGCAAAACACAAAAGAACGCGTTGGCGCTTGGCGTTAAGTCTCATTTTATAAGGCAACGCGAGCAGCGCCTCTGGTGGCCTTAGGTGGTAACCATTTTTTGCCATAAGACGTGTTCGTTTGTGTTTTGTTTTGAAAAAACTTTTACTAGAGGTACTGATGTTAACTACCATATCTTTAACGATAGACTGAAAGTTAAGTAACAACATGTTCTATTTAATTCAAACATCTACGTTTACAACATGTAACATATACCATATTGTGTGTCCATTATGACTTTAATGCAGTGATTGCGGCATGTTTAAACATTAACAAATAAAAAAGAAATATAATTCATTTTAGCTGCAGTACCTATAAGAAAATAAATCTCCAAAATAATTCAATAAAAAAATATCGGATTCACAAGATGATCTCTAAAAGCTAAAACCAATAAAAAACTAAACAAACAAAAAAAATACAAAATATTCATAATGTGGCCTGTTCTTAACATGATTATGGGCTGACAATTATTATAAAGCCGACAAATATGTAATTTTTGCCACCAGATTTGGCGTATGTTAAAAGGAGTGATAGCTTTTAAACACATAGAATTAGAATCACATAAGATTGGCAACAATAGTACATTACTCAACAAGGGTGGTAAAACAAAGAATGTCTCAGATCGCAGGTATTTGACGCCCGAGCCGAAAGCAAGGGCGATAAATATGCGATCTTAGGCTTTCTTTATTACCGCCCGTGTTAAGTACAAAATTTTATTTCACCCCCTGGCCAGGAAGTGGGATTTCCCGCGCGCGGAGCGTGCGGTAATTGCCGCTTTATGGCCAGGTGTGACATAATACCTAATTACCTACATTTGACATGATTTCATAGAAATGAGAGTTTTAAATAATCTATAATATCAGTTGGCAGCAATGTGCCATTCTGAAATTCCACCGAACATTAATATATAATAATCGTAATTAATTAAATTGGTGTGTTCTGACAGCTGCTAGTACAAACATCTCTCATTACAATTCTGTTAGCTAGTTAAATAATGGTTACATGTTACATTGCAGATAAAGTGAAAAAAGTTTTTCCTATTTGGGTCATAAACACTTGCAAAAACAAAAGTCGTCTCTCCTGTGGTCAATAGTTAACGGCTACTAGACCAATCCAAAATTAAGCTTTGTAGCCCTTAACTTTTGATATGTCCACAGGAAAGACGCGAACCTAAATCTGTTTATGACCCATTTAACACTTTTGCATACTCTGTCATGTTCTAGCTACTCAGGTTCAAACTATATATGGTTTATAATTAATACCTAACAACAAATAATTAGCTCAGGGTAAGGTAACATCCATAAATAAAAGGTTTCAGCTTATCTACTTAACTACGCTAGTTTTGTACATGGTATAAATTACTTACTTAAGGAGGTATCTAACGATAGTTAATTCATGTTATTATGAGAAGACACAGAACTTGAAAATTATAGTATAATAATATTAACCTTTTCGGCGCCAACGACGTATATAATATGCACACCATCGGTCGTCATCGGCGTCCAATGCGATATCAACCTTCTATAATAGGGTACAATTTCGCGTTTGACATTGACCATAGCGTCTGAGTGACAGCGTTTGTATTTGACAGAGCGCTGAAAAGGTTAAAACTGGCTCGCTTATATAGTTTGTAACGGATAATTTATAACGGCTCGTGGGTTTGTGACAATGAGATTCAACAGTTTTTTGAACCTGACTGTGCCTCTATGTGCCGGACCAAATAAAGTGAACAGTGTTTTAACAGTTTTAACCTTATCATGACATGTCTGTCATGTGTACCTACTGGTTTTTTTTTTTTTTTTTAAATAATATCCATTGTAAATAACAGCCAGATGACTAAAAGGTTATATCACTGTACAATATCGCAAGGTATCTCAAACCAGTGAACTAATAAATTGATTAAGGTATAGTAATTTCATTCCCATCCCATAACCTTTCCCGATCCCAATTCGTTGTGAAACCACTACTATTTCACCAACTTCACAATTCAAATGCGTTTATTTTTCTCTTTAAAATACAATGGTGTATCAAGACTATGGTGTTCAAACACTGACGTAGTGGCAGTTAGCTAAGGTTCAATTAGACCTTTTGTCTGACATGGTCTGGGAGTTCAGCACACTTGTAGCGCTTAAAACCGCATTCGAGCGCTTAATGATTTCTAAATTTGTGACGTGACAACGCTAGAGGCCTTATCTTTGCGGGCGCCATTACTCCAAAGCCGGATCATTCAAGGAATCAATTGTCGTGTGTGTTAACCCCTCAAAATCGTTCATTAGTCTCTTACATCGTTATTATGTAAATATATATCTAAATGAGTATAGATACCTACGTGTTGACTATAAACCTGTTTGATTGAATACAAATTGGCTCATATCTTAATTCCAATTGTGATTACTTATATAAGTAGATAGACAAATTATATAAGATACATTTAAGTGACACAATGAATTTCATAAGTGTTTAACTCAAGTTTGCCGCTGCGTTCTATAGATTCATACCACGTCACGTCAGAGGAAAACTTAGTTTAAACATAAGAAGAATATGTACCATTTTGTTACGCGATATGAATGTAATAAAATAACCTTTTAACCTTTATCAACACCAATACAAATATCTAATATTTTCAACGATTGTTTACCTACGTTTGATTATGTAACTACATAGCTAAAGGTTATCTACCTAAGTCATTATTATTAGGTATGTACAAAAGCGGCCTTAGTGAACTTTAACCTGCCAGCCTTATAAACAAAACATTTACTGTAATCCTACATCTATTTTGTATCAATACCTTATATTAGAACAAAACAGTCAAACACGGCTTGTAACCTCTTTTTGTAAAGTCCGATTACATCTAAATCTCGACAGCTAGTATCATCAATATCGGAATAGTAAAGGTATTGGCTGTGACTTCATTGGGTAGACATGGGTCACCCTGGGGGTCTATGGTCGCGGCATCGACTATTACTTCGTCGTAACAGTCGCAGGACGACGGTTGTAGCTAGAGGCACGCGTAAGGGTTGTGGGTGCACCAGCTCGGCCACAACGGAGCTGCGTTTACTCCTCGAGCTAGCATGCGCGAGCGTTGCGTGTCTAAACGCAGGTATACGTCGGCTTCTGCCCCCGCGCCGCGGTCTGACCAGAGGCGTTCAGCCAGCGCTGACGTCCTAGGCCACACTCGGGCGTCTAAACCGCCCGAATCCAACTGCTCCGTCCACTGGCACGCCGCCCCACCGTCGATTCTCCATGGCAATACTTGCTCTCCAGCACTCGAAACGCCTCCTCCTCCCCCCTCTTCCGTCCAAGGCCGGTGCTCGTACATCTGCTGCCACGAGCGGTAAGGTCCGCAATGTCCGTCCGAGCTGTCCCGCCAAGACCCAAACCCACAGTCCAAATACCACGCGTCCACGTGGGATATCACTGAGCGGAATCCTGCATCTAACACGGCACGGGACTCGGGCCAGCGCGAGGCTCCCCACACTTGTACTCCGATACGCTTCGAGTCCAGCCGCTCTAAGTACGGCGAGCGAGTTAATCTAGAAGACCATAGCAAGGTCAGTTCTGGTGCTCTACCACCGTTGGCTCTCTCCAGCGCTTTATAAGCGCGTCGTGTAAACTCCAACCATAATTCCATGGGGTCTGAGTCATTAAAGTGCTGCGACCAGCAGCGTTCAGAGACCTCGTCGCCTCCTAGATGGAAGATATCGTCTACCCCAGTCAACTTTATGATCTCCGCATAGATCTTTTCAAGTAAAATGTACACGTGTGGGTTTTTAGGGTTGAGCTGGCCGCACGGCGGCTCGCCGCAGTAGACGCTCCACGGTTCTGCTTCGATGCAATATGCGAGGTGCCCGAGACCGGCGTTGGCGCCCCAGCCCCAGGCTCGGCCTACGTGTGCGGGCGTGTCGACCTCTAGCAGAACACGGACACCGCGTAAGCGAGCTCGTCTTACCACTGCTCGTATTTCATCAGGAGTATATACAGCTGCCGCGCCGTACGCACCATGCGCTGCTAGCTGCGGCGCGCTTTCCAATTGGAGTGGGAACGCTTGTGAATCGCTCGCATGCCAGTGAAAAGTATTCAATTTATTCGCTCCCATAGCGTCTACTGTGCGAAGCAGATCACTTACAGGGAAGTAATTCCGAGCTGTGTCTAGCAGAAATCCTCTGTATTTGAATCGTGGCGCATCATCTATGACCGCCGCTGTCAGCATAAGCAGTGATCCCGCGTAAGGGTCTGCCCAGACCACTTGCGAGAGTGTTTCGAAACCGTGTCGTGCGCCGCAGAACGACTGCGCGGTGATATTAGCTACGAGCTCATCCTTATTAAAGCCGACGGATAGCTTGTAGCTCTCATCTGTGTCTAGTCGGAGGCGTGGATCGGCGGAGCCGTTGACAAACACCCTTACTCTTACTAAACGCGGCGTGCCGATCTCGTCCCGTCGGGAGCTGCTGACAGTTCGCTCGAGATTTCTCATGTCCTCCTTTGTTAACGCAAAGGCATCGCCCAGGTGTTCACTGACCTCAAGCGATGGTGATGCTAATATATGTAGAGAGAAGGAGTCGGCGCGAACGGGCACTGCGCCAGTAGCTAGACTGACTGGTCCGGTGGGTTGCGGCCATAGCTGCGTGGATGCGCAGAGCATGTTACACGTCACCAGGGACTGTAGAGTAGTCGTCTCTGACGCCAGCATACGCTCGCATCGGTCGTTTCTGCAGATCCAACTCCATTGAGGTTCACCTCCCCTGAAAACGTAAATGGTACAGGTAAATAAACACTGATATTGTTAATTTCTAGTAAATATAAATACTGATTATCGAATGGGAGATGGGTCGGCCAGGCCAGTACCCAATCACAAAAAGACAATTAATTTCTATAACGCCTAGCGGCCCACCAGCCCTCTAGTTTAGATACTGACGTGTACACGGCGTGAAGTGATCTGTGCGTGGTCTCATCCTCGGTCTGCTGTCGCCAGTAGAGCAACGCGACCGTAGCCACCCCACTAATGTCCCTACCAGCCCTCTAGTATAGATACTGACGTGTACATGGCGTGTAGCGGTCTATGCGTGGTCTCGTCGGTCTGCTGTCGCCAGTAGAGCAACGTGGAACGTAGCCGCCCCACGGAAGTCCCTACCAGCCCTCTAGTATAGATACTGACGTGTACATGGCGTGTAGCGGTCTGTGCGTGGTCTCATCGGTCTGCTGTCGCCAGTAGAGCAGTGCGGCGGCGGTGCAGGCGGCGGCCGCTAGTAACAGCAGCGCGCGCCGCAGCCGCCCCACGCCTGCGAAGTGTCCCACGGCGCTGCGCCCCATTGCGTCCCAGGACACCATCTCAGACCTGCATCAGGCTCAGCATCTGGAAGAAAGAGACAACAATCAGTACCTATACTTATATATAACAAGTAAGAGGCAAAGTGATACTTATACTAGGGATAAAATCACGTAGAGCGGACCGGACTATATTGTGCTGGACGCGGCTGTGAGAACACTCATCCTGATGGACTCCAGAAGGGATTGTTACATGTCGCATACACATGACTTGGAATTGGAAGTCATAGTTAGTTCTTAAGTTAACAGTAAATTATACGATAGTTTAAATGCAATTAGAGGCCAAATAATAAGTTCAAAAGTGTTTACGAAGCAGAATGGTCGCTAAGAAAACAAATAAATATGGATAACTCTGTGCTTTAGATCATTTACATTAATTAATCTTGATTTGTTTATTGACCTAGTTCACAAATATTGTTAATTTATTCGCAAAATAAATAATTCAGTGGTGCAGAGATCACGATCTCGACAATCACCTAAATCCTGAGCCTAAATCGAATGTCAAATACGAAATTGGCATCGTTACTCACTCACGCTCTATTTATTTGCTAACCGAAACCGAAACGGGTTACACTACTGTCCAATTTAAAAGAAAAATAATAGATTAGGAAGAATAGGAATCCATATGGGGTTTTATTCCATTTCCCACTTTTGAATTAAGGATTGGTTCATGCAAACCCCCACATTTGCCCCACATAAGAAATGAATTTCGGATGAAACAATCGAGCGCTGTTTTTAGGAAGGTGGCGTCCTGTTGCTAGTTACTATTACCTACTACTACTATCCTCTTACCACTTTTACCGCCAACAGTTTTTAACAAGTGTCATTGAAGTCATTTTTGTTTTGGCTCAATCGTGATTTCTCGGTCGTAAATGAGTACCTATCATGAGAATAGGGGAAACGCATGATCGCATGATAGAGGTAACTAATTGAAATGTATGTAAATGTATGTTTAAGGTATGAATTTTGGGATAATAACACCCCTCTCTTTTTGCGTCGGGGGTTAAAAAATACCCTGTATCCTCTTTAACTCCTTGCCAATTTTGGCAAAGGTTCGAAAATGTAAGCGTGGAAAGGTACCTAAAGAAATAGCCAAACTCTAGACATACATAGGTAAGGTTAAATCGTGAAATACAAAAAAAAACTCGCATTGTAAATACTAGACTAGGCTTTAGCCTACTAGTCTAGGTCTATTCGGGAAACGTTCGTCACACATGACTACCACTCCTACATCAGCTAGGCTAAAAATAATATAGACTAACCAAGATAGAACAAAGCTGGATAAAGGTTAAACAACTGTCTATCACATCAGTCTTCGCATACACAAACATAACATGAGACAAACGAAAACTCATAGCATCGAGATAGGGTACCGTCAACTATCACAGTTTTGCCCACCAGACCCTTCGGCCGCTTACGTAACCGAGGTTTCGTAACCTGGTTTCGATCGAAGCTTTCTTTTTACTTCTCCGTAACTGGCTTTGGTCAAGCACTTTGTTTTACTCGTTCTGTAGACGGCCGAAGGGCCACCAGAAATTCCTCTGCCGCAATAACTAGGTACTATCACTGTAACTACACATGCAACACTACTTATTGAACCATTTATTTTAAATATCCAAGAACTGGCTCGCCAAAAAAATAATCATCGAACCTGCTCACAGAATTTCACGAGAATTGGTTGAGAAATGTGACCTGTAGAAGAGAACAAACAGAAATCCGCCGCAGAAACGCAACATCTCCAAAAACAGACTCGACCTGAAGCAGAGACCTTCGCTTTACTCGGTCAACAACCAAAAACAACAATACTAAACTTAACTCAGTATTTAATGCAGTATTTGTTTTGTGACTAATTAAAATTCTTGCAAAAAGAATTTTAATCCACTAAAACCAACTAATAATATTTTTAGAAGGCTATTTTGTAACTCCGTAATTTAGTAGTAATTCGAATATTTAGCCCATTTTTTAGGTAGGTACCTAGGTACATTAAACTTTCCCCAGCAAGCATATATCCCATCAATTTGTCACTAACCACCTAGAGATGCACCCATAATATGGAAAGAGACAGCAATCATTCACTATCAAGGCAGTTTTTGTGACAAATGGACAGGTGTGTAAAACGCTTTAAGGAGACAGCTCAAAAAGAGTTGCGTAAAACAAATGCATACCTACTCCATTTAGATAATTGTTTTTAAAAATGCACGCGCTCGCTGAAATATGTTTCAAAAGACAAATGATATTCATTCCTTCACTGTGAAGTATACGAGTAGGTATCATTCATTTAGTTTACTAGTTCAGTTTAGTTCAATAGCTCAACAGATCGATCTACGATATAGATAGTTTGGGTAATAATATCAGTCATTCATTCAATCATAGCGTCTAGTCTATTGTCACTCTCGGAGCGAATGAGTAGGTAACGATATGAATCATGAACGTGTCAGACTGAAGTATTGAACTATAAGTACATATAAATCCGAAATGAACTAGTGAATGAAAGAGTGACACGACGTGAAGTGCTTCGAATATGAATTATTCATTCGTGAACTACTCATGTCTAAACAATACCACAGTCCTACAGGGCAAGTTGTAGAATCTGTCATTCTTACCCTATCTCACTTAAATAACAGTGAATTGTTTTCATCCTATACCCGGCATTGACTACCCCAGTTTATTTGTAAAGTGAGACGAGCTAAAAGCTAGCTTTTAGGTCACTTCGCGTCGTCTTCGGCTGTTTATTAAGGCTACTAAAAGCGTTTGGGAACCTTTTAATTTTATTTCGAAACTGGGTTCGCAACTACGCTTTTTAAGTTAATTGTTTGTGTAGGTACTGACCATAATAACAGGGTGCAACGCTAGATTATTATTATTCTAGCAATAGGGATGTTGAATCAGCAGCTTTAAAAAGTCAAAAACCCTTTGTGTGTAGAGAAATAGGAATAAGTGACGCCACGACCACGATTTTTCTATAATATACTTATAGTCCTCCTCGCCGTACCCGGTCAACTGTTTTTTTTATTTAGGAATATGGAAGGTTCTGATGTGGCTCGCAAATCCAAAACTTTGTTTTGAAAATGCGGTCACACGGTGCACAATGTACGACTTTTCTATTAAGTATTCAAACGGAAAAAATAAGTTGAATCGTGATATTTTCAGAGTATTTTCTTGTGTTTTGTAACAAATCTGTTCATAAATGGCGGAGTAATCGCGTAAGAAATATACATTAAAAAAATTACAGTCCAATTGAGAACCTCTTTCTTTTCTTTTTTGAAGTCGGTTAAATTACAAATAAGAATTTAATTTTACAAATGTTAACATCCCAATTATATTAAACCACAACATTCAAATTCAATCTAAGATTCCTCTGAAGAGAGGGAAACTACAATTTCTGGGTAAATAGATGAAGCCAAGCCAGCGGCTGAATATTTTATCAGCTCGCCGATCCCGAGAAGACAGAAATAGCTTTCATTAACACCACCAATTTATTAAACCGATGTCGCGCTTATGAAAAACTAGCTTATGCCCGCGACTTTGTTCACGTACAACTATATTAATATTACAACTCTGTGTTACAACTCTGATCAATTTTCTCTCCGTTTTTTCTCTATCCTTGTTGATAAAAAAGTGTTGTAATCATGTTTCTAAATTTGTAACATTTTGCCGTATAAGCGTTTTGTTTTTATACTGTTAGCTTATATGTGTATTAATAGTAGATTGTTTGACAAGGGTCTAAAGTAAGCCATATTACCACGAGATAGTTATTTTCCCGAACGTAGTGAGGGAAAATTGTTCGAGTGGTAATATGTATTCCGGTATTTAAATCGTCCGCATGGTTGTTTCGGAGATTTCCCCTGAATTTTCTCAAGGCTACTCTGCAACCGCGCACTCCTATCGCTTGATTGGGCCAGGCCTATAAGTCCACAGTTAGGTTCTTAAAAGAAAATTGACATACCAAGGAAGAGTACATCACTTGTCAAGCTTCTCATTAGCTTCTGTTGTATTCAAATGTCTTCAAACATTAAGAAAATAAGATGCGCAAATGGACAAACACACAGATACATAGACCGACTTTCGAATTTATAAATATTAGAATGTTGAAAAATTACCGCGTGTTTATTGCTGTTTATTGTGCTTCGAGTGATGGAGTGGTAGTCTTTCTGCTAAATCTTTGTGAGTAATGCTAACTTGTTGGCTCGCTGCTTATTAGATGTGTGACAATGGCAGAGAGATGTTACAGAATTTTGTAATAATATTTCTTGAATATTTAACAATACAGAAATAAATTTGGACTCCGTATTCACAAGAAAGACCTGTGAAATACTGGACTATTAGAAATTTTTACTTAACATGTTAGTTAGGTACCTCTAAAAATATGAATTTAGGTTAAAACTTAGGTAATCTTGGGCAATCTTGTTAAAGACAAAGAAAATATATGGAAAAAAATAGCCATGCAAAAGCTGCCAATAACATATTTCAAACAGAAACCACTGTTCATACTTAACCACTGCTCTAATAGGATATGCCAAAAATAAGTACCTGAGTTCGCTGAGATTTTCACTTGTTCCATGTAATCAATAAAGACGCCAGTTAACAAACATCAAGTCTTACAGCATGCATAATGCAATTTTTCCTTTACGCGACTTCTATTTAATATTGGCAAGCATTAATACAGATCCATATTCAGCAGCGAAGCCATTCGGTTTTCGTTTGCAATTGCTCTAAGTGGGCTCGTGACTGGTAACTTGCATATTTGATCGCCGACCCTCAATGGACTCGACAAATCTAAAACCATCGTAAACAACCTAAAATATGCCTTACCACGTTAGTAATAGCATGTTACGAATGCAAGAGATATCCTGGTTAAGGGCAGAGTCAATCTGGATAATGGGGATATATATGACCATTATGCGGTTTAAAAGGATAATTTTACGTACGTACGGTTATTGAATCTGATTACCGGGATAGTTTTGAATGTCCTGCATTTGTGGGTGTGGGTTTAAAGTCTGCTAACAGAGAAAGCTAGATGCTAACATAGTAGAATTCAAGCCATTACACAAAAATGCATTATTCTATTCGCAACTCTTCATAATAGCATTTTGGCCGTAAGTAGGTAGGTACTCTTTATTCTTCACAGTTTTCAATGTATTATAAGTCCGGATTAATCTCAAAAGAATCCGGATGAATTCATCTCCCTTTTTCATGTCATTTAAAGCAGTTTTTAAATCTTATGCTTAGTGAAGAATCTCAGTTGTTGAGAATTGTGAATAGTATCTATACTTAAGAAATCATTTCGTGCTATGCTTATGCCTAACATATCTATTTATATGAGCAGTTATGACGAATTTCAATTATCTCGTATGTTTATTAATCAACTAACCCAGTGGGTCATTCTATTTATGACTTGTCCCTGTATGCTACATTGTATAATTGTATCCCATTTATGACCTCATATAAAAGCAACCTTTTACACAGGCACAGGCCAAGCAAAACTAAACATTGAGGTACCGTAATAAAGACAGAAAACTCCTTGCATCTTTACCTGTAAGATTTAACAAAGGCATATTTAAAACATAACAAAGAACTTTAGAGCAATTTCTGCGTGCTGAATAGACCTTTTCTGACGACGTAGTTGGAAAGTTACCACGGCACCATAAATATGCACAGCTGTAAAGTTCCCAGCCAAGTGACGTAGACGGTGCAATATTTATGCGACATCTAAGGAGGGCGATCCACTTGATATTCAAACCGTCCATAATTAGTCCGTTTGTACGTATAGTAATCTATCCCAGACAATCGGGTCATAAACAGATTTAGGTTCGCGTCTTTCCTGTGGACATATCAAAAGTTAAAGGCTACAAAGCTTAATTTTGGATTGGTCTCGTAACCTGCATAAACGGCATCTCAGTTTCTATAAATCCAAGTGATAAAAACATAAATTACATGCTCATAAGCCGTTAACTATTGACCACAGGAGGGACGACTTTTGTTTTTTCAAGTGTTTATGACCCATCCCATTTATAATAATAATAAACATCCCATGGATGGTGGTGCTAAAAGTGCAAGTAGTGCAACACACTGGCAACTGTTCTGTCTTCTCGATGATGTCACGGTTCGAATTAATTGTCTTCTTCTTTAATAAAAAAGGCTTTCCATCAAATTAATGATGACTTCGCTGCGCGCCGCGCCTTTATTTTGACACTGGCATACGATCTTATTATATACTATATTCTACTTTAACGCCATAGTAATAGAGTTTCAATCATGTACAAACATACGATTTCTAGACAGTGTTTATGTAATAGAAACGATATTACATTAGTGTTCAAGAAAAATATCCAAGGTATAAGAGTAAATGTCAAATGATATGCAGGGCTATGATATATTTTGTTATTGTCAGACTGTATATTTGTAAATATCAAATACAGAATGATAGTCGCCAAGTAGCAACAAGCAGAATTCCCCAACAGTTCAATTTCTGTACACGTACGTGTGACAATATCGATGGCGAATCATTTATTTATAGTTTAAGACGCTGAGAATTTACTGTGTTCATGCAATGTGTTAATTTGTGGCTTGCTCATCACGTTGTCTGATAGTAAATAATACGATGGTGTTCTCTCTATATTATTTGGATCTACTTAAAATGATCTAATATTATAAATGGAGGACTAGTTAATTGAAATACAAGGGTAGGTTATATAGCCTATACAGTCTCTTCATTCTTACGTGTCCTATCACGTTAACAAACTTATCTTGAAGACACTAATCATTATCACCGTTTTCTTTAGGATTACACAATAATCATCACTTAAAATATTATTATACCTACCTACTTAAAGGAGCTCAAAGTATTGTAATCCTAAAGAAAGTGTGTTATTGATAAAAGTCCTCTAAAAGAGTTTGTTTACAGGATAGAACACGTTTGGAACGGCTTTGGAAAATATATAGATATCGATTTTTTTTTAGTTTAAATTTTCGAAGCATTGGATAGGAAGGTACATCGAATTTTGAATTGCATAACTTGAAGGAACCTTCTTGTTGTTCAACAAAATTCAATTGAGACGTTCACAAAATTCCTCGTTTGAATACTGCAACAGTTACATGAGGACAACGGAGTATGAAAATTTTATACTTCTTCAAACTGTAGACTTGAACAAATATAGCTATGAATTGCTTATTACATTGTCTCAAGAAAATGCAAATGAAAAGAGTGTGGTTTAAAACAACTGCTCTGTTATCTGGAAGTAGAGTAAAACCAGTTTTAAAATGGATGGGTTAGTCGGTGCGAAGGTGTTAACTAAGTAATTAAGTAACTGGGCTGGCACGACGACCCAAAATGAGTCATGGCCTCCGGAGCCAGCCACTTTCCTCGGTCCTGCGCAATTTCCCGCCAGCTTGCACCGGCTCCCTGCTCAAGCAGGTCCGCTTCCACCACATCCGTCCAGCGATACTTGGGGCGACCCACAGGACGTGGACCGGTTGGACGGCCCAAATATGCTCTCTTCATTTGTCGATCTTCTCCCATCCTCTCAAGGTGGCCAAGCCAGCGAAGACGATGCGCTTTGGTTTCACCCACGTTGCTTTTTTTTTGTTTAAAAATGGCTTTCCATCAAATTTATGATGATTTTGCCAATCACGTGTACAAAGACGTTGTTCGGTAACGACGCCATGACAGTAGGCAACTGGTTTTGTTCGGTAATGAATTCTGCTAGTCGTCGCGCGCCGAGAGCACGTGTGTTCACCAACGCGGCGACGAGCAAAATGTTGCTTTATGGAAAAACTATCATCTGTCAGTGTCGAGTCAGTACCGTCTTTTTACTGCGCTCCTACATATAAATGAATGCTTCATGACTGGCGCGGGAAGCACGAAAGCGGGGCGATACGAAGGCAGTACTAAAGCTCAAGCCACACAGAGAGCGGGCGGGCGGTGGCGGCGCGGGCGCGGGCGGCGGCGGCGCGGGCGCGGGCGGCGGCGGCGCGGGCGCGGGCGGCGGCAGCGCGGGCGCGGGCGGCAGCGGCGCGGGCGCGGGCGGCAGCGGCCTTTGTCGGCAGCCGCCACCGCCAAAAGCAGCTCCCGCGCCGCCACCGCCCGCGCCCGCGCCGCCGCCGCCCGCGCCCGCGCCGCCACCGCCCGCCCGCTCTCTGTGTGGCTTGAGCTTAAATATAAAAACGTATTTTGGGACTATCGTGGAATATCCGTCTAAGACTCGTCGTAAGCTGCTCTTAAGTACATTGTGAGATAGACTTAACGTAATCCTTACGAACTAAATGTCAAGATAATATCATTTCTTTACTTCTAACACGAGCCCTCGCCTTTATCTCCGCAAGTATAATAGATTCACTGTACTAAACATCTCTATCTATATTAAAATCTGATTCGCTTTTCGCTATTTGTCTTTTGCTATCAGAATCTCATCACATTTGCTTTAAGTAATCACACCTTACATACTTTCCTACGTTGAGGTATGTTTCATGGCGTAAAAACGATTAAACATCGCAAAAATAACTGTATGGGTAAGTTTTTGATTTTCTGTACCCGTGGTGGATTCCATCGTCAATCGTTTCACTCAATTTTTCGGCAATCACTTTTAGATTTGTAATTAAGTTTTCTTTGTAGTAAAAAGTTAGTTTGCCTTGATTGATTTAGTTATTTGTTGAACACGAAAAGCCGCTCAGGGGTGGCAAAGTTAAAAAGAAAAATTTATGTAGGTATAACATAAAGTATAAAATGTGTTAATTTATTATTTAATGAAATTAATTAAAACTACCTAGTAACATTCGTTGTATAATATGAGCATGCCATTAGAGACCGTGTGACCTTTCCAGAACATTTCAGGGTCTCGTCTCGACACAGTACTAGGGCTTCGGCCAATTTGTGGAAAGCCATATTAAAATTAGGTAGGCTGACTTGTGTAATGTAGTAACGACTTATAAATACGGTTAAGTGTTTGTTTTCCATCGGACAAACCCCGTATTAACCTTTTTAACGTCCTGTCATACCTTAATAGTATAATAATAGTAATAATAAAGCCTTTTTTATTTCCTTAATTTGTTACATGCACATATTATTCTAATCAATTTTCCATACCTAAGTAACTTAAAGATTAATAGGTATTTGAAATAAATTACAAGTTTTGCAATTTAAGCTAAATTCCATTTTGACTAGTATACTGATACTATATTATGACTTTTACTGATGAAGTTTCAGTTTCACATTAATGGACATAAATAATTCAGTCACTAAATTCTGGTACTGATATACTAGTACGATTGACATTTCGGCCCGATTCGGGTATACCTACTCATATTTCGAGTCTTTCCGATGGTGTTTGTATGGGAATACTTTATATTACTAAACTTTTACCCCCTTATTCATAAAACTTAACATACCTCTGCTAACTAAAATACTGTCTCACTGTGTCAAAGTGACAGATAAGGACAAACGAATAACTTAAGCGGCTATTTTGCGTTTCAATGTCCTTAAAGTATAAGTATTTAAAGTGTATATTACACAGCAAAATGACACCTTGCTCGAATTTGGAACAGCCCGGAAGTAGGTACCTCCGCCCTGCAGAAGACAGCCATAATAACATTATTTACTTTAAGGTATGTAGTGTTGTGTTCCTGGAGGTGAGCAAGGTTACTAGAGCACCCGAGGATGCAATGTGTTGAGAGCGAGGGACCTAAACTTGTCTCGTCTGCTGTCAACACATTGAATCCTCAAATTTTATAAAGGGTCGGCAACGCGCACGTGCACGGCTTTGGAGTTGCGGGCTGCGGTGTACACTTATCTACCATCATATGGACCGTACGTGGTGTGCCACCGTCGTTGTATAAAAAAAAGTATAAAATTTACATCATATAGTACGTATCTTCCACTGTATAAAGAAGTTCTAATGGGCTAAAATATCATTATTTTTACGTCGCTGTAACGCCTTTGTACGGACTGTCAAAAATTGTATATTAGTCTACACTGAATTGCTTCCCCAGGGAGCCGTCATCTGTTCCAATGTATTCATACTCAGAGTTAACTTGTGACTGGGGTTCAAGGGTCGTTGTACTGTAACGCGTGCGTGCCTATTTTTTTCGAGAAACGCTAGGTTTTCAAAGAGTTTTGAATTTTTCCAGCGCGCAGGCGATAATATCCGCCTTTTAAATGATTGAAAATATATTCATATATTTCACGGAATTGTGTAGATACAAATATGAACTTTAATGTAAAATAACTTAGAGAAATATGGTATAAAAAATTAATAAGAATGATTTACATATGTGCTTCAACCAATTACGAATAAGAAAATTATTTTCCTAAACTTTAAACTTAAAGTGGCATTGATATAAATATTAAGTTTCATGTGTTTTAGTTAATTACTTTTGGACATACAAATAATCCAATACAATTCTTTCTACGCTCAAGGATCGATATTAGTATTTCTGCGAGATAGCCAACAGTGTCAATATAGGTATAATACCATGCACACAGCTGGCTGACCATTCTTGTACCTACAACGGAATAATATTGATCCAGTATTGGGCACTTCACGTTTGCACGTCATGTTTTTAATGGGTGCAGCTGTTAGGGTGGAACTGCTTAGATGTTGTTGGACATAAGACTTTCTGTACAATGTGTCCGTATGGACGACGTGGCCCAACCGGCGAGTGTATCTATTATTCAAAGTGATCGATCATTTGCCGGTGGTTTTAATGTTGTTCGTTCAATTATGTCATGGATACGCCGATGTCATAACTAAGGTGACTTCTTGACTTCTCGGTGGGTAGGCTGCACCTACCTGCGATCGGACACATTCTTTGTTTTACCGCCGCTGGTAAGTAATGTACTATTATTTAGCTTTTATTACATTCCTTAATGGGTGAAATCCATCGCGCCGGTTGGTCACCGACGCTATTTTTGCCTGTAACTGGCCACCAATCCATGCATCCTCCTAGCGTTATCCCAGTACAGTTGCATCCTGAAGGATGCCTGGGGTCCGCTACCTAATCCCAAGATTTGGCGTTTGCACTACTTTTTACGAAAGCCACTGCCATCTGACCTTCCAACCCCGAGGGGAAACTAGACCTTATTGGGATTAGGCTTTGTCAAGTGAGACATTATAAAGACCGCCGGGTTACTCCTAACCCGCGGCCGCGTAGCCGCGTAAATAACTTTAACTAGTTATTTGACGCATCTTACAGCACATTAAACTCTGTTTAAAGTGGCTCTTAACATGAGAATAACTTGGTTCAATTTAACTTCGTTTAACGATAGGCTCTATTCCGAATTGAAAATGGCGTCTCCCAGTAAAATAACCTTGGTACTTGCGCCCTTAGTTATAAAAGCGGTTATCATAAACTGTTGGACACCATAACTTAATGATGATAAAATTAGTATTACATTAACGCTGGGGCTGGGGGTTGGGGGTCACGATTCAACGCACACCACCGGTCGCGGCGGGCTTCAACAACTAGCGATTCCAAAAGATTATAATTGAAAACGAAAATAAGTCCTAGACGAAATGCGACCTTAATGCCCTCGGGAACTTATACTGTGGTATTCTGCGAGTCGATTAATAAGTCATCCTTAATCAATTCATCACGACGACAAACAGTGATGCATTGTCTTACGATAAAAGCCTTATATAGAAAAACTACGACGTAGAGATAAACAACGATAACATGTATACCCTATACCGCCCCTCCCGCCTCTTCAAAAATCAAAACGCTTCTATGTACCTAAGGCGACTTCCTGACTTGGCGGGGCGGGATCGATATGTGACATTTTCTTCTTTGACGTAAACTTACTGACGTCGCAAAGATTCTCACTTGACATAATACTGTCAGTATTACGTTTGCGCAGTAGTAATATCATGCGCAGAAGCGGAGCAGTACCGCCTTCGCTTCGCCCCGCTATCGCTACCGCGCATCCCGCGCCAGTCAGGAAGCACTCATCCAGTGGGTTGACGGCGAAAAAAACACAACAACACAATGTTTTTGTTTACTTCACTTGTAATCGCGTCACCGGTAGACATGAGGTAAATGTAGGGGCGTAGTAAAAAATGGTATCGCGTCGACTGACAGCTGACACTGAAATTTGTCATTTTTCTCATATCGTACTGCCTCCGCACCGACCAATCAGGAAGTCACCTAATTGTAAAAGTATTTATACTATTTATAAAGCACCTTTTTTGTTTCACGGCTATCTCAGCACGCACACATGCATTGGGAGTCTTGGTGGTGATTTACTTATAAATACTTTCACAAATACATTGAAGCGTTTTTATGTTTGGAGGGGCGGGTCGTGTTATAGTGGTTCCTTTATCTCTACAACACGCCTGAGTTTTGCTAACCAATAGTGTAATTTCAGGTGCTTGGAGCGAACCTTCAGTATTTATTTCTTATTTAGTTATAATCTGATAATGAACTGTATTCTTATATATATTATACTCTGTTCTAATAATGTGTAGCGTGTAAAGTCCACTTTCCGGCCAAGTGTAAAAAAAAATGTTGTATCTTCATTTGTCTTTGGAGATAAATTCGTTCATTTATTCACGCACTTCGGTAGAATCCAATTTAATGGCGGATATTTCATTTATACTGTTTCATCCTATTTCCATCCAATCGTTCCAAGGATTGGAAATCACATTTTAGTATTTTATTGCCTCGTTTGAAATAAGTTTGTTGTGATTCTCGCTTAAGGTAATTTAATTTTTAGCATCATGCGCTTTAGTGTACCTACTTTAAAATCAAATTAGAAAGAAAGGGGAAAAAAGTCTAAGAAATTACCGCTTTGTAATGAGTACCTATAGTGACCGAACGAACCACATATTACATACATTTGCAAGCATTGCGAAAACTTTAAAGATAGGTAATCCATGGAATGACAGCTTTTGTAATTATGGTTTGACTATAATATGATAGATATCATATTTTTGTGAAACATGATGAAGCCATTCAATACCAAATATGTTTATTATTATCGGGTGTCAATCGTCGAATTCCACAATCGATCGCACCACAAGAAGCATGCACTCTCGATGATCGAATTCGTCCATTGACCCAACGTAAACAAGCCATTAACCATGCAGATTGTCACTAAAGGCATTTATTTCTGAACGTGTTAATAACTAATAATTTGTGTCTCGTTACGAGTCAACGTCCAATGAACGCCATGTGCAACCTCGCTAAACGTATTCGATTCAAATCAACATGGCTTGCGTCTTACAGAACCTGTAGTTTTTAATAAACATGTTTAAATACTTTTTAAAAGATTTTCAGGGATTTCTCTCCTTGTTCTCAGTTGTACACTCTTGTCAGCGCACGGCTTGAGCTTTTATCTTCACTTTCCATTGCGATATCTCTCAATTACTTTGTTGCTAGAATTGCGAGTGCACTCGACCACCGATGACTTCGTCATTACTTTTAATAGGTCTGTCCATCAGGTAGGAGATCGTTTTCTGGACCTTTTCCCTTCGACCTGGCCCTGTCATCATCATCATTATCATATCAGCCGAAAGACGTCCACTGCTAGACATAGGCCTCCCTAAAGAGTACCACAATGACCTGCCCTGCGCCACCCGCATCCAGCGGACTCCCGCGACCTTTACCAGGTCATCAGCCCTTCCTCCATCAGGTCCTGGTCCTGTTTTACCAGCCTTTCCAATGATTCCTCATTTCAGGAATTACAGACCCCTAAAATACGCCCTCGTAAAACTCCATCAGCATAAAGATTTTGGACACGCAAAAAAAAACATTTTAGAAAAAAATCGCGTTTTTTTTAGACCTGTGTAGGTAAGTATAAGTGGACAATAATTTTGGCACTGTTTGGCTCGTCATCTGTTCATCAATTAATTAATTATTTAATATTAAGTTTCACGTGCCCTGCTAAACTTTTAAGGAATACAGGCGTGTTTTTGTTATAAGTAAATATAATATGGAAGCGAGCGTTCTCGATGGCAAATGTAAATTTTACTTCAATCCAATACGTTCGTCAGATATATGTAATGTTCGCAAAGGCCACCCACGGACAGTCATTTAAAACTTTTTAATGACTATTTCCTAACTATAAATATCGTCGAGGTGTGAAGCCCTGAGGAATGAAATGTTAGCATGATGAAGTTTAGGAAGTTTGAAACACTATATTCCATAATTTCGTATGAAGCGAATGGAATTCGAATATAATATGCTTATCAGTACCTCTAGTATAAGTTTTTTCGAAACAAAACACAAACGAACGCGTTTGCGTTTAGTCTTAATTTATATGTCAAAAAATAGTTACCACCTAAGGCCACTAGAGGCGTTGCCTTACAGAATGGTACTAAACGTAAACCCGTTCGTTGGTGTTTTGTTTCGAAAAAACTTATACTAGAGGTAGTTACAGAACTTATGCATGGAACTACGGGGTGACTACGTTACTTTATCAAACGTACGTTTAAATTGAAATGTTATTTCTCATGCCAAAAACGTCCCTGGAAACGTTGTTAATTTCCATAGTGCAGTACTTTTATCTCACGAGCGCGGGTGAGCCATGGTTGTGCGTTGAGTAGTTTAAATATACATGCACAATGTCTACGTGTGCGTTAGCGTAGGAGTGTCGTGTGTCCGGTATGTTCGTACACAACTACAAACTACAAAGCGCGCTCGTGAGATAAGAGTAGTGTAAGTTTAAAATGTTATGCCAGGGCCGCTATTCCATTCGTAATATGTGACAAAAGCGGACATGTCCCTATTTTCATGTCTGTTTCTCAAAATCAGAATGATAGAAATACCAAAGAGGGAATACAAAATAAACCTAGGTTTACGGCGTAGAAAAACAGTGAAAAAATTAATACAATTCGAAGTGATAACTCGGTGCTTGGCTCATTTTCTTTCTATAAGTTATTTCCCGGAATCATACCTACAATATTCTTTATTGAATAGATTTTATAATAAATTTTCTAATGAGTGAGTTACCTACTGCAGGCTTCTTTAAACTGTTGAAATTTAAGCAATATTGAAAATGTTGTAAGGTTGTAACATTAAGCCTCCAGAACAACAATTAATTAAAATCTAAGCTCGATTCACCTGAAAGCGACCGCGCCATCTGTTATGCCTATAAAATAAAATATTTCCTAATTTTTTAAATTAATTTACAAAATAAACTTCGGTACCTGTCTGTGAACTCTTCCATAGTCTCAAGACATCCATAATCTCTAACATCAACTACTTTGAGTGAGATGGAGGTTAGTACTGACATGTTCTTCAAAACCGTCCAAAGACAAACAAGGATTGTTAGCCACAGAGAAAAGCAATCAATGCCCAACACCAGCAACTGCACTGAGCAAACAAGGAGCGTTAAGTTTCTAAAGTAAATATATAATATTACATTGTCGTTTGTTGTTGTAACTAAAATAAAATCACAACATTTGTTCCAAGTTCCAAACTTTTTTTTTTTAACATCGCTTTTTAAGTTGGCCCCCGAAGGGGGCCTTAACTAATTGCCATAACCAAGTTCCAACCATACCTTATAACGTACTTTTACTCAAATAAAGCTAAAACCAACGTTAATCCGGCAAAAACTTTCACAGATTCCCGACTCGTGTCTAATTTCACCAGCTAATGAAACGTAAACAACTATGTTACTTCATTTACAAAACAGCGTATCATATGGTACACCTCATGGCGCTTACGTCATTGTAGTATGGGCGGTGTTATGATGGATCTGGATCGCGAATTGGAATGTTAGCGGAGTAAGGGAGCATGCCGTATGAAAATCACGCACGGGTAACGTTGTACAATTAACATTTGTTTGAGGGAAATGTAAGGGCGATGTTACGCTACCGCGTAAGCGCGTTTATCGCAGAGATCCAGCAAACTGTGGCCACACTATGCTCCTTCGCGCTGCCGCGAAGCTCGAAGTAGCCCGCTCCGGCCACACACTGCTCTACGCGCGATTTGCATCGCGGCCCTTTGACTCGCGCCAAAAAACCGATTATATGGAGCGGTGGGCATGACTAGCGGCATGACGAGTAACATGCCACACTGTCTGCTACTTCCCATACCACTCGTCGAGTGTGTGGCCGGGGTATTAGACAAGTGTGTCTTGTCTTTGTCCGCAAGGAACATTTTAGCACCGTTGGCTGCTAAAAGGATGCCGACCACGTACTGCAGTATTTTTCCGCTTTGTAGCTACAATCGTACGTATTAAGTACATAATCGGTGTTCATACATCGTAGGGACTTCCTGAGAGTAGTTGCGATTTCCTGGCATGTGATTCACAAACCGACTACTCGTCCTTACCTCACCCCTCACCCGTTTTTATATGGAAACTGTCTACTGAAGTATGTATATCATGGCTTACGAGTAGTACCCATAGTACAAGCTCTGTATAGTTTAGGACTAGGTAAGAAGATAAGTAGTAGTGTAGGGGATTTTAAATGATACCTTCGATATTTTGAGAGCTAGTTATCAAGAGACTCACCTGAACTGATCTGTGGCTTGGAATGTAGTCCTGGGGGCCCCCTGATGTCTGGATTTCTTCATAGGACGCTAGAGACAGGTTCTGCTTGATTTCGCGACGTGTTTTGCTGGATTTAGTTGTATAGGGTTTTAAAAGCTTCGAGCATTGAGATGCGAGCTTGTAACGGTTGCGCGTAGCGCGGCGAAGTATCCCATACGTCAATCAGTGTTGCTAGCTTTCAGAAAAGCGTTTGGTTTCGTCTCCGTAAAACTAGCTTTATGATTTGAGATTAATCCATTTCGGAAATAAGAAAGAAATACGTTGTGTTTTGTGCTATAACGTAAAAATACTGAACATGCCGCCGACCATAAAATAATACTTATTTTATTAAAGAACTACCATATGAATACTATGCTAACTTAGGACTAAACATGTAATGCTATAACCTAAGAAGTGCTAAGTCAATAGGCAATGGACAGACCTTGACTACAGGTCGCTTACTGAGAGTATTACCGATGCGTACAGTGACGACTCGAGTAATACCATCGACGCCGGGGTGCAACTGGTGCACGCGCGCTAGACGCCATTGCAATGGTGGCAGCGTGTTGTCGATCAACACTACCACAGAGCCCTCGCGAAGGGGTGTGTTAGTACTGTCGTGGAACCATTTACTTCTCGTTTGAAGCTGGTGTAGATATTCTACACTCCAGCGCTTCCAAAAATGTTGGACTGCTTGTTGGATCACCTGCCATCGTGCTAGGCGATTTGGATTATCGTTCGATAAATCAAACTCTGGTAGAGACGTTAATGGTTCCCCGATAAGAAAATGTCCCGGACTAAGGGGTAAATCGTCCGCCGGGTCGTTACTTAACTGACAGAGGGGTCTCGAGTTGAGCACGGCCTCTATTTGACACAGAAGTGTGTTGAATTCATCATGGGTTAGTGTAAGTGTCCCTATGACGCGATGTAAATGTCGCTTAAGACTGCCTACGGCTCGCTCGACGAGACCGGCAAAATGCGAAGCATATGCGGGATTAAAATGCCAGGTGACTTGTAAGTTTGTCAGCTGGTCGTTTATGACAGACTGATTCGATTCGTTTTGCAAAAACGTGAAAAGTTCGTTTAGATATCTGTTACAACCTACGAAGTTTCGACCATTATCTGAGTAAATATCTTTGCAGTAACCGCGACGGGATATGAATCTACGCAAAGCATTTAAGAAAGATTCGGTTGATAAGTCGGGCACTAATTCCAAATGGACTGCCTTCGTGGACATGCACACGAAAACGCTAACGTATGATTTGAAAACTTTCGCGTTACGAAATTTACTGGATTTGAGATTAAAATGTCCCGCAAAATCAACTGAAGTATGTAAAAAGGGACGAAGTGATCGGACCCTAGCAGTAGGTAATTGAGCCATCGATGGCTGTGGCGCGACAGGTCGCGCGCGAATGCAGGATACGCAGCGGCGAGTACGCATACGCACAGCGTCGCGTGCACACAGAATCCAGTAGGTCTGTGCGAGGGCAAACTGTAAAGTTTGCGGTCCAACATGTAAATGTGTCTTATGATAAAAGTCTATGAGCACGTCTGTGAAGTGATGTCTTTTAGGTAAAAGAATTTGATGCTTGGCATCGTACGGCACGTTAGCTCGATTTATCCTGCCGCCGACCCTGAGGAGTCCGGCATCATCCAGGAAAGGTTTAAGTTTCTGAAGACGTTTTGTACATCTGTCGTCATCCTTGAGACGAGAAATGTCTTCAGCAAATTGTTCACGTTGAACAATTGAGATTATTCGACTGAGAGCCAGTTTGGTCTCTGGAACAGTAATGTGTTTAGTCGAATAAACACCAGTTTTACGGCATTTATTGATGAACCGTAACATAAGAGAAACTACACGTAACATTCTTGGAAGTGTTGAAAATCTTTCCAAGAATTCAGAACTCGGTTCGTTGGCTTGAGTAACAAGAACATGTTTACGACGTTCTTCGTCAGTATGACAGTTAACGTTCGATATGGGCCACTCGGACTCATTTTTAGAAAGCCAAGCTGGTCCCTTGAACCATAATTGATGGTTCAACTGAGACGGGAGAACACCGCGGGACGCAGGGTCCGCCGGGTTGTCCGTCGATTGAACGTGACGCCAATGCGAGGCAGGCACGTTGCTTGTCGTCTCCGCAATGCGATTGGAGACGTAAGTTCGCCACTTGTCTGGGGATGAACGCAACCAGGCAAGTGCAATTGTCGAATCGCACCAAGCGTAAACTTGGTCAAACGATAATACACTGCTGTAAGCAGCGATGATTTTTTTGATAAGCTTTGATAGGAGATGCGCTCCACAAAGCTCAAGACGTGGCGTTGTGAGCCGTTTGAGAGGCGCGACCTTTGTCTTGCCCATAAGAAGATGTGTGCTGATTGAACCGTCTGAATCAACAACACGAATGTAGACGCAAGCGGCGTACGCTTTATCAGAGGCGTCTGAGAACCCACAAAGTTGCACTTGATGTGTGCTAGGAAGCACGTGACGAGGTAACGAAATATCTTGTAGTAACGGCAGTTCGTCGATGAACCGATGCCACAAGTCACAGACACCCTGTGGAGGAGCTTCATCCCAACCTGTGCCTGATACCCACAAAAGTTGGATTAAGTGCTTAACGAATAAAGTCACTGGGCTAAGAAACCCGAGAGGATCATAAATCTTAGCTATTTCTCCTAACATTATACGCTTCGTACATTTACGTGAATTAGAAATAACTCCATCCGTTTGATAAGTGAAAGTATCTGACTTAGGATTCCACTTGAGTCCTAAGACCTTGACTGAAGTGTCAGTGTCGAGTGCTGAAAGAATGAGAGCGTCATCATGATTTGACTCGTCAGTGTTTAAATGAGCTAAGAACTCTGAGCTGTTACTGGTCCATTTGCGGAGTTCGAATGTTCCAGCCTTACAAATGGAGGTGAGCTGATCCTGAAGAATGAGAGCATCTTCGATTGTGTCAGCCCCAGTAACGACATCATCAACAAATACTTCGTTGAGCAGTATTTGTGAGGCAAGTGGGAAAGCAGCAGCTTCATCAATCGCTAATTGACGAAGTGTGCGTAATGCAAGGAACGGTGCTGAAGCAACCCCAAAGGTTACACAGCAGAGGCGATATTCCTGTACGGGATCGTGGGGAGAGAATCTCCAAAGAATCCGCTGAAAATCACGGTGTTCTTTACAAAGACCGATGTAGCGATACATCATTTTTAAATCAGCTGTGAAAACTATCTTATGTAATCTATACTTGAGTAGAATCTCACAAATGTCTTGTTGTAGTTTCTGACCTGTCAGAAGGTTGTCGTTAAGAGAACGACCAGACGTAGACTTGCAAGACCCGTCGAAGACGACACGGTACTTGCTTGTAGCAGCTGATTTTTTCACCACACAAAAATGAGGTAAATAGAAAGGAGGCGCGTCACTATTCGCAGAATCAGAGACAGGCTCCATATGTCCCAAGTCCAAGTATTCTTGAAGACAATTGTTGTAGTTTTCACGTAAGACAGGGTCACGTGACATTCGTGCCTCTAGTTTCGTTAAACGTGAGAGAGCGATCGAACGAGAGTCGCCTAAAGGAGGAGCGTTCTCCTTGAAAGGCAGAGAAACAGTATATTTCCCGTTTGAATCCCGAGTGTGAGTATCGACGAAGATCGACTCACAGCGAAGTTCATCTTTTGTAAGATGTGGATGTTCTGGAATGGATTCCAATTCCCAAAACCTTTGAAGCTTGACATCCAGTTGACAAGTACTGAGATTGGTACTCAGGTGTCTCGTATTTTCATGAGAAATTCTACCATTCAGTAGGTATCCAAAAATGCTATTAATGGCCACAGGTGTGCCCTGAGGGCCTTTGATATTATCGTGAAGCAGTATGCTGTCACTATAGTCTGACCCCAGCAGGAGCTCGACGGGACGCGCAGAACGCAGTTCTGGGTCCGCTAAGTTAAGACCTTGTAGGTGCTCAATATTCTCAAACGTGCTTGGAATATTAGGCAGATAGCTCGTAATTTTCGGTAAAATAAGAGCTTCGATATAAAGCTTCGGCTCTGGTTTGTTGTGGGGTGTAACCTCACACAACACGTAACCACGTGGTTGTTCGTTGCTGTCACCGATACCAGTGACAGTAGTACTCGTCTGCGCAGGGTACCGCGGCAGGCCGAGACGTTGGACGCACGATTCAGTGATGAGCGTCGCTTGCGACCCTTGGTCCACAAGGGCGCGTACAGACCGCGGCGTGTAAGGCCCATGGTTCATGGGACGCACATTTACAAGCGCGGTCGTGAGTAAAACCGTACAGTTCTTACTCGAAGAATGCCCCGTAGCTCCATGTAATGGAGTGGGCGTAGAGGTTTCCGCTACTGAGTGTAACTCAGGGGAAGGGAGGTACTCCGTAGTCAGTGTGACGTTCGAAGTAGGCGCGTCTTCATGTAATGAAGAGTGGTGGCGCTGAGTGCAGACGCGGCAAGTATGGCGCGACTTGCAGTCTTTTGCATCATGACCGATGAATAAACAATTATTGCAAAGTTTATTTTGCTGAACGAAATGCTTCCGTTCACTTAAAGTGAGTGTGTGAAACTTCTCACATTTATATAAAGGATGAGAATTATCCTTACAGTATGCGCATTTAATTTTATTTAAATAATCCACCGCAGTTGCAGCATGCACACTCATAGCACGCGAGTTACGCGCGAACGATGTATTATAAGTGCGCGGTGCATTATATTGCACGTCGGAGTGCGCACGAGTAAGTGAAATTGCCCGCCGTCTGGCTTGCGCGTGGCGCGATGACGTCACAGCAGCCGGTCGAGCCGAGCCGGCCGGCCCGCCAGCAGGCCCGAGCGCGCGCGGCGCCGGGGCCGCAGCCGAGTAGGTACTTGAGGTACGCGCGGAGGCATGCATAATCTCGGACGCTGCTAACTCCTTATCTAAGAAATCTAGTAGTTCTGTCACGCTAGGAATTTCGTTTGACACTTGTAATGACAATTCAAAACGTCTACGTATGTTAGGCGTAATTTTGCGCAGCAAAATATTTAAAAGAACAAAACTCCATTGTTCAACAGGCATACCTAACGACTTTAAAGCCGTAATGTTCTCGTGATAACAGTTCATTAAATTCCGTAAGGTAAATTCAATGTTTTTCTCATTAACGGATTCGACGTCAAATATATTATCGAAATGTTTTGTTGCGATGATTCGCTTATTTTCATAACGACTAATTAATACCTGCAAGGCATTTTCATAGTTAGATTCAGTAACCGGTATCGACTTGATAAGATTGTAAGGTTCATCTTTTAAAAACAATAACAAATAGCGGAATCGTTCCACATCTGTTAACGCAGCATTATCGTGCACAAGTGATTTAAATAAATCATAAAAGGCATTCCATTCAGTTAAATCACCCGAAAATGTTTGTAATGTCAGCTGAGGTAAACGTATATGAGATTGAGGTACTTGCTGCGCGGCGCAGCAACCCGCATGTGACACGCTGTGTCCACCGCACGGTGCCGAAACACTTTGTTTACGTTCTTCCTTTATGCTGTCCAAGGTCACTTGGATTTGAAAATACAAAGAATCGAATTTATTACGTATGGCTAAATTATCCGATTTAGAAAAGGTTTCGTTCTTTGCCGTTAGTTTTTCAATCTTTCCTTGAGTTTGCAAGAATGTTTTCTTGATTGAATTTAATTCTTTTACACGTACTCTAAACTCAGCTAAGTTGTTAGTACAGTCGACAATCTTTTGAATGTTATTCATAGCTAGATTACGTTCAAAATTCAATTGTTCAAGTTCCATTTTATATGAAGTCGAGTCACTGAATAAAACTAAATAAATTATCACGAGATAAGTAACGATATATGTAAAAATGTATGTATAGACGCACGTTGTACGTAGTTATGTACGAGTATGAAATATAAATCTGTATGATGGCTAGGTACTAGCGTAATATTAGTTATTAGGTATAAAATGTACTTATGTAAATCGGTAAATGAATGTATGTATAGCTGGTCGCAAATAAAATTGGAATTGATGTATTTAGCACACAATGCAAAATACAAGTAGAAATACAGGTCAATGGTTGGTAGATCCCAAGCTACAATGACTAAAATATGTGCAGTACCGAAATACGTGCAACTCAAAATTACGGTATATAGCAATACAGTGACCGCGTAATAGGGTTCGGTACGTTATACCTAAACCGCTTGAAAACACTAAGTACGTCAATACTAATTGGAAATATTTTTGTACGTTGTACGAAAATTAATTATTTGCGACTAACTGTACCTATGCTATAGGCATAAAATAACAATGACCACATGCAATGGCGCTTAGCGGGCGATTCGAGCAGCGCGAATGTGCTCCTACCGCTTTGTATAAAAAGTGATTGCGAAATGTAATTTCACAAATATCGCTCAAAACCCTATAAAACTATATATAATTAGAAAGTACTCATCGAGATCGCACTGTATACACCGGTATTATCGTAAAATAATAAGCTATGTGCTTGGAAACTCGATATTTATATTTATCACTGGAGGTAGATTCTCGCTAAGTGATGTATAGGATATTGGAATTTAGCATGTAATGCTAGCACAAAACAACAACGATCGCGAATTTTAAGCAAAATAGCCAGAACTCAGATGGAGGATCCGGCTCGAAACACTTATGTAGGGGATTTTAAATGATACCTTCGATATTTTGAGAGCTAGTTATCAAGAGACTCACCTGAACTGATCTGTGGCTTGGAATGTAGTCCTGGGGGCCCCCTGATGTCTGGATTTCTTCATAGGACGCTAGAGACAGGTTCTGCTTGATTTCGCGACGTGTTTTGCTGGATTTAGTTGTATAGGGTTTTAAAAGCTTCGAGCATTGAGATGCGAGCTTGTAACGGTTGCGCGTAGCGCGGCGAAGTATCCCATACGTCAATCAGTGTTGCTAGCTTTCAGAAAAGCGTTTGGTTTCGTCTCCGTAAAACTAGCTTTATGATTTGAGATTAATCCATTTCGGAAATAAGAAAGAAATACGTTGTGTTTTGTGCTATAACGTAAAAATACTGAACAAGTAGTAATAAAGTGTTTCCCAACAAACCAAAGTTTAGAAATTACCATAGAGAAATTACCATAAATTTAATATAGCATGTACGTAAAAACCAGCCAAGTCAAAATCTTGACCTTGAATTACATCTCAAGTTTACGGATTTTTTACATAGAACTTGGCACCCATATAGGTAGATATCAATTATTTTGTCGGCGAAGTCAATAACGACGCATGTTCTTAATATTGAACTTGGCTCTCATTTCACATTTATGTTTTGATGGGATTGTTATTACGAAATCCGGTGTCATATTATACTAGGTATCAACACTCAGACCAGTAAAAACATTTTACACAGTAGATAGACTGGGAATATTCTTGGAAATTCGATCGACAATGTGAACCTGACACCAAAGGGTGCAATATTGATATTGGCAAGTAGCGCTTGAGCGCTTTTACTAAAGCTCTTTAGTTTATACACCGGGGAAAACAATATGTACAGTCGAGGGCATAAAAATGTACACATTTTTGGACCTTATTTCAATGGAATAAGGTGAAAAAGTGTATACATATTGGTGCCCTTGACTGTACCTACTTTATTTTACAACGTTCAGTTTCGTAATGGGCTTGATTCAGATTATGAAAAAGCTCTACCCGCAAAATAACTGATACATTAGTTAATACATTTGAACATCAATTGAGAATATTAACTGTTTTGACATTCAAAATTTATCACTGTTTTTGTTTTTAATTATTTATATTTGTATTTTCCATATTTCATTTTATATATCAACATAGGAACTAAAATAATATTATAACTAATTTAAAAAAAGGTCCCCAAGATCGGAGCCCTGTGGAAGGGTTCCCATAAGGCTGGCTGCGTTCCCCCTTTGGATGGCTATGCCGATCCGCTGGCCAAGGAACGAGCCAGCCCTATGGTCCCCTGACACCTCGGCCAGCCTTTGGGATAGTTGCCCAAAAAGGCGGTGGGCACCGGCGCTCCACGGACCCAGTGTCTCTACGGCAAATGCCGCAAATATATGTCGGTCTGTCAGGCCGATGTATTTGCGGCATTTCGCCGCCTCGGCCGCTGCGGCTGCCCCGCCTGCTCTCAATGATGTTGCGCCTAGGTGGGACGGCGCCAGGGTGTCGACACAAGTAGCGTCCCAGATAAGGGGCCGTCCCAGTCTCCAGGGCACAAGGGTCATACCGTCGGGCCTCTTGCCATCGTCACGAGCCAGGCCGGGCGGTTCTAATACGGCTGGCACGTTGGCGCTGACAAAGGCCCGACGGATGATATCATTGAGAGAGGCGTGGCGAGGCAGACGACCGGCGCTCTTGGTACAAGACAGCCCGTGGTGACCGAGGCTATCCACCAGAGCTCCACAGGGACAGCGGTGGGGTGCGACGATGTCTGCACCCAAACGCAGGCCGATAGACAACCTCAGTGTATTATTATCCAGAAGGGTGCCATAATTGGAAGAAGGAAAAGCATGTAGCCATGAGCCAGACTCCCTTTCCGACACAGCCAGTAACCGTGCTTTTTCCTGGCTGGTGGAGCAGGAGTCCAACAAATGGGTATGCACTTGCTTGCAGAGAGGTTGGTCCCAGATTTTTTGAATATTTTTGTTTATGGGCAAGTTGACTCCAGGGCAGGCCATCTTCCATGTGTCTTCTGCCTCAGATAGACACACTACCTCAAAATCACGTAGTGATGGTATGAGGATTTTGCCAACAAGAGGTAGCGTGCTATGTACTGAGGAGAGAAAAGCGGGTAAGGCAACACTGGAGATTTTTCGAATACCTAAACCTCCGAATCTAATTGGAAGAGTGGCGTGCAGAAACTGTTTATCATTAATTTGGACATTTAATATTTTTTGAAGCTGAGTGTGAAGCAAAGTATCTATAGATTCGGTGTAGTTAGGAAATTTCCAAAGGGGGCTACAGCGTAGGAAATATGTGAATTTGGGAGTAAAAAGGCAGAAACGAAGAATGCAAATAGCCATATGGGCGTTAATTTCGAGTAAACGGTCTGCCAATTCTGTAAAATGGTTCATTTTCGAGAAAATGAAATCCGGGATGGACTCCTCGAAAACGGGAGCCCCTAGGAGCTGAAGCGAATTTTTTTGTATAATTTTTATGCCAGGACATGCAGTTTCGAAATCTAGTTGAATTTGTGAGTTAGCTGGTGTGTCCGGATCAATGAAAAGTTCGCATTTGTTTGTGTTTAATTCTAAACCTATTAATTGAAATTTGTTGACTATGGTTGAAAGATCGTCAAGAACTGTGCTCGCTTCACCACCTAGACTGCCGTCGTCGAGGTACCAAAGATTGAATTTTGAATTTAGATCCGAAATAATAGGGTGAATGGCTAGACTAAATATGGCCGGCCCGAGAGGGTCGCCTTGTTGACAGCCGACGGAAGATAAAATGCAATTGTTTTTATACATAAGATTGGTAGGCGAACTGTAGCATTGCCATAGGTATGGATATATATCAGGACTGCTTTTTTGGATTTCTGCCAACAATGGGCCTCTACTTACTGCGTTGAAGGCATTCTTAACGTCAACCTTTAGCAGTACTTGACCCTCAGGGCTGTGCAGGAAGGTGCGGCAGGCGTGGACGGCTGCTTCACAGCCGCCTTTACTGCCAAAACCGAGCTGAAATGGTTGAAATTTAGATTGCAGGTTCGGAATTATGCACTTACAGCAGATTCTGGAAGTTAGTCTTCGAAAGGTTGACCCTACAGCGATAGGACGGATTCCACCATCCTTTTTTTTTAAAGCACATAAGTTAGCCCCATACAAAGTAGAAACCACGTCGGAGTTCACCTTGCCTGCCAGCATCATATTGACCATACGCGTGATGCTTGAAACCAGATTAGTGTTTTGACTTCCGGGCATACCTATAGTCAGGTCCTTTAAGTGCTGTGGTGTTAAACCATCCAAACCGCCTGCGGAGCCATTTTTGAAAGCCATGATGGCATATCGGACTGCGTCTTCTGAGCTTAGTAGGCAGGGTGAATCTGGGCTTGGAGGGTCCGGAAGGTCAGGTACTGCGGGCGCCGGTGGGTGTTTACTTTGTAGAGCGACTAAAGTTTCGGTAGTGTTAGGCGCAGAAGTGTCATTCGAGAAAAGGAGTTGGGCCGCGCCTTTCAGGTCCCCATCATTTATTTTAGACTCCACTAGTTTATGGATTTTCGAGGGCTTGTGTTGGAATGTGCTGTGGCTTGAGTCCAAGTTGTTGGTTTGGGAACAGTTTGCTTTAATCTTGGAGGTCAGAGATTTGTTTGTGTTACTTTTGTCTACATGTAAGATATTATATGCGAATGTTAAGAGGCGTTCCCAGCTTGAAACTGAATTTTCACTGACACAATCATCTATTGCCTTCGTGAGATTGGTTGCGACAGCGAATCGCGCACCTCTAGGGATACGTTTAACAACAGGAATTGAATTTTTAAGAGAGCTTAGTTTGGCCGAGAGATGGGAATGACTGGGTGATGTCGGAGTTGATGAAGAAGGGATGTTAGATGTGACTTTGTGGGACTTGCCTATGTGTATCCGAAGACCCCGACGACCTTTTAGCAGTTTGGGGGCAGGACAGTGTGGGCACTGTATATAGTCGTCCAAAGACAAAGCCGCAAGCTCAGGCTGACTATTCTGTTGGCTATCGGCATGCTGATCAGTGGGCATCATATCTAGTAAATATTACATTTGATTTTACGTATAAATATAAAGTAAACAAACAAAAATAACTATCAAAGTGACGTCGCCGTCAGGGCTCCGTCGTTTCGAAGGCGGACGTTTCTTCTTTTCTCCGCAGTATTTCCAGCCGGGCCGGAACAAATCTTCTGTATTAGTCTCAGATTGGAGTTGTGTTGTAGCGAAGTTGATGCAGTAGTGTTCCGTATATAGGTATTTCGTATTGTAGAAATAATTAAGGAAATATTTGACACCAAGTGACAGGATATACGCCGGTCTTGTTTTGCCGTGTCATGGTAAAAAAGCACCGGAATTCTTGGGAATATGTAATTTGTAAACGTCTTCGGAGATATTTTGGTAGTGATTTTCGTTATAATAGCCTGTTTTGATGGAAATATCAAATCAGTTAATGTGTAGCAAGCCTACACGTGTGAGTAAAGAACTTACAAAAACTTTCGGTCTTTTCATGTAGTGATACTTTATAAGAGGTTATTCAGCCTTTTGTATCTTATCTGTGGAAGGGTCAAGTATATGGAGAGGTGCCTGTTATGCTATAGCTGACAGATGACAGGCAACGTGCAGTGTCATGCGGTGAAAAGATGAAAAATAACGCCACATTGTAAGCAAAGCGGATTTACACCATCAGTCTTTACTTGGTGTCTGTGATAATAAAGGTGACAAGCTTTGGAAATATACATACATAAATGTTTAGATAATCACGCGGTGGAAAACAAGTATATTACATAATAATTAACAGGGATTTGCTGTGAGTTTGAGAAATGAAAATATTCAGTGAAAATACGCCTGTATGTTAATTGTGTTTTTTTTTACTAGACAGTGGAAAACAAGCGTACGGTCCACCTGAGGGTAAGCGGACCGGACACCGTAGCCTATAGACAACTTGACGAACTTTTTTATTTGACAACTTTACGAACAATTTTTTAAGCCCTGTAAAGTTAACGGTTTCATCGTTTGGAAATTGAAAAATAAGTGTAAAATTAATTATTTTTGGTTTCACTTGACTTTTATTTATCGTATGGCATATTGGTCACTGGATTCACATGGGCGAACGCTACGATCCAACACCCACGATCCACGATCTTCTAACTGACCCATTAGTTCACGCAAAGTGCACATAAAGCGTGCAATACACGAGGTTTCAATTAAGAAGTCGGTCGGTGGTTAGCTCGTGTACACGAGCTTTATATTGTGGAGCGTTCATTACGTGACATTTTAAAAACGAAAGGTTAGGGTTGACAATGAAAATGGATTATTGTCTATTTATACCGAGAGTCAATAGAATTTGGAAATTTTGTAAACAAATATTTCTGCTCTTAATTTCATGGCAGCAAATAAAAATAAATGGGCAATGAAAATTCATAACAAAGTAAATGGAAAATGATGAGAAGTGAGGTTATCTGTAATTGAATCTATAATGACATTAAACATTTTCGATATACTGATATTCCCAACACTTAAACGAACTTTTTTTTCAAAGACAATTATAGATTCCTAGCATTTTTATGAGTAAAAAAAATTGACAAGCTATTGTCACATAACTAATCATTATACACGAAAATTGTTTTTATTGAAATATGAATAATTAAAAGATATTATAGCTTAAAATGAATGCAAATACAAGGATTATGTCTATAAAATGTTGGTAAGACTGTGTTCGTTCTTTAAAAGTACGTGATTACGAAGTAATGAAGTTAAATTGGTATGTTTATTGTTTAGGTACATCATTTCCAAATTCTATTGACTCTCGGTATACATACCGACTTCCCATAGTTACATTTGACTTTCATAACGAAAATGAAGCAAAATGATTTAATTCCATTGACAGAGATTTAAAAAATCCTTTCATTGTATAATCGCGGTTGTAGATAAATAAATATGATTAATTATCTGCATTCGGCTATTTATACTCGGTCATTGGCATACGTGTTATCAAAATAAATAATAATACTATCACAGATATCATATCGTGCAAGATATAAAGATACTAAATCAATATGAAAACCTGTGCTAGGAACAGCAAACTTTTAATTTCTACAATGCAAAGTCAAATGCAAAAGATATAAAATATAGTCTACTTCATTCCTGAAACACCATTCCCATTTATTGAAATCACAAAGGAGATTCGGACTAATCTTCGTAACACACAAACATTATCTCTGTAATCCTAGACTACTAATACTAAAAATGCGAAAGTTTACATGGTTGGGTGTTTAGATGTTTGTTATATACACAATCACGCAAAAAGGCTGAACGAACTATCTTGAGCCTGGTATACAACATTGCCTATAGAAAATCATCGGTTGAAGGAATGAAACAGGGATTGGAAGTTTACGCGAAGTCGCGGGCAGAAGCTAGGTTATAATATAGGGTGTGGTAGGTAGGTCAAAGCACGCCGTAGCGCGTAGTTTGCCATTAGTAGAGGAATCTGACGTACACTTTTAACGTGCCTACTGCATAGTTGCATACGTACCATACGAGGGTACAGCCGTTGAGAGGTTTAATAGGCATCGTGAATTCCAATTACGAGGCTCGCAGACTTCACAAAGAGTTTGCGAAGTCGCCAGCAAACTGATACCAGAAGAGCGTACGTTCATAAATTCCAACGAAACTTGTGTCCGTACGCTAGAGAACTAAAAGAGCGTAAGTCCATATCAATATTGATGTAACTTACGATGTTTTAGTAAGAGAGCTAGTAATAATAATAATGCTTACCTCCGGCGAGACGGGACGACCGCTCGGAAGAGTGCCGGGAAGCGAAACTCCTACATATAGGCAACATGGAGTGCCAATAACCACTAACACGCCAATGTTGGCCGCGCTCCCTCAACTTTGTCAACATTCACGTCACATTCCTAATTTAAAATTTAAGCGTTTATTAAATCGAACTCCGCAATAAATACAGAATAGAATTAACTTTTTAATTTAAATTAATGCGAAATCTACTTTGTTACGTAGTAAGAAAATAATATAAAAATACACTACCGCATAGAACGAGTATTAAGCGAGACTGAGTAAAAATAATACAAAGATAACACTTACTCGCAACAGACTGATAACGACTTAAATGTCACTTGAAGTCAAACAAATGCATAATTATTCCGATTGAATATTTGCTTCGTAAAGATTATACTGCGTTATTGCCATTTTTAATCGCGACATACAATAAGCACGTGATTATTATATTTTATTTATTAGGAGATAAAACAGAAACAGTCACGAGAATACAGCGTAATGGTATGTTGGTAAAAATTACTTAGGTATATACGTTTCCTCATTGTGAACACAATTTTTTTTTAACACGAATAACGCTAAAAATATGTTGACACAAACTACTTTTCGGCGGATCAATTATGCAGTCTACTTGATAAGATAAGATAAGATGTTTATTTGTAAAGTCATGTCATGAGATGTTGATTGACGCATAATAAATGACGCATTGATTGCTGATGCGTAATTGACCCATTTTAAATTTCCACAAACTGTGCTGTGTGTGTGTGTGTGTTTACTGCACAAACAAATGTACATAGTTCCCCTGCCTTATAACACATAAGAAATACTTAAGTAAGTAGGGACGCAGGTGTGGGTTAGCATAGGAAAATAATAATTTATTCAAACCAACAGCGTCCTTACTTATGTAATTAAAAAGTATAGATTACCTGTACAAACATTATTTAGAACTGAATACATATCTACGTATTAAAGCATTAATAATTAACAATGGGTTGTCATAAATACCGACAAACGTCACGACTGAAGGTCACATGCTAACTTGGAATTCCTTCCAAATGTTGGTTCCAATGAGCCAGTTCAGTTGGGAAGAGGGCGGTTTACCCTCGCTTCAGTCGCGCCTTCATTCGTTCGCGCCCTCTCGGCCGTGCCGCCGCCAACCCGTTCGGACCGCTCCGAAAACTTTTCGCGAGTCACGCCGCGTAGAATTCGGACCGCCAAACTTTTTAATTTTGCAAGTGTAGATTTTGCTTGTAATTGGCAGAATACTCGCGTTTTAAAAAGTGTTTCGTGTGATATTTTTTGTGCATCAGTTGGGCGAAAGTTAGGTTAGTTTTGGAGTTTTTCGATTATAGTATATAGTTTCGTATGAAATGAAATGTATTTGAGAGCTAAGTATGTACCTACCTAAATACTTATCTATTAAGAGTTTGGTAACAGTTTAACGAAAAAAACAATGAATATTTCAAGTAATTCGAACTCAACAACGAAAATTTTGAAGCGAACTAAGTGTCAAAAATTAATTTAATTATTTATTTATTTAGTCGTTTAAAATGTACGTGCATGGTCTAGCGTAAAAACGTACAGATATTTATGTTACTTTGTTATCGTACATATAATGTACGTAAACGTAACGTAACGTGTACACTTAATGTACACATGTTTTAATATTAAACTATATTGAAATTTTGGTAAGCTAGTTGACAAGTTAAACTTACGGTTAATTAATAATTACTGTTAGTTATAGGTTATAGGTTATGACTGCGCTTTAATACCTAGACCAGAGTTATGTAGAAAATCTACTTTCAAGGTTTTATTACTCCTATAAGGTAGGTAGGCAGATATAAGCGGTAGTCCACGTCAAAGTGATGTATAAAATTTAAATTGTTCATAAATAAAAAAGAGTGTGGTGTAAAAGTGTAAACACACGTTAGATTAGGGATGTTGACACCAAATAAGAACATCAATGAATCCGAATTTTCTCGAAAAAGGATCAAACTCTCAATCAAATAGTGAAAAAAGTAATCCAAAAGAATAATTAATTACATAATTATAAGTCTTCAAAGTCTTAGGAGGGGGCATTTTCTGTCCCTTTTCCGCAAAACTCCTCGTTGTATTGAACGATCGTCATTTACTATGGCGCTCTAGGTCAGTGACGTCACTGACCTGTAGCGTTTTCTCTCTCCAACTAAAAACATTCTAACGGTTGTAGTTTCGTTATTTTTTGAGATATTTGGATAGGATTTTCACTTTTTGGCATATTTTTATGAATTCTTTCGTATGGAGTAATAAATTTTTTTGAGTCAACATCCCTATTCGTACCTCAACATTGTAATATTGTTGACGCTACACAGTATTAGGTAGTTTGCTTAGCCGATTTTCGTCAAATATTCCAACGAACCCACGGCCGATGGATTAGTTATTACGAAGATTTTAAATTAATAATAAAATATAAAAATCGATATATGCAGCAGTGGCGGAGCGTCCATACAACTCGATTCCCACCGGCTTGCCTAATTTCCAGCCAGTCCAGTTCTTTTACTACGGCTCATGAAGAATAGGAAAAGCCAAGTATTTCCGGCTTCCCTAAGAATATTTTTGAGGCGCCGCCACTGATATGCAGTAACTAATTTGCATAAAAAAATTGACAATTGATAGATAAACATTCTTCGTCTATTCCAAGTTTCTTCAAGTCTTCAATTCTATACGTAATGCCCTCGTTTCTTGGTTCCGAATTCCCGATTAACAATCACAGCAAACAATCGAAATTAATAAACACTTTCGTTGTTTCAAATTCTCCGGTTGGGAGAAACATTTTGCAATTGTAATTGGAAGTTGTTTGGGCGAGAATTAGTGCGCAACACAATTAGAGTTATTGTAGCGGGCTACTTGCGCCAGGGAACAGCAAAATATATGGACTCGCAATTGGTATCTCAATACATCGAGTTAGCAATCCTCTATGGTGATTTTATATTTATTTACTATGATTGGAAGAATTTTCTTAATGTTTAAAGCGAATCCGATGTCAAAAGTATGCTTGTAAGTACGTAGGTATGCTTGATTTGCAAAATATATCTACATTAAGGTATGGGAGAAAAAACAATTGTCATGAATTACTAAGTATTACTGTGGTAAATTCATCTAACGAAGTGGTAGTTTAACACAATATAAATAAATAAAATAAATAAATATTTGTGGACAATCATACACAAATCAACCTAGTCCCAAACTAAGCAAAGCTTGTACTATGGGTACTAAGTGACGATATAGCTAGAGTATCAACAATCAGATAACCTTATAAAAAACAATTTTGATGCTGGGAAACTTTCGTTAACTAAGGCGACTTCCTGACTTGGCGGGGCGGGACCGATATGTGACATTTTCTTCTTTGACGTAAACTTACTGACGTCGTAAAGATTCCCACTTGGCGGAATACTGTCAGTATTACATTTGCGCAGTAGTAATATCATGCGCAGAAGTGGACCAGTACTGCCTTCGTATTACACCGCTACCGCGCATCCCGCGCCAGTCAGGAAGCGCTCATTTAAATGTAGGACCGTAGTAAAAAGCGGTATTGAGTCGACTGACAGTTGACACTGACATTTGACAGTTTTCTCATATCGTACCGCCTCCGCACCGACAAATCAGGAAGTCGCCTAACAACGATTTTGTATTTCTGTTTAAACCCTGTAGTAGAAAAAAAACTCTTAATGTAAATAAAATGACACTAAATTGTACTAAGTATAATATGAAAACTACAAGTGTACTATAAGGGCCTTATCACACTTGCGACTTGCGGGCGACTTGGAAGCGAGGCGAGCGCGCAGCTGCGTAGGTACTTGCGGGAAAATCTCTGAGGTAGTAGGTACTCTAGGTGCGGCGACCTCGCTGCACGCTCGCGCTTCAATATCAAAGATTATAAACTATGTAATTTGCCAAATACGTCCCTATGTTATTTAATTTTTGAAATAAACAGTTTTTTTTTTATCAGCGCTTGCACTGATGGCACGTTTAGCACTCAACAGATAGCATATAAAAAAAGACCTAGCGATATTCGACCTTAAAGAGGTGAGACTTAATTATATACATGTCTGAACTTCACGAGACTTTTTTGAGTACAATAAACAATTAAGTAAGACTAAACACATAAACAAAACTGGACGCGATGTCCATCCATTCCCTAGACATTGTCAAAATTCTTAGTAGGATCACGTACCGCTCAACGCCAGAATACTCCCAATTCAAGACAGAATACTTTCGACTAAAATTAAACGGCCCTAATTGAAGTTAAGTAACTGAATGCGTAATTATTTTACAACGCCACGGTGCCGTTTTGAGACATTTCCATTCAGATTCGTTTCTCTTGAGGGTAGAATTTTGTGCCTTTATTTACTATTTTGATTCCTTAATTAATAATATAATAATGTATCAGTATTCTTAATAGTCTTATCGTACAATTAAGTGCAGTTTTTCTGCGTTAGCGTTATGGAATTTTATTACTTCAAATGTAACCTTTGAAATACAAAACAAGGAAAACAAATACTAGTTTATTTCATAAGCTGCCTTTTTATAAATTTGGGTTTTTGGCATCTGTGAAATCTGATAAAAACTGTATAAATTAATAGTAAGTATGTAGTACAGTTATCAATAGGTACGTTTTTTTATACCTAATCATTTGGTTCCAGATGTGCCTTGGATTACCGATTACGGCGATAACCAGAAAAAAATTGTGATAACAGACTTCTAAAAAAATTCCAAGCGCTCAGCGAATAACTGGCCGGAAAGTAAAGCAAAAAAAATCCGGCTGATGATAGTTTGATGCCAGATAATTTAGAAGAAAAAAGTGAAATTGAGTTCGAATCAGCCTTCTTAGACAGTTATAATAGTTACCAAGGAAGTGTGAAATCGAAAGATAATTTATACACACTTCCTTTATTAACTCGAAGATTTCCTGGCCGGAAAGAAAATCATAAAGCGATACTGGCCGAAGAGAATTAGATGCCAGATAAATATAGGAGAAACAAACCGTGAAGAAAGTTTCTGATCAGACTTCTGAGGAAAGAAAACAGTGAAAAGATACTGGCTGACGAGAATTAGATGCCAGATAATTTAGAAGAAGAAAATAAAGGGCTGTGGCTTGCTGGCGCAGGTGGATCTGGGTGGGGTGCGCAGGCGCCGTAGCGCAGCGCAGCCCGCTCGGCTGGGCCATGGGCAGCTCACAGCGGCTCGCGGCCGTCGCGGCGGCGTCACACGCGCGCCATTACAACCACACACACGAGGTTGTGCACACTGAAACGGCGCATTATAATGTCAACATACTTTTCGTCAGGTTGGTACTATTGAATAAGCTATATGTTCGCGGACAACGTGACAGCGTTGTATGTGCGCCCCTACAAACAACCATACTCACAATGAGACAGCGCGTTACATGACAATAATCAAAATAGGTACTTTTCGTATATTTCAGGTTGGTATATTTGTATAAGCCAGCCTGGACATTCGTAGTACGCCTTCTATGGCAACCACACACAGTAGTGCAGAGGCGGTGCATTACAATGTCAAAACATGATTTTCATTTTGTAAGTTGAAACAGATCAGAATTGAATAATGTGAAGCGTCATCTCAGGGGCTGTATTTCTACGTACAGAAAAATTAGTGTTCCCTGGTAGTAGTCAGAAAACGTTTTCATACATACAAGCTGTAATTACACACAGATACCTACAGCCAAGAACTAATCCCCTTTTTTCAGCATTTGACTTAGTACAACCCATAAAATGTATCCAGCAAACATGTCATAAAATCCTAGTAACATAATAATAGACATAAACTACAATTTTAAATTATACGCTGAACGCATTCCCAATAGAGTCGGTAATAGAGTGAGCATGTCGTAACAGTTTTATGATAACAAGCTTCGCCGACATAGGTCATCTGTCAAAACTAACTTACAAAAGGACTTATCTTATTACGCGTTGCATTATCAGATACGATTTTTGATGATTTACAGTAAAATAAACATTTTCTATAAGAAAGTCTTATTTCAAAGCGAATGCCTTAGCGAGTTACGACGTTGTGTAAGTCATCTAAGATCCGTGAAAACGACTGGTCAAACTCGTTACAGTTTTATAGCGGGATGAATTCCTCAAAAGGGTCGTAAAACACGGATTTACAACAAAGGAAGTATTGGGAACGTGTTTCTGTAATAAGTAGGACGCTATTAATACTAGTAGAAGGCATTTTAACTGACAATATTTGAAGAATTTTAATAAGGGCATTTTTTAAACAGCTGTTATACGTTCAGTCTAGAGGTACCTAAGGCTATACACAGATTGTGTCGTCAATAACTTAAGACTGCACCGAGCAAATTTCTGAATAATTGCGATGGTTGTATCACTTGCTGTATTATTATTACTAAAGCTTGAATTCTGTAATTCCTATATATGATATTTAAGGATACACTCTACACGTCATGTGTTTCAGAAACACAATTACTTATAGTATTCTTCATAAAAATTCAATCCAAAGTTAGCTCTACTAAAGGAAATAAACGCAAACTACAACGTTAATACTTTATGAAAGGTCTTCAATTTTTGAATAGTAACAAAACTACATGTTATCTAGGTCGTATGTGTTTAACATTTGCAAAATGTGGAGATTTTTTTAACAATGCAAAGGAAATTCCGAAAATTTGACCGGCCGCCGTAGTTTTCTTGCCGGCAGATGGGCTCCGGCCCTCAATGGGAGCGGACGTATGCTGCTTTTCTCAGTTTGACATCTCATAAAAACACGCTTTTTGACAGCTTGCTCGTATACAAATACAAAATGTATACCACACACAAAGATTGCATTAATTGAAGTAGGGTAAATAAATGTTGACGTGTGGCTATTGAAGATTCTTTTAACATGGAATTTTTAGTATTAGCCATTCGTTATAACATAAAAATGCAATCTTTGGTCCCCAATGTATACTAATGCAACTAAATTATAATGATTTCCTTTACGAAAAGGCATTTTAAACGTAAAAAGGTTACCGATGTATTTCAGTTCAAAGTAATTTACTTTTTATAAATTGGCCACCCAGAACAAAACGTTATGACATTTATGTCACTCATCATATTTCAAATTAAAATTTGTAAACAAATTGTATTTTTATATTTCAATAATTTAACGAATCTAATGTTATATTTTATGTGTATATGTACGGCGCTTTCACGTCAAACAATGATTACCTAAATATATCGCAGAATCTGCATAAACAAAACATATCCCAGAATCTGTACAAACAGGCACAATAATTATGGTGCTTTGAACAGAAGTTTATAAAATATCAGCGTTATACCAAGAAACAGATCTAGAGTGCTCTCTTGCAGCGGGAGCAGAAGAAAGAATATCGGAGTTTCTTCGCCAGTTTGAGTGATGTGGATTAAAATTGTGTAGTGTCAAAGCCGCCTGGTCATAATATAATTATACCTAGAATGAAAATAATAAACCTATGTTTCATTTATAAATAATAAACCAAGTAGTTGTCGGGGATGTGGTGACAATGACGATGTCTAACAAACAAATATGCAGTAATTACTTATAATATTAAACTGCGCTAGTTTCCATCTAAAGCTTTCATGCGTTGGAAATCCCGTTGCTTTGATTTTGTACAAGTAAGTACTTATGTCGCATCGCAATAATTGTCTCGACGTTATAGTAAACGAATAGGAAATATTAATAATTGCTATTTATTATTGATGGAAATAGACGCAATGTTAACCATTATTGAACCTTATCTCGTTGCAATAAGGTTCACGGATGTTCAGTTAAGTGTCATCGACGGCACGACTGTATAAAAGTTAATTTGTCAGAGCTGATACAGTAGTGGTCCGGCCAAGTTCCACAATTGCAGACTGTTACAATGACTTTCTTGATGATATTTGTTATATCATTAGGTTTTATAGTGCTTGTCATTCACGATAACGACGATGCGCAGGGAATGTCATACTATTCTATGCGCAATTCTGCGGATTGGGTTACGACGGGAGGTCGTGAATAACAAGAACTACCTATAAGGTTAGGTACTGGTTCCTCAAATACAAAGTTGATTCACAATATTGCTGCAGTTATCCCGTGCCGTATAAATAATATCAGTAGTTTTTTTTTTTTTTTTTTTAATTTATTTAGAACACAAACAGTCACATAAAGCTATCCTAATTGACAGTACAAAGAGTACCTATACATAAATAAACATAGACCTGGAGGTTCATTATTTACATAGTGTTAACTACATTAATTTATTCAACAAACATGTAAATACTTGAATTTAAACTTTCGTGAGACATGTTATAACTGTGTGTTAACATGTCGCCCGAAGTGACAATTAATACGTGAGTTTTAACCGTTTAGTAAAATAAAGTTAAAACATGTAAATGTTAACTATTAACTAAAGCAAAATAAAAAAAAAGAAAAAACTATTATAATATATAGGAACAAACTAATCTCAGTCGACAATTAGGTATGATATCTAACTTTAACTATAACTGCCGTACTAAAACAACTTACGTTTAACTAGTAATTTTAGACTAGATATAGAATTATGAAAGGGATCAATATCACAAAGATGCTTGTTATAATAACTGGGTACTCGTCTGAAAAATGTATGCCTAGAATAATTCTTACGAGAAAAACTAATGTGAAAAAGCGATCTAGGACGTAAGGGGTGATGCGGACAACTGAAGGTAACTAATTCTAGCAGATCAGGACAATGAATAACACCTTTAAGAACTTTAAACAAAAACATAACATCTAAATATTTTCTACGGCTAAGTAGGGAAGGGACACCAAAGTGTTTTGCCGCTAATGCGGACTTTTCGAAATAGTTACCCGTTCTATAACACAATGATTTTAGGAATATTTTTTGTATCCTCTCTAAACGGTCAATGTGGACTTGGTACTGTGGTGTCCAGACTACACAACTAAACTCTAGGATGCTTCTAACAAAAGAATAAAATAAAAGTTTATAAGTATGGGGCCGTTTGAACGGCTGGCCAACACGAAGGAGCATACCTAAGTTTTTATAAGCGCGCTTAGACACATGATCAATATGCTCATTAAAGTTTAGTTCATGATAACACCCAAGTCCCTAATGGAAAATACCCGCGCTATGTTATGACCAGATAAAGTATAATTGAAAACTATCGGATTGAGTTTGCGATTAAAACTAATCACGAAACATTTTTCAGTATTTAAGAACAGGTGATTTTTTGAGCAATATAGGTAGAAACTATCTAAATCATTTTGCAAAGACTGGCAATCCGCTTCCGAAGATACAGCTTTAAAGATCTTTGTATCATCTGCATATATGAGATGTTCAGAGCTACGAAAACAGTTCGCCACGTCATTCACAAATAAAACAAAAAATAAGGGACCAAGGTGTGATCCTTGAGGTACCCCAGAGGGGATAGGGAGAAAACGTGATGTATATCCCTTCAGAGCTACGGCCTGACTACGATTGGATAGGTATGATTTTATCCATCTCAGGAGGTCGCCGTGTATACCGAGTTCAAAAAGTTTCTGGATTAAACTATTATGGTTAATTTTATCAAAACATTTTGAGAAATCGGTATACACAGCATCCACCTGGCAGCCCGAAGATAACTTATTTAAAATAAAGTCCGAGAAAGTGAGAAGATTAGTGTCAACACTACGACCTTGGCAAAAACCATGCTGACTGGGCGCGATATGTTGATGAAAAGCAGACGTAATTTTATTATAAACTATTTTTTCTAGAATTTTCGCGAAAATATTTAATTTGCTGATTGGTCTGTAATTAATAACCTGATGTGCGTCGCCACTTTTGAAGATTGGCGTTATTAGGGCCTTTTTCCACAAAGATGGAAAATTACCACTTGAAAGTGATTTTTTATAGATTTCAGTTAGAGGTGCCGCTAACTCATGAGCGCACATACTGATGAAATAAGGATGTATGCAATCGGTACCACTACCCTTACTAATATTGACCCTCTTTAAAAACCCAAAAACACAATTCTCCGACACATCTATACTACTAAGGTCTATAGGTGTGTCATTGGGTACAGGTAAACAGTCAGGTACAACAGAACGATCGCTCACAAAGACAGAGTTAAAATAGTCATTGAAATAATAACTTATAGTATATCCATCCTTGGACGTATCATTAAGGTAAGACATTTGGTCGGGTACACGATTACTTGGAAATTTGGATTTCATAAAAGACCAAAAATAAGAAGGATTGCTATGTATTTTGTCCTCAGCAAAAGAAATAAATTTATTGTAACACTCAGTAGCCATCTTATGCTCTCTCGTTCTTAAGAACACGAATTCCGCCCTATCCCGGGGGTTTCCATAAATTTTCCATCGTTTATGAACTGATAGTTTTTTCCTACGAACCTTAATAAGTGCACGCGAGAACCAAGGCGGGTACCCATTATTTAAATTAATACTTTTATGGGGAATATGATTTAAAATAAGTTGATTAAGAACCGAATAAAAATACCCAACCGACTCCTCAACATCCATGTTCGATAAACATGACCAATCGGTTTCAGATAACTCCTTACGAATACTATTATAGTCACCGCGGCGGAAAATGGGTTTAGTAGTCTGATTAGGTTTTAATTGAGGTAAATAATTTAGCAAATCAAGGGCCAATGAAATATGTAACGCCTTATGCTGAGGATCCTCAGGTGTAAGAGGGGACGAACTGGTAGTAACCACACAGTCCACGTTAGCCATGACTAAATCAAGCAGTCGGCCGTTTATATTATAACATGAATTAAATTGGTTTACACCAGTAAAAGCAATAAAATCCGATAGAACAATTGCAGTTGAGTCAATACTAGGCTCAATATTGAGATGGTTTGAGTCTGCACACATGGACCACGAGGCATGAGATACATTAAAATCCCCTACAAAAACAAAAATATCGTCCGGGTTGGCATACATAATCCTCGCAGCATTATCGAAGAAACAGCGTAGCGAGTTAACATGGTTATCATTATGAGGAAAATAGACACAGGCTATATGCAAAAGCGGCAAACGCACCGGCGCTCCGGCGGCCGATCGGTCGATTATTATATATATTGTAATAAAACTACCGCTTCTTCTCTTAAAACTTGCATTAAATCAGTGTCCATTTTAGAGTTAACCAACTGATAAACAGAAAATAATCAATTTATGAAAAGATATTGCTTAAAATAATCTATTTAAGGTACAACATATACTCGTATCATGAAAATCACCAAGTAAACTCTCAAAATAAGTACCTAAGTCATAAACATAAAACAGTCATAACATGCACGAACCGATTAGGAAAATTCTTTCTCTGTTTTAAGTTGTATAAAAATGAGTCTGTGAGGAAAGGGCAAAACAAAATACATTTTACAAAACAGGGGTTTGACAAGTTTTATTTTATAAACAAGGAACTGAGTATTTTACTACCACAAATTCCAAATTCAAGACATTTTCAGATACAACTAATACTTGAGTTTTGGTTACAGATCAGAACTTGACGATTTTTGTTACACTTCTCTTATGCACCAAGAAACCTTTAAATATTCAAAATCTATATTGTCATAAGTTGACATAAACACGGGTCAATGACCCGACCCAGCAAAATGAGGTAGTGTGCGTGAATAATGCATGTGTGGGTTAATTGGGTAAATTATTAAAAAAATTGAAATTTGACAGGCGCTGAGAATTTACCCCGCACGATAGGCCCTTAATAGGGATAATAAAATTAACAAATTATACCAAAAACATCAACCAATTCTAATTTAGTACTTCACCACGCCGCATACATGCACATTTTGACCTGTCAAACTAAGAACCTCCTATGGACGTTTATGAAACCATCTTCTTAGGTATTCGTTCTTCCCAGCCTGCGTTCAGACAAAATTTGAGTATTAAATAGCACAGTGCCAACTTGAGAATACATACTTACAGTATTTATTTATATGGTCCTTCGAACCGGACGAAGGAAGCTCTTTTCTAAATAAAAAAAGAGCGATGTGCAATGATACTTCCTTTTACACCTTAGAGGCGTAGCAATATGTTAAAATGGGATGTTAAAACTCCCTCATCTATCTTGCAAAGTGTAGTAACGTATAAGGTGTATAAACCTTTAAGTACCGTTTTATATTTTTAGGATCCGTACTAAAAAATTATAAAATTTATAGCTTAAGGCCGTTCATAAGTCAGGTTATCGGGTCATTCGTAGGCCAAGGCGTATCGTGACGTAAATCGCGTGAAAGATCCAATATCCATGGTTCTACGTATATTGTAGGTCATAAACGCCTCGGTATAGTTCTAAAAATAAACCTTTTTCCGCGAATCTAGTGAAGTGCTCAGGTTTATTTCCAGTCGTGATATTTATAACGCTTACCGAACGCAATGCTACAGCTAAACCTATCTAATAAAAAACATTGCAGGCCGCCTAGAATGTAATCCCTCCTCCTAGCATTATCCCAGTAAAGTTGCATCCTGAAGGATGCCTGGGGTCCGCTACCTAATCCCAAGATTTGGCGTAGGCACTAGTTTTTACGAAAGCGACTGCCATCTGACCTTCCAACCCCGAGGGGAAACTAGACCTTATTGGGATTAGGCTTTGTCAAGTGAGTGGGCAAATTGACTTTTAGAAGTTCTCAAGCCACCCGAAGGCCTCCAACTTGGCTTAACGACTGCTGCCATAGACAGCAACCGGGATCAACAGCTTAACGTGCCTTCCAAAGCACGGGAGCGCTCAGTTAGTAACCACTCAAAGCGGTCACCCATCCAAGTCCTGACCGCTGCCCACGTTGCTTAACCTTAGATACCGCAAGCGGTACGAAGGCGCCGCTGGGCCACGAGCGCTCCTGTCGCCTAGAATGTAACATTCTATAATATATAAATTCCTTTATTTTTCGAGTTCCAAACTTTCTAAAAAGTCGAAACCGGCATAATACATGTCGTATTCAGCCAATTCAACTCATATTTTTCTGTTGGACACGCGACGTTTTGTATGTGTCTCAAATAATTTGCGGTTTTTCGGTGTAAAAATATATTTGCGATTCTGTTAAAAAAATAAACGGCGGGAAAGCATGAAGTTTTTGACGTTGAATTCGGCTTGTTTCCCCCTTTTTGGGAAAAGCACTCGCAAGCTCGTCCGTTTGAATAAATACTCAACCTGCAAAAATTATCTCTTTCCCGGCCACGGCAATGAGGTAATGTACTAATCAACCACAATGGTTACAAACGAGTAAACAGCCTTTTTAAGTCCTAATCACCCATTATTGATTTGAAGATTCAATATGTTGACAGCAAGAGACAAATGCAGGTCCCATACTTAATGCTTTGCATCCTTGGGAGCTCTGGTGACCTTACCGCTAGAAACACAAGCTCATTAACCTACAATGAGTACCGTAAATAAAATGTGCCTACTTTGCTCCAAATTTTGCTTTTTTGTTTATTTTTTCTGAAAATTATTATATTGTGGTATGAAGACATATATATCTTTGAGAAGTAGAACATCCCTACTACCGTGCTGCAAATAGACGCCTTTAAATTGTTTTGTACATATATAAAAACTTAAAATTAGGAGGATTGTTACCCGTGTATTTGGGTTTAACTTTGCCTCTGAATTTATTTATTTCAAAACTAATACTGACAGTTTGGAGCATTTTTACACCAAACTACAATAAAACTATTTATGCTCAATTTATTATCATATAAGTCCCGTTTTGAATAGGTCTAAGGAAATGTGAAAAAGAAAGTGTTAAGAACAAAAATAGATTATTTTTTTTGTTTATGTTTTTATTTTTATTATGGAGCAGAATTACCCAGTGGGGAGCAAAGGCCGAGTAGGCACATTTAACGGTAGATATAGGTACCTACTTACCTTTTATTGATCCTGACTGTGGCTTTATAGGCCGGGCCCATTAAAGCGATAACTGTGCGCGGTTGGAGGGTAGCCTGGAGAAAGTCCAGGGGAAACCGTGGACACGATATACCTTGATGTCGCGTTATACGGTTGTATTTTGTTTCGCAGACAGAAGTATCATGGAATGTACCTATTGTTTCGCAGTTTCGCTAGAAAACATTTTTTTCAAAAGGGTCACAGTTCTAACCCACCCTACAGTAGGTCTGGTAAGATCTAATTGGGTTCTACACAATGGCATTTTAACTGTGCCTAAAAAGTTTTAGTTTCTGATAACTCTGCGAAACAATACATTCTATGAAACAAGGGAACACCCACGTTATACCTGTTAAACAAGAGCTCATAGTTGAAAGTAAGTAGTAATGGCCTGGCCACGATATTGGTCTAATGGCCTGGCCACGACATTGGTCTAAGGCGACTGGCTAAGGCGACCAGCGGCGAGCGAATTAAACAAAATCAAGACCGCTAAAGAAGCATGCCACGAGAATTCGCTGTGGGCTAAATCGCGCGCGAATTTACTCGCGCGACCGGCTGCAGCGGCGAGCGGCGCGGCGAGCGGCGAGAACAAAGGCACTGGCGGAAAGAGCCATGCCACGAGTCAGAGCGGCGCGAACGGTCTTAGCAGCGGCGCGGATCGGGCGGAGTTTTAAAAAACAAAATATTTTGTTTTATTCGCTCCGCGATGTTGGACACAGAGGCGTTTATCAGTGAAATTATAAGCAAATATAAGCAAAAACATATGGTTGATTGTTAACTGACTGTAATGATTAGTAAATAAGTATTACCTACCTAACTGTGATGATTAAATAAGCAAAGACATATGGTTGATTGTTAACTGACTGTAATGATTAGTAAATAAGTTAATACTACCTAAAAGTGTGATGATTAAATAAGCAAAAACATATGGTTTATTGTGAAGGGCCACTTTTGATAATGACATTTTGCGTCCTTTGAGTACGTCCCATTCGCTCAATGCCGCTAAGACAACTGCGTTGTCGTGGCATGCTCACAGCTGAGACCGTTTTCGCCGCCCCGCTCGCCGCGCCCGCGGTCGCCTTAGACCAATGTCGTGGCCAGGCCATAAGGCGACCGCGGGCGCGGCGAGCGGGGCGGCGAAAACGGTCTAAGCTGTGAGCATGCCACGACAACGCAGTTGTCTTAGCGGCATTGAGCGAATGGGACGTACTCAAAGGACGCAAAATGTCATTATCAAAAGTGGCCCTTCAGTGTCTCGAAAGTAGCTCGTATTTTATTACAGACATTTTAAATAGGAGAGAAGGTGTGCACGAAGTAAATAGACGCCGGTATACCTTGGGTGAATTCAGTACTTTGTTTAATGAATATAGGAAGTACCCCCAAAAATTTTATGAGTACACTCGAATGAGTGTAGATACATTCGATTATGTACTTCAACATTTGGATCCGCATTTGCGCAAACCCAAACTCGTAGGCCTATTTAAAATTTCACTGATAAACGCCTCTGTGTCCAACATCGCGGAGCGAATAAAACAAAATATTTTGTTTTTTAAAACTCCGCCCGATCCGTGCCGCTGCTAAGACCGTTCGCGCCGCTCTGACTCGTGGCATGGCTCTTTCCGCCAGTGCCTTTGATCTCGCCGCCCGCCGCGCCGCTCGCCGCCGCAGCCGATCGCGCGAGTAAATTCGCGCGCGATTTAGCCCACAGCGAATTCTCGTGGCATGCTTCTTTAGCGGTCTTGATTTTGTTTAATTCGCTCGCCGCTGGTCGCCTTAGCCAGTCGCCTTAGACCAATGTCGTGGCCAGGCCATAAGAGTAATTGTCATCTGGTAAAAAGTACCTTAAACCTTGCGATAAAGCAGGAGAAAGGATCTTATCGCTCGGAGCAGTAAAGTATTTTTTTCCCCATAGAGTGACACAAATATTAGTGAATAAGTCGGTACTTACAACGAGGTCGCTGGAAGCGATTGAGGAGATAAGGGGAAGATTCGGACGAAAACAGTGGACAAATAATGTTTTAGTCATTGCGACCTCGCACCGTAAATAACTCTCCAGGAAGTAAGTAAACACCTAACTAGAAGGTTTATTTCCGTCCAGAGTACGATGAACAAGATTGTAAAAAGCATTTAACCAAAGGGAACAAATGAAATGATCACCAAAATAACTTTTGAGATCACCAAATTTTCGAACCCTAAGGTTGAACAATCAATAAAATGTATCGATCAGCAATTCCGGGTCACCAAAAACTCATAATTATTATTGCAGCAGTTGCAGCTATTTTACCAAATGAGATGGAATCCCATAAATTTATAATCGCATCAAAAAAGTGTCAAGTACCGCCAGATTACTTAACTACCATATAATACACCATTTTTAGAATTACATACAAATATTTAACATTTTACAAGCTATATTTCAGTAAATACTTACTAATTCATTATTTTTATCATTAAATTAGAAAGTAAAAGGCCCACGCAGGATTATTAATATACATGCACGCATACTCAGTTAACACGTTCACTGATAGGAACCCGCCTAGCGAGCGCCCGCCTGCTCTGCTCGTAAACGCGTAGCCGCTAGCGAGCCATAGCGCTAGCGCGAATATTGACAGCGAAAGTTTTATAGGTAAGGTCAATAATTTGGATGAAACCTACGTTGTGGATAAAATCATGTGAGTATACTTCCCATTATATATAAAGTTTGTAATAGATTGGCATCGAACTGAAAGAGATCACCTCATGATACTTCGAAGCATGCTATAAATACGATTCCAAACGAGTCTCCAAACACATGAAACGGAGCCCTTGCAATTCCTCTCCGTAAATAGTTGATGAGCTCGTCTCGTAACTTCAGTTTCTTGCCCATTCGACTCAGTTTCGGGCACGCTAGGGATGGACGTCCTACAAATTGCTTTTCATGTGTCGAATTAACGCGACAGTCCGGCCGCGGCCGAGGGTCGAGGGTTGCCGCATGCCAGCTCAAGACAGGCAAATAAACTAACTAGTTACATGTAACAGTGTGTTGTGTGCTGCAGTGGGTACTATTAGCCTTATTCATAAAAAGTAGGAGCCTCCTTAAGGGCTCCTTGTAAGTCCGATGCCAAAAAACATGATGCATAAACGTCTGCTAACGCTAATCAGTCCATCAAGGCTCTGCTAAAAGGTTCGAAAGTTAGCGGACCGTAGACCCTTCTTTGGCGACTTCCTGATTTGTCGGTGCGGAGGCGGTACGATATGAGAAAACTGTCAAATGTCAGTGTCAACTGTCAGTCAACGCAGTACTACTTTTTACTGCGCCCCTAAATTTAAATGAGTGCATCCTGACTGGCGCGGGATGCGCGGAAGCGGGACGATGCGAAGGTGGTAGTGGTACTGCTCCGCTTCTGCGCATGATATTACTACTGCGCTAATGTAATACTGACAGTATTCCGTCAAGCGGGAATTTTTGCGACATCAGTAAGTTTACATCAAAGAAGAAAATGTCACATATCGATCCCGCCCCGCCAAGTCAGGACGTCGCCTTTATCTCTCTGCTAAGTCACAAAATGGCCACCACAAATTTGAACAAATGATTTTTGACAAGAGAAAAACGATACGCCAGAGAAGTGTGCTAAATAGAATGGATTCTGTATTGTGAGTTAAATTACCTGGACATCTCTGACTGATTTGAGGTTAAGCTCCCAGTGCTTGACGAATATATATTGATCCAATCTTTCTATCTCAATTCATAATAATAGAATCAGCCGAAAGACTTCCACTGTTGGACATAGACCTCCCCCAAAGAGTGCAACAATGACCGGACTGCGCCACCTTATTATACCACTTATATTAAATAATTAAATTCAATGCACTGAATCAACTGGAAAAAGTAGAAATCACCGCATCCGCTCCGCCAAGTCACGAAGCAACCTTACTTTTTAGAACGGCTATAGGGAAGCATAATGGGGCATAACACTATTTGCTGGCGTTTTGATATACAGGTTTAGCAACCCTGTTAGTTAGCGCAACAAACTTTGCACTACGGACTACAGTTACACGGCCAACCTGAGGCATTACACTAATTATTGACACTTTGGACAGTTGGGATTGATTTCACACAGTTACTGGGCACACATTACAGTGTACACTCCCTGTTACTTAACACATTCAGCGCCGAGGACCCGATACCTAGTCGGGATTTCCGTTCGTAGACAGTTCGCTACAAAGCGGAAAAATCCTGTTACAAGCTTCGAGCGTAGCGTATAGCAGTTGTGGGCACTGAATGTGGTAACCCATTCAATGCTAATCACAACACATATGCGTCATGCCTCTACGTGCGATTTCCGCTACAAGGCGGGAAAACGCTGCTACGCGCTACGGCGTAGCACACGTAGTGATCGTTGGCCGCGATTCGCGAATGGGTGTAGTGCGTGTCATCCACCCGCGCATCCCCCGCCACACCGCGCACCCCTCTCTGTACTTACGTAAACGCGCTGTGTCCATTTCGCACTTATTACTAGGAATAACTAAATAAATTGACTTACACCCCGCACTCTCACAATTAGAAAACATCGTCTATGTCGCAATAATTATATAAATCTCACTGAATAACAAAACAACAACATAAAACAATGAAAGTCCAATGACGAATTGCTCTGAGCGCGTCGCGTCGAGTGGCACGGGCTCCCCGTCCAACGGCCAAGCGGCGACAGCCCCGCGTCGCCCGCGCAGACACCCGTGAGCCGTGGTTACTCACGAATTTGAATAGTATCGATTTCTCAAATAGAGATGCGCAAAACGTGTCACTGAAATGAAAGGAGCGATTCATATCTTCATGTCACAAAGATATATATCACTCTTTTCGCTCATTTCGCTCAGTCAATCTGTAGCCCATAACAACTCTTGAAATCGCGACATACGAAAGATATGATGTAATTGAAGGTTACTTCTAACTGCTTTATGAAATATAAAACATATTATCGCACATTTTCCTTCATTCAATTATTTTTAATTGTTTATTAGAATTTACTTCAATATTTTGCCGATATTTTTTATTATGCTAAATTTTGTGAAATGGAACGTAGCTGAATCACGCACACAAGTTTAACTGAGCGAAATGAGCGACTCACACATTTTCAATCTTACGTAAACGTGCATGCGTGAGACGGGCTTATACGTTCGATTCGTGAGTGCGAAGAGCGCAACCTGCTTACACCAGTCAGTTCGGCTCACCGCTCACCCGCTCAGTTGAGTTGGTGATTGTTACTGATATAGTGAGTTGTTTCATTCTTCAGTGAGCGAGTGAGCGAGTGATATATACGAAAAGATGCAGTTCATTTGAATCACTCCTTCATGAGTTACACATCTCTATTCTCAAAAACTATTGACAAATTCGAAAAACTGGCAGATGAAAATGAAATATACATCATTATTCACCATTGGTTAAAGTTTGATGTCTAAGTGCCACGTAATAAGGGAGGAGATTTTAGCTCGAGAAAAGGGTTCACGGAAAAGTCATTTTCTTGAGATACGGTATCTTTTATGAAATAATGGTAGAACATATTAAATATCAATAACCAAGGTAAAACATTGTCTAAGAAACCTTATTGTTTATGTAACGTTCAAGCATACTATAAGCGTCGTAAACACAGCAAATTCGTCAGGGAGCCCCTGAGCTACGCCATTTTCCCTACATACCGGGAACCGCATAGTATCGGCTACGCGTCTACGAGCAGAGCGCCCGCTAGGCGGGTTCCTGGCAGTGAATGTGTTAAGTCTCGAAGTAGTGTTACTTTCCAAGACAACCGCCCGCCCCTACGTCTTTGTAACAAAATCATGGGTTGTAATTTGTAATTCCCCGTATTTAGTCATAGCCTTACCATGTATATGGGTATTTTACACGATATATAAAAACCTTTATTTCCAATAGGGGCGTTGACCTCCGCCCATTAAATGCAACACAGCGTAGTTCAGAACAGAACCTAATAAATTCTACAGCAGCTCCATCTTACAAAAAAATGATACAACGACCGAGGGACAATTGCAGGTCTCATCGACTTTCAAATCGACTAGACTCGACGTACATCTTCCAACGCTAATAGCTTCATTCAAAACTAAACCCTAGACCATAAGCATAATATTCACTTTGGAAGAGCATATTAACGTAAAATAAAAGCTAGTGAAAGTTATTCAACTTTACTGTTTAACGGTTTTCAGTGAATTGATATGAATGATGTCTGCTCTGTGACGAGTGAAATCGTGCAAATGGCTAAATTAAAACAAAATCATGTACAGTCAGCAGCAATGGTTGCTACGCGGGCGAGGTGCTCAAAATGATCTTCACACATCTTTATTATAAGGGAATAAGAGCGTGTGTAGATCATTTTGAACACCTCGCCCGCGTAGCAACCATTGCTGCTGACTGTACATAATATTTGAATTGAATGTATTTATCGGCATACTAATAGTAGTATCATCTGAGTGCGATACGAATATGAACTTTATTCTAAGAACATACAGTCAAAAATTATTGGGAGTTCAATAATAGAACGAACTGCGCTGGACCGACGCGACGTCGACAGTGAAATCTATTAATTTCCATACGTTTGAAGTAGTTTCACTTTTATTTTCAAAGGACAATAAACATAGTTCTTTGAGCAATAACGTTTATTTTTCAGTGCATCATTTGTGTAGTTTGGACAGTATGGGAATGGGTGTCGTAGGAGCTCGTAGCGCTACGCCGTAGCACGTGCTACGCCAGCTACGATTTTTTGGCGCGCATTCGAATACACCAATTATTACCCCAAAAAAATGCAACTAATAATTTCCAGTGCCATTCCCTATAAAATAACACGTGGAGAGAGATACAGAGAAAATCTACTTTAACATTAAATATAATAGAGTCTCTATTAGAATACATAGGTACACACTGTCAGAAAATCATGTTTGTAATATATCCTTAATTATATCGATGTTAAGACTTAATATCAATTGGATCGAGATCACCTGTCAGTATCAAAGTGGAAGAAAACGTACTGTATGGACACTGTGGAAAAGAAATGTCTGAATGTGTACACGATTTCGTATCGAACATACTACTACTCGTATGTAATTTAGACTGATATCACAACTACGGATTATGAACGAGATAAAGTTAATTAGTTCATTGTGCGTTGCTATCGCCATTGAAAATCTGCTGAATATCAGTAAACGTAGGTACCGTACCATTATGTACCGTATGTACCGTACCCTTACCATGAGTTTCCAATGTTTGCATTACCGTACTCGCTAGCGACTGTGTAAACGATTTAGTATGGACAAAAATACAGCGCCTCTGGCGGTTACGCAATAGAACTAAGAATCGCCATACTGAATTTTGAACACTTGTATTGATCATGCGCCATCTAACGCCAGTATATTTAAATTAAATTATTACTTACTCAAAGAAACCTGATTTTTAATGATGACGTACCTGCAACAGAAAACAAAATGATAAACAACATTGCTACTCGGATAAAACATCTATTACAAATTTGACGACCGCTTTAGCTTAGTTGGTAGTGACCCTGCCTACGAAGCTGGAGGTCCCGGGTTCGAACCCCGGCCGGGGCATTTATTTGTGTGATGAGCACGAATATTTGTTCCTGTGTCTTGGATGTTTTCTATGTATTTAAGTATTTATTTATCTATATAAGTATGTATGTATATCGTCGCTTAGTACCCATAGTACAAGCTTTGCTTAGTTTGGGACTAGGTTGATTTGTGTAAGATTGTCCACAAAATATTTATTATTTATTTATTTTATTTATTTAAATACCTGATTCAGCGTTATAAAAAACTGGCCAAGTGCGAGTCAGACTTCGCAAATGTAGGGTTCCGAACCAACCGCAAAATTAAGTTGGTTTGTGTATGGCTTTGGACCACAAAATGCTTATACTGTAAAAATTTCCACTGTAGCTCCATCGTTTGGCTGTAAACCGGTGTGACAGACGACGGACGGACGGACGCGTCAGTGACAGCAATATGGTTTCGTTTTGACCCTTCGGGTACGTAACCCTAAAAATGTACTTAATACCATCGATGTACTCGTATCTATGTATGCGTGTAACTGTGTAGAGTGTGTAGTGTGTATGTGGGTAAATTGTACTGGTACATTGAACAGAGTATACCAAAAGTTACCAACTTAGTGGTTCTCCCGATATTATCGTGAATCCGTCTGGCGTAAGGTACAGTCAACCAATTTGATTTCTGGGCCACTTTGTATCTTATCATAGTGAGAATCAATATGAAAGCCGCTAGAAATCTCATATAAATGTCACTGTGACAAGGTACGAAATGGCCCAGAAAACAAATTGGATGACCGTACATACTATTTTGCTTAAGAAGTTTACACGCAAGAGATCGGTATATTTATATAAACGCGTTTTTTATACTCAATAAATACAAATCGTTTCACTTAAACGAACCCCATTAAAAAGCCCCATATTTAGATATAAAATCGAAGCCATCTTATCGCTATCTTAAGGTTACGAGTCGCGATAAAGAGGCTTTTAATCGGGGTTAAGTTAAGCTATTCAAAGACTTTTTCTCACTACTATACTAACCCTAGTATATCTTGACACGCAGTTTCATAAGCACTAAATGGGAACGGAGGTCAGACATTCAATGGTTCGCATTGGGATATCGGGAACAATTGTGATTACCCAACACTTCGCTATCTGAGGATCTAACCTCTCCCGGCTTTGAGAAGGCACTTTATTATGAACGTTCAATGATAGGGCGTCGTCACATATTTACAGTCTATTCATCCTTACGTGTCCGATAATGAAAACAAACTATTTTTGAAGATGTTAATCATTTTCACACTTATCTCTAGGATTACAATACTTAGTAAGCATTTTTAAGTATATATACAACAACATTTTAAGTGATGATCATTGTGTACCTAATCCTAGAGAAAAGCGTGATAATGACTAATGGCTTCAAGAACAGTTTGTTTACATGATATGATATGATTCTAGGACACGTAAGGATGCATAGCGGATTATTGTAAAGCGTACTGCTAGGTCCCGAGATACAGGCTCAGCCTAGTTCGGGATGTGCCAGATATCCATGTTCTATTAAGACTTGTGTGATTCCAAATAAATTTATCTTTATCCTTATCTTTATAGACTGTAAATTGAGACATCTTAGGTAGAAATCATTGTTTACCGCCCCCAACGCAAGGAAATATACAATTGGCTAGTTCTACAAATTGAGGAATTTTGGTTGGCTCAGGTCGCAGTATAATATTATATTAATCATTTGTTTCTTCTTCTTCGTCCGTCCCTGCTCCCATTATCTGGGGTCGGGTCTCCTCACACTTCTGCGCCAGGCCTGTCGGTCCCGGATTGTCGGTTTTGGCAATTGGGCTTTCTTAAGGTCTCTCTCGATGTTAGACCACCAGGTCGATGGCGCGCGGCCTCTACCTCTCTGGTTTTCTGTTAAGTTTAGAGCGGTTTTTACCACATGTTCTTCACTGCGTCTCATTACATGGCCATACCATCTAAGGCGAAGCTCTGACATTTTGTCTGTGATAGGCGCAACCTCCGTATGTACTCGTTGCGCACCCTGTCCACCCATATTAATCATTTGTTTAACATGACACTATTACATAAAAGTTGATATCGGTTTCTAATTGGACACCAAAAATCATTGCTCTCAAGCAAATATTTATACGATTAATTTTCCTAAAAATAGTCAAAATTTTCACTTCCCTGTGGGATGACATTCCAAAATCAAAAACGTAAGGCCATGTTAAAAGGTTTAAAAAGCAGTTTGGTGTAATAATTCCGTTTCTAGACTTTTTTGCCAAGCTATACGGCCGGTCCTTGTGATTTTGAAAGACAGAGACATGAACAAAATACTTAGAATACATCCAAGACCCATTAACAAATATTCGTGCTCATCGCACAAATAAATGCCTTGACCGGGATTCGAACCCGGGACCTCTAGCTTCGTAGGCAGGGTCACTACCAACTAGGCTACATTCGGTCGTAAAAATAACAATTTAGTCATATAACCCGCCCGTCATCGTTCCCGGTGAAGTACCCGTAACACTAGCAGCATTTCCGCGCTGGAGCCTTTGCATTCTACATTATATTTTATTACTTACACTTCGATGTTAATACTCTAAAATAATACTTTGATATACCTATGTGTTATACACAATTCAAAAATATTAGTGGTTTTATATTTAGAGGTTAGTTATTTATAGACAGATTTTGATATACTGTATTTGAGTTAAAACCTTCGCGACCATTGTCGTATGAGTGACAAATACAATTTAAGAAAAAGATCATTATTGCTGTGTAGTGTGTACGCCAGCGCGTTATAAAGTAAGTGCGCAAGAGTGCATCTACAGTTTGCTCTATCTGTAGCTCTAGTATATGTTTTTTCGAAACATTAAGTAATTTGAACGCGTTTGCGTTTTGTCTCAAAATGTATGAAAACGCTCTCACCGAGTTTGAAATACGTGCGTTCATTGAACGCACGTATTTCAAACTCGGTGAGAGCGTTTTCATACATTTTGAGACAAAACGCAAACACGTTCAAATTACTTAATGTTTCGAAAAAACTTATACTAGAGTTACTGGTCGAAGGCGTCAAAACAAATACCTATCTTTGTTGGGACTCATAAGGATTGGCCATTAACATTTTTGTGCACAGTATCACATTTGGGATGTCACGCAACATAATTTCGTCCACCGTAGTGAGATCCACGGATATGACACTACACAAAAATGAGAAAGACCCATTACCGACAACCTATGTTCAAAAGAAAATGAAAAATATTTATTAGGTTAAACTTGAGGTATAGTTTGCGCCCTACTAGTAAGTAAACATATACGTGACAGGAGGGTCGATGTTAGAGTCGAGACAGGTTGTTGATTGCATCTCATAGCTGCTTGGGCCGGAAACGTGGCTTTAATCTATGATCAGCGATACTTTGCCAAAGGTTCAAAGGGCCCAAAACTGTTAATTACAAACTAACCTTCCCGAACTTGAGCGTTAATCCCCGTGCCAGTTTAATTAAATAATATTTAATTAGGTTAATTCGTGGTGAATGATTACGGTTAAATTGCTTTATTAATACTATTGATGATCCTGCATTGTACTGCAATAAAATATATATATTTGTGCGCGAGTTTATTCGCAGTGTTCTAGACTTTTAGCGGCGAAGATGCGGGTCGGTGACGAATGTAAAAATGCGCTTGCAAATATATATGTTATTTTTTCATCATAACAATAACTGGGAATATGAAATGCTTAGAATAACATCATTCTTGGAACAAATAAAATCCTCCTACTGACTTTCATTTGCCCCTAATACATTGACAGCAGATACATTTTCTCTGATATTTAAAGGTTTGAAATTTATTAATATGCACACGATTTCAACGTGAAAAAAAGCAGAGAACTGTCAAACAAAAAAGGAAGCCTACTACGCCATAAGAAGGAGGTCGCCACATACTCAATTTGATTGAAGAAAAAAATAATATTTTTAATAATATGTAACACCACGCCATGCGCACCCATTATGAGGACTTGTATTTTGGGTATGAGCAATAGAAACATGGTTTAGTAATAATCTAATAGCCCATTTAGGTATAATTACTGGCTATTAATAATAATTAAAAAGCCAAAATTTACAAATTTGTAGTTTGCGTTAGGCGCGTTAAACTGCTTAATACAAAAATTAATTAATAAACATTCATTATTGCGCCACTACATGACTTTTATTTTAACAAAACCTTCTCTTAGTGATAGTTGCACCAACGTACAAACAAAGACCGGTCATCGTCAAATATGGCGCCGGCAGCTGTCATCCCATAGAAACTTGTCAAACTTTCCATACAAATCAGGTTTGGTTCAACCCAGCCTTAATGAGTTGTTTTGTTGACAGTGCGACGTTATGCGGCGTGCTAGTGGCGGTGTGCGCCGCGTGCTGGCGACGTTCACCGTCTTCAGCCAAGCCGGACGACGTGTCAGAGATCAGCGGAGTGTACACCGTCAGCGAGGACAATAGGCTTACCCAGGTATGTACAGCTACAGGCTTCAATACACAGCTACAGGCTTCAATACTGGTTTAGGGTGAGGCCAGACGACGGTAATTTTGTGAGTCGTGAGCTGCGTAATTTCAGCCGAGGTCTTACTTGAGACATTAACAGAGGTCAGCGGAGTGTAGACCGTCAGCGAGGAAAAGGAATACAGGTTTAGGGTCAGGCCAGACAAGGGTAATTTTAGAATAACGATTAAAAATTAGATGTTTACGATATATATTGAGGTTGTAATTGTAATGTAAATGACCATGTGAGCTTGAAATCTTAAATTGAGGGTATATAATTTTGTGAGTCACGAGCTGCGTAATTTTAGCCCAAGCCATACAACTTGCGACTTTTACAGAAATTTTCGGTAAATGTCACAAATATGACCTAGGCTGGCCTCGCCCTTACTAATATGTGTTGAAGAAACTCTTTTGGCAGAAATGCACTTTTCGCGGAATTTACATTTTTAATAAAAAAAAATTTTTTAATAAGGGTCGAAGTCTAACATTGCCTACTTTTCTGATAGAACTGATTCTAAACAATGATTTTTAGCTGCACCTCAAAAGTTACCAGTTTTTGAAAAAAAAAAACTGCGTAATGAAAATTCTGCGAAAACTGTATTTTTGACACAATATTATGCCAGATGACTTCCAATAGGTACTATACAATACAAATAGCTTTTATTTCATAACCTCAACAAAAGAACACAGTACAGTAGATAATCACAATGGGAAGAGACAAAGAACAAGCGGTACGTCTTATCGCTACAGAGCGATTTCTTCCAGGCACCTTTTAGAACTCTTAGCTATCGGCCATTATCGACCTTTTTACATGGTATTTGCTAAACAATTAAAATACACACTGTTTATTGCGTTTCAAAGCATCGAACTATTATGTTTTGCATTTAAAACAACTCACAATATTTTCTGTAAGTATCTTAGCTTAAAATCAAGAACCCCGCTGCACTCAGGAATTTCTTTATTAAGTAACACTTCGTCGTCTCTAAAAGGAAATAGAAACTGAATTTCGGGGAACAGTTTTCAGATAAGCGACCTCAGATGGAAGTTAAATAACTTACGTAACGTTTGAGCACTTGTGAATGTTTGGCAAATATTCGTGGTTGGCCATTTGGTTACGTAAAGGGTCAAACTTTATTAGGCAAATATTTGGCCCAGTCTTATCTCTAGGAGGTTAAGGGAAAGGGGACTGATTTATGCATTTTGCAAATAAGACTAAAGCAGAAATTATGGACATACTTAATATTTATTATGTAAGATCCAAATCATCTATTACTACTACTTATGTAAGTAATATTCAGGTGCGGTCAGCATAGGCACTTCTTGCCTAGGTAGGCTTACCAGATACTATGCAAAGTAGCCAAAGATATCGTATAACAAGTTTTATTAACGTAGGAGTAGGAAGTAGGGACCTTGTCCATTTCTATGCTGACTGTGCCTCCCACATAAGCTAGGACAAACAAAATATACGTGTCAACGGAGTGAATGAACTTCAGTTAGAGGTTTATATTTAGAATACTTACTCATTTAGTGAAAACAACAGAAGAAAACACGAAGTGTCCAAACTAAATAAATAAGAAATGAATACAATAAATACAAATGAAGTTAAATTAAAAAAGGCAAAAAATAAGATATCTTTTTGACTGGTTGAAAATCGATAAAAAACATAATCAGTTCGGAACATTTATCTAAGAACGGGCACAATCTCAAAAGTAAGTCACCCTGCCAAGTTTGATGGGACGTCGTCCCAACGTAGATTGTGTTTCGTCCTTCGATCATTGGAAATATTGTGCGATTACTCAAAACATTGTATTTTTTCTTCTCTCATCTCAATGATAATAATCTGAGATCTTTTCATCCAAGACTAAGGAGTATACGAAACAGAGATTACAAAAATCAATAGCGATTGTGTCTCAAGGGAGCAATTATTTTTACGGTGAGGGCGGTATATAAGTAGAATCCTAAGTGAAGCGAGCGGTTCTAAAGTAGAAACTTGAGTGTAGCGAGTTATTCAAATTTTTACGTCCAATACGAAAATAATACCGAGTGGCACATACTGCTTTTCACACCTTCTATGAGGAAAAGTCATTATCGGCCTCAAAATATAAAGATTTCTACAAAACAGGAAAGAAAAGTACGACTTTGATCCCTCATTCGAGGGCAATAATACAATACAAGTATTCTTTATTGCACACCTCAATTAAAGGACACAGTACAGTTCAAAATATACAATAAGTAGAGGCAGACAACAGGCGGTCTTATCGCTAAAGTCTCTCTTCTGAACAGCAGGTGCGAAAATCTTTTTCTGTATCTGAACAAATTAACTCTGTATGTAACACAGGCCAAATAGAAACTATTGGCCTAACGTTTTACTCAACCGGTGCCCCGTGGTGTAAAAGGCGGACGTCTAAGGGCCGACGCTAGCTTACGCGGGTGCACGGAGCGGTTCATACTAAACTGCGCCCGCGGCGGGCAGTTTAGTATGACCCGCTCCGTGCACCCTCGTAAGCTAGCGTCGGCCCTAAGGGTAATAAGCGGGTCCTCCTATATATATTTCGTGAATTTAGTGTCCGTTTCCTTGGTGCTGTTCCCCCTGGAACCACGGAACTGTGTTTGTTATGATAATAGTTGAATTTGTTAAAAATATTTTAAAGACACAAAAAATATTTAAACTAGGTCACGTAAATGTCCCCTAAAACAGCTATTATTGCACTAGTTAAACAACACGCACATTTCTCAGCCCCGAATTGGGGCAAGTCAATGTTTGGGGAACCAGCGCTATTTTGCCACAAATACACTCGACAAACAAATGCATACACAGTTGTTGTTCTACACTCATAGATCTTATGTAGTCATATAGTAGTCGCTAGTCGCACATTTGCGATTGTGATAGGCAGACGTAGAATTTTAAATGGCAGGACATAAAATTATATGGACTTTGATGTGAATTTGTTGATAAATTATATTTATTTATGACTAGCGGCCCGCCCCGGCTTCGCACGGGTAGTCTAGTTTTTTTTTACCTAATGTTTTGATCTAATTACCCACTAACCTACCCTATATACTACTACAAACGACGTTTCTCTAGTCCCTCATTTCGAATATTACCCGTTTTCCATACAAACATTCAACCCCCCTTTTTGAACCCTTAAGGGATGAATTTTCAACAACGCATTTTTTTATATTTTATCTGAGATTAGCCGTGCCTACCCGCGAAGTATGAAGTTACTCACTTTAAAATACTCAGCTTGCCTTTACAATGTTTCAACCCCCTTTTCATCCCTTCAGAAGGCGAATTTCCAAAAACGCTGAAATTAGTTTTCTTATAACTGAATGCTTGGTCTACAAACAAAGTTTCAAGCTCCTTGTTACAAAAAAATGTGCTCCCGATACAAACTTTTAACCCCCGTTTCACCCCTTTAGAGGGCGAATTTCGAAAAACGCTGAAATCTGTTTTCTTCCATTTTAATGCTTAGCTTATTACAGAAGTTTCAAGTTTATATCTTAAAGATAATTTTCTTCTCCATACAAAATAACCACCCCCTTTTCACCCCCTAAGGGGATGAATTTTGAAATAAATTATAGCCTATGTCCTATTCTGATGTCTAAGCTACAATACTGGAAAGTTTCATTGAGATCCGTCCAGTACTTTTTGAGATTAAGTGGAACGTACATACGGATGTATGGGTGAATCTAAAAATAACTCTACCATGAAAACTTATTTCGTGAGAATTAAATTTATTATAGATACATTAGAAGAGGCCCTAGTTAATTTTTATCTTCACAAATTATAAACAAATATGATTTTAGTTATTGCATGTTAATACAATTATATAATACGATTTAGTTTCCATTAGCTCATCTTTCAGACATGTAAGAGGCTCGACGATCAAATTTTTGGTTGGACTCATAATCCGTATAAACGTAAAGTATGGATGTCTTATTTTAGAATGACGGTTCGAAATAAATGCCATACGATAAATAAATAACATATCGAAATCATATCATACGGAAATAACGTCAACAAACTGCGCGGAGTCGTGCCCACATACAGTGAGCATCAAAAGTAGCTTGACATATGAAGATGTCAAAAGTTCTTATTCCTTTGTAATTAAGACTTTTGACGCCTTCATATGTGTCACTACTTTTGATGCTGACTGTACAACGAAAATAGATCACACACGTCATGATACGAGTAGGTATATCGACCACTTTAGCCTAGTTGGTAGTGCCCCTGCTGCCTACGAAGCTGGAGGTCCCGGGTTCGAATCCCGGTCAGGACATTTATTTGTGTAATGGATGAACACGAATATTTGTTCTTGGGTCTTGGATGTTTTCTATGTATTTAAGTATTTATTTTTCTAAGTACATAATGTATATCGTCGCTTAGTACCCATAGTACTAGCTTTACTTCGTTTGAGATTAGGTGAATTTATTAAATCTATTTATTGGCATCAAATTGCTCGCTCACAAACAAAAGCGAGGTAATATTTCACTTGCCAGTAAACGCTTTAATTGAGGGATCCCATTCTGAATTGTCCTTAGAATGTCAATGGTCGTGTTAGAACATTAAGAGGATAATGGATCAAAATTTGAATTTGTGAAATGCAAAGGTCAGGAATTGAACCCGCAGATTGGGAAAAAAAAAGAAAAAAACGTGCTTCTACATTTCGCGTATAGGTTGTATATGTATACGTAGGTATTATGAAATTTCGCATATAATCGTGAAGGTAACTTACGTACATCAAAAATTAGTTATTAGAATATGAATTAATTAATTAAGACTGTTCTAATGTTTGCTAAAAATACATTTTTAATATGTTTAGCAGTCCATTAATATCTGCTATTATAAGAACGCATGCATAATAAAAATCAGACTCTATTTATAGGGCGATAATGACGCGTCAGATATTCTTGCCAGTCAAGAACCGTTTTTTTTTAAGTTAGCATCCTATTTGTATTTAGAAGACAAGGCAAATTATTTTTTCTAGGCAATTCACAAAAATGAAAATAAAGCCAAAACTAAAAATAATCTAATAGTTTCCCCCGTCGACGGTCACTTTGTATGATTAGCAGTGCATTAATTTCTTCTAGCAAATACTAGAGGCTCTACAATACTTTGGAAAATAATGAAAACCAAAACTAAAAATAAATTAATCGTTTTCCCATCGATCTGGTCAGTGGTTGAAGGCTACGAGGCATTAATATTCCATCCAAGCACATTACATTAAGATATTAAAATTTAATCACGAAAAACCCTTGAAACAATGAGTTTAGAAAATTTGAATATTCATCAGGTAAGTAAGCATTAAGTACCAGGGGCGGGTATAATGATATAACGAAGACGCTACAGGGCGCATAACTATAGACTTTACGTTACGAACAAATGAATACCGATATAGGCGCTACACTGAGAAATTTGGAGACTTTGAAACGCTGTCCTGCCCAGACTAGCAAACAGTAGGGGCTGATTTTCAGATATTGATTCTTGACTATATGATTGTAGAACTGACAATAGCGAAACATGATTGCTTAAAATTTTCTCGATAGAAAATAAATCCAAAGTTGAGTCTATATTTTCCTTTTTTTCCTCAGCCTACTAAAACAACGCATTATTAAAAGACACGATTAAGTTAATATGATGGTATTTTACCTCATCTAGGTACCGACAAGAGGAAATTTAATAAACTTGCATACAGTCAGATATTTAACGAGATTTGTCTAAAAAGCCATTCTCGGAGAGGGTTGCATCCCGTTTTGTCGTGAGCGAAAAACAAAGGGTGTCTCTTTCAATCGATATATCGCCTTAGTACCACTTGACGCTTGGCTACACTCTGCTTTCAAGCACCCCCGAGCAGACAATTAACCTTATCCACCCTATCATTGACGTGACACTCATCGCAAAGATTTTTGTTCCTGAGTTTTGGAAGTGTTCTATGTATTTAATTAGGTATATATCTATTTATCTATAAAAGTATATCGTCACACTACACGCTTGGTCTAAGGACTATGTCAATTTGTGTAAGATTGTCCGCAAATACCTACGTGTTTATTTATTTACCTTATTGCTTGAAAATGAGACGAATGAACTTTGTAGGTAGGTACTGCAAATTCGTACACTTCTCGGGCATTCTATACAATTCACAAAAGTAGGCCTAAGTAGTAATGCTATTCACATATTAGTTGCTACAGTCTATACATCCTTACGTGTCCTGATAGGACACAATCTATTTTTGAAGACGTTAATCATTATCACACTTTTCTCTAGGATTGCAATACTATGTGGGCTTTTTTAAATAATTTCATTCGTCATTTATTAGCATTTTAAGTGATGATGATTATTGTGTAGTACTTACTCGGGAAAAGGGTGATAATGATTAATACCTTAAAGGGAGTTTGTTTACATGATAGGATACCTACGTAAGGATGAATAGACTGTGCAGAGAAATCGCCCCGCATTTTTACATGTTTCACCCATGTCAACGCCGCCATCTTTACCGACTAATGCGTTTAACTGGCGGGGCTTCCGCGGCGGGATTGTTGTTCCGTTTCCCGTTCCGCCCTTCGCGGGGCCATTTGCTGCGGTTGCGCCGTAATAAGGCCGAGGCGATGAGAGGTTTTCCTAGATAAACGGTATGGCCTTGTGACATGCTAAGGTTAGTCCACATTCACATGCTGCACACATCGAGAAGAAATTCAAAAGTGTATATCTGTCGAACGCCTGGTAATGCAAGGCAAATTCGAAGATCAGACAACGTGGAAGATTGCTGATAAGGTGGACAGACTAAATAAAAGCCGCCGTCGACGGTCCCTTTCACGAATGTTCCAGTTCGCGAAGAAAGGGTTCGCATTGTGAAGCAGGCCAAAAAATCAACGTAACAACCACGACCAAGAGTGTATCGCCAAAGAAGATGTGGAGTCACCAACCCGCACCGGGCCAGTGAGGGGACTACTGCTAGTTCCCTCTCATCTGTGAAAGGAGACCTGTGGGGCACAGGCTGTGTGCCGAACAGTGAGGCGTAAATATGCTGATGATTAATGATGACGTACGTGACCGGTTGGATTTCTATTTATTTACGATGTCTTTCAAAGAATTAGATACATAGTCAGTTTGTGGCCTACTACTATTACAGCAAACAACAGGTAAACAAAAGAAAGTGGACCAGAAATTTTGATAATGAAATATGACATCACCGTAGAGCCCTGCCCGTATTAAACATTTTATCGAAAAAAGCCAGAATCTTTCTATTTTGGTTTCACCTTCAGAATTAGCATGATTTTCTCAGACAAAAAAGGTTTGCTATTATTAGCCCAGTACTGTACAGATTTTAGATTAGCCTTGGCGCCCGTGTAACCTCCAAGTAGCGATAGTGAAGCTAATATAACCCGTCACTCAACTGACCTATTACGTATCTTTCTAGTTTACGTCCCAGTTTGGCCGTAAGTGTGTCATACTCATTTAATCAAGCCTATGTCAAAGCGATGTGTCGGAGGCGAATGCTACTCGCGCGCTCTTTGAGTTACTACTTAGATACTACCTACTTATCATTGATGGCAGATAAGACAAAGATGTTAGTCGAATATGCTAGCTTTAAGCAGTACCCTTACCATAAGTTTGCAATGTTTGCATTACCGTACTCGCTAGCGACTGCGTTAACGATTTAGTATGGACAAAAATACAGCGCCTCTGGCGGTTACGCAATAGAACTAAGAATCGCCGTACTAAATCGTTGACGCTGTCGCTAGCGAGTACGGTAATGCAAACATTGCAAACTCATGGTAAGGGTACAGGTAATTTCAAAGTTTTCAAACTATTATTTTAATCGAACGTTAAATGCGTACGCATTTAAATAGATCACATTGTGAGACGTTAACCTAAAACCACTCCTCGGCGCGATTCTGTGAAACAAGAAAAAAGTTCAGTGGGTCGGTCGTATTTACCGTCATAGACAAAACTCCTTGTTTCTCTGACTTGTGTGTATATAAGTGACAAATATTTTCTCGGATATAAACGCGACCATAATGAACCCTCAAGTAAATAAAGCTCTTTAAGAAGCAATGGTTAGCACAATGGCGTGTTTGGCCCAAGGACCTTCTAAATATAGACCGTGATACACACAGTGGGCCGACGAACGGCATTGAACTTATGTCGGAATTGAAAGAGGAAAGCTGTTGTTTTGTAATATAAACCAAACAACGGCTAAAAGCCAGGTAAAAAGAAAAAATGCAGGCCAATCTTACATGCAAGATCCTTGCCATGTCCGCTACAAGGCGGAAAACTGCTATGCGCTACGGCGTACAACACGCATCGTCGTTCATGGGTCTCGAATGGGTTAATGGTCCGAATGACAGTATGGTACCAGTACCAAAGGAAGTGAGTTCATGAGATTCTCCTGGATTTGCACGAGTACATAAGTTACGGTAACGTCTTACAGTCAAGCGGGCCGTACACTTGTTTACCACCGATATAGTAAAAAAAATAACTACTAACACATTCATTTATTTTGGGTGAATATCAAACAGAAATGTGCGAAGCAGTCATCATCATCCTCCTAGCGTTATCCCAGTACAGTTGCATCCTGAAGGATGCCCGGTACCTAACTAATGCTAGATGTGCGAAGCAGTGTTTCATATATTATTTATTTATGTATTTATTTAATCTTTATTGCACAAAAATAAATTCAAGTACAAAAGGCGGACTTAATGCCATGAGGCATTCTCTACCAGTCAACCTCCAGGCTAAGCCGAAAGATTGTAGGCGGCATATTGGGCACCTCCCACGCTTGATATGTAGAATCTACGAGTACATCTACAATTCTAATTTACTTAGTCTCTGGAAAAACTTACAAAAGTTAAAAATGCCTAAATACAAAAAAGCCCCAAATTTAGTTCATTAAAATGGATGAAAGAAGTACCTACTAATAGCACAGCAGTAAAGAAGCCTTAAGTGCTTCTAAATATACTCGTACATACCTACCCAGGCTAGGGGCAGTGCGTCACGCACGTGACGTCATTAATTCCGCGCCACGTGACGCACCCATACAACTCTTCGTCAAGGAACGACGTAACACAAATAATTATCACAACAAATTCGTGCCTTTTGAAGTTTACAGTGCACCGTTAGGTTATCACTCTTGGTAATTTAACAGTCAGAATTCTTGCGGATCACATGTTTTGATATTGAATTTTCATTGTAATATTAACTATTTTAAACCATGGAAGCATTTTAATACTTTGGCAATGTGGATAGATTCCGGATTTAGCTGGGCTTTTGATTCATAATTTTCAGAAAAAGCGAAAGGCGAAAAGGTGAGCTTACCTAATTGAAACGTCTATGGTAGGCGTGTCGACTTGTTGATGGACAATTATTTATCTTCTCACATACTTACCTTTAGAAACCCTGATATCGAAGTGATAATTGACCAACAAATATAATAACAAGCTTAACACAAAGTGAAGGTGAAGACAAAGAAAACCAATATTGTCAGATAGTCGGTCGCAGACATTCTGTGTTTGACAGGCGTTTATGAACATCACTATCCGAGAGAAGTAAACTATTTTTCCCTAGCCTAGTGCACAAAGTATCGATTGTGCAGAAAGAGCCAGGCTACTAATCGCCGTTAAGCCTGTTAGGGCTAATGCGATTTTTATCAAGCCTCGCCGGAACTGAGTGGCCAATTACTGCCGGTAGACGTCAAAAATCAAGCCTTTTTAGTAGACCGTATGTGGTATATTACCTATACACTGTAGATATGGTACTGTAGGTTCTTAGTAACTTCAGATTTTCGACGCTATTAATTACTCAAGCAAAATAACTTCGGCGTGGCCGTGGCAATTGTAAATGTAGATGAGTGGGCAAGTTACATTGTCAACGTGTGAGACAAAGTGGAGACAAATACTAGGTATACAAGTAGGTCAGTACATTTACTAGGTTAAGTTCTTAGTTGCTCGTATAGAATTTACGAATTCCATAGGATTTGTGCGTAAAGTAACTTATTTCAAGAATAAATGTTTCTAAACGTTTCTCTTAAGTTTGATCAACCTTCTCATACTCAACTAGGTAGTTTACTCGTTTCTATGTATATATGAGAAGGTTGATGAGTAGACAAGATACTTGTATAAATAAACATGGATAGCCATCCGCCTTTTAAGACAGCAATACAAAACGAAGAGACATCGGTCTGCACATTTCTCAATTAGGGTTTAAAAGGTGAAACGGACGTTTAATAGTTGTTTAAAACAAGAAACATTTATTGTACAGGCGACTTGGCAAGAACGCGCATTTCGTTGAAACTGGCATTTTTACGAGAATTTCGCCGCTGGAGTAAAGGCCACCTGCTGATGTAATCCGTGCACTCAGTTATTATTATTATTTATTTATATGGAGTTTACAAAGATAAAAAAACCAAAGAGAAATGTCCGAGTAAAATTGGTACTGGTGTGTACTAGCTTTAGTATTAGCAATCAGTGTTTAGTGTTAGTTTCAGTTTTAGTATTAGCAGTTTCAGTTTTAGTATTAGCTTTAGGAAATTAATACCTCCAAAACATCAGCTTTGGGGACTTTTGAAAAAATATTTGCCCAGTTAAACTAACATCTAAAATCTAAAACATCTAAAGGCTGCGGTGTTTGCTTACCATCAGGTAAACCGTACGCTTGTTTGCCCCCGTAAGCATAAACAAAAACACATACTTTTCATTCATTAAAATCTAAATTGATAAACATAAAATAAACCATAACAAAAATAGAAAACAGAAAAAATGGAACTGTTTTCTGGCTCAATTTTCCTTTAATAGTAAAGCCGAACTGAGCTTTAGATGAAAAATGGTAGTTGATGCGAACTCTGCTGTTCTATTATTAGAATCAAAGAATAGTCGAAACTCCCGCGGCCAAATGATTATTGTCATCTGGGGAAATCTCGATAAATGAAATCGAGAGTCGTATATCCGAGATTATACCTTATTAAATACATTCCTAATCTTTGTTGCCTAGATACACCCTATGAGGAGCTTTTGTACAGAGAATTATAAAAGGATATCTGGCTCTTAGAGTGCAACGTGATTGGCGCAGCCAGGTAGGAACTTAGAAATAAACTGAGAGAAGAACTAATAACCTGTGCTGAGAGTAAGTTCGGATTTAAGCATTATTAATAATGAGAATTAATTAATAACTAAGCTCGTTTACGAGTTACAACTTACTACTTCATTGGCGCAGCTAGATATTATGTAGGTATTTTCAAAATATACTGTGAGTTATGCGGGATTTACATTACGAAACTAGTTTCATACATTATTGATTACATTGCTGGCTGCGGACTGCCGAGGAAAGCCCGCAATGTAATCAAAAATGCATGAAACCAGTTTCGTAATGTAAATCCCGTATTATAGTTCTGAATTTAAAACTTAGCTCTGACAATACTGTCAGCTCCGAGTAACCTGACAACGCGTACTCATACGAGTATAGAGACGAATTGAAGGGATGTTTACAAAAACAACATAACTGACTAGACTGGTCGACATCTGCTGTCATTTCAATTGTTCTTGACAGAGTGTCAACCAGTCTAAGCAGTTATTTTTCTATTGTGAACAATTTGTGGATATGTCACGAACACGGATGTAATTTCATTTTACACGACTGCCCAAAAAAAGGATTGTAATATTTTTAGTATAATTTATTCGACAGTTATTCCTATCGTTCCTTTGCTAAGCAAAACTCTGACTGAAACACCCTAATATTATAACACAGGCTTTATCCTACTTCATTTCAGACACAATAATACGAGAATCCTTTACTTCAATACACCCCTTTCATATCCCAGTTCGTTATAATTTAAGTGTACAGAAGTGTCTCTTGACATAAAAAATTACGTCTTCATAATATTATGAGAAGTAAAAGGACTTATTCGTATCACGTTTACGTATACTTATTCGTATTCAGGTGGAAAGTTTGGCAAATATTGGCCAAATGTCTCCTAAAGTCCGCTTTTGGCGAATGTTTTTCGAAACGTGGCTTTTTAAGAATGGTCGTTTAAAATTTAGGGCTGCAACGTTAGTGCGGCTAAAGTTGAGTTTACGTTTTTCACAGCCCCTATAGGAGAGTTTAAGCTAGCGCTCTAAAAAAATTAAGGGATGTGACATCGGTGTACCGGTTTCGTTTATAGTCTTAGTTAACATTGTTCTCAATAACATTTGAATTGCTATTAATTCAACTATAAAGACGTTCAATAATTGAAAATTTAAATTATAACGATATTAACAGCATCTGAAAACGGGAATACTCCTAAAACGGCAAAACTGCAAAAACGCGTTGCCAATTTTATTCGCAAAGTAGTAGATTACTCCTAGTAACGTCAAACTGGCCGATCTAAGGCAACTGGTAGGTTAACGTAGTTATCAACCTTAACAGATTTTGATGAGGAAGAGAAAACACCTTTAACATTAAAACTGTTAAATATATACTTATATAAACCCACGCCTTTGTTCCTAGTAAATTAGCCACTTTTAGCACTTGTAGGGTTAAACCATCTTTAAAAGATGAAGAAATTATAATATCGCAGTGATATGGGTATATTACGTGACCCATTAAAAAAAATCCGCCTCCCCCCCATCGGATACCTCCCGTAGTATACGCTAATTACGCCCACAACGCACTTCCAATCGAATGGGAAGAACTACTCCGTTTCTTCTAACTACTCCGTTCTCGTGCTATTTTCCGCAAACCTTAACGGCATTTTATTCTATTCGAAAGGTCACCTTCATAGAATTGTTTAATATCGTAAAAGCGGTACATCTCCCGTCACTGGGCGAGCATTAAGTACCACTGTAACGGTCCCGCTAAAGTGGCAATAGTTTTAGTGTCCGTAAATAAACAGCGCTGCGCCGTCGACTATCGGAAGTGTTCGTGCTGGACCGTTTGGACTAATTAGTTTGTTTAAGAGAATAATGGAGAACTGCCTATGTAAATCACGCGTCAATTTGAATAGTTCGTACAAAACTATAAGGCCAACTCCTGTCAAATGAACGCAAGCAAGAATCTACCTCAAGTATGCTCAGAATTCTTATTCGTTGTTTGCTTGCGCAAATTTGACAGAATTTGGCCTTAAGAGTTTTGTACGAACTATTATTCTACAGATTTCCCTATACTGCCCCATTTTTAGTGAGGGTTGTATTTAAATGTTAAGCTGAGTTGGAGGCCTTTGGGCGGCTTGAGAACGTCTAACAGTCAAGTTGCCCACTCACTTGAGAAAACCTAATCCCAATAAGGTCTAGTTTCCCCTCGGGTTGTAAGGTCAGATGGCAGTCGCTTTCGAAAAAACTAGTGCCTACGCCAAGTCTTGGGATTAAGTTAGGTTATACGACCTCTCCTCTCCTCTTTTGAAATCTTGAAGTCGGTTAAAAAACCAAGTGGGCGATTAAAATACTAACTCCGCGACTGTTCCCTGGGCGACCGCGAGTAGCTGAGTTAGCATTTTTGTCGATTGGTTTATTATTTTCCTTTTATTATTAGGTTTGCACTATATGCATTTACGGCGAATTGCATTCGTTTTTGTATTCATTTCAAGAAAGCTCATAGTTCACTGTGCAGGAGTTTTTCGTTTCCTAATAGGGATTACAGTAGGAGATTGATTACGACACCATTGAACGTACCGAACTCATCCGAAGGGAATCAGAGCCCAATGATTCTGTGGGATACGTTTCCTACCACATCTGGGCCATAATTTCCCGTTTTCATCGCACCACTAACACATCCGTAGCTCTCGTGGGGCCCAGTTAACGATTGCGGTTCAAATAAAAATCGCGTTACAGTAATTGCGTTCAGAATAAGTGATTCCGATGCTGTTTTCATGCTTGGCTCAGGGGATCGATTAACGCATTAAATAAGTTAGTTAATTCAAAGTTTGGAATAGTGAAGTTGTGAACATTAGGGAATCCTTATATACACTAAAATCCTTAAGGTTGACTGAACCTTTAAGCATTTGAACTCCAAACACACCTAAAGGTGTCGTATTTTAACGCACCTACGGCGCCAATAACGACTATATGTACAGTCAAGGGCATAAATATGTATACATTATTGGACCTTTTTTTTTGGACTATTTCAATGGAATAAGGTGAAAAAGTGTATACATATTGGTGCCCTTGACTGTATTATGATGTACAGTCAGCCAATGAAAATGTTGAGCATACTTAGAACCTTGTCACATCGAAATCTAAGAAATATTTAGACTGAAACGTCATAAAATTTGAAACCTCTTTAATTTGACAAAGTACTAAAGTGCTCAACATTTTCGTTGGCCCACTGTACGTACATAAGTCACCTTTGCTGCTGCACACTAAAGTTCATATTCAATCTCTTATGGAAAATAAATTGACGTGTAGGTTACTTTTTACAGTTCCGTAGTAAACAAGGAACCCTTATAGTTTCGCCATGTCCGTCCGTCCGTCCGACCCCCGTTTTTCTCAGTAACCGTTAGTGCTAGAAAGCTGTAATTTGGCATGAGTATACATATCAATGAAGCCGACAAAACGGTAGAATAAAATCTTTAAAAAAAAATTTTTTTAGGGTACCTCCCCTACATGTAAAGTGGTAGTGCAATTTTTTTTTCTGCAAAACCCCATCGTGTGGGTTATCGTTGGATAGCTCTTATTTTGGTACTGGATTTCGTCTAAAGGTTGTCAGCTGCACGCAGGTCGTTATAAAATTCAAGCTACACTCGCAAGTTACTTTGAAGGGTTTCTTCCGATTAGAATTATATTTGCTACATTATAGTGGTTTACGGGAAGTAGGTAATAATTTGTATTCCAATAGGAAATGACATTAGTAATTCAGGGTGGGTTGCACCAAACCGTCTGTAATTGTAAGCCATGTTCGTTAAAATCTAATTGTATGGAAATTTTGATAATTTCTATGGGATGACAGCTGCCGGCGCCGTATTTAACGTTGATCGGTCTGTATTCGTAAATTGGTGCAACCTAAACTTCTGCGTACAAGAGCTAGTCTAGTAGCCAGTATTCGCTGCCAATCTTGTAGTAGTGCTAAGTGTGTAACTAAAGCAAGTCTTAAGACCAATTTAGGTCATAGGGAATTCTGCTACGAACTACGAAACACGACTGGCGAGTTTTCTGTACTTCGCTGAGAGCTGCGTCAAGTCGCACGAACACTATAATTTCATACAGGCAGTATTATTAAGTATTTATAAAATGTTATACCGCAAAACGTGCATTACCTATTAAAGACTAGCGAAATGTTCCAGATATATATTTTATTCGTTTCAATCGATAAGCATACATCGCAGCCACTAAATTGCCAATCATTAGCATTGCAACTTTACTCCTGAACAATCGGGCGAAAATCCTAGAACTCTAGTCTAGAACGTTTTATGTGTCTTAGTTGAATGAATGGACGAAAGCCGTTTAACAGTGAGTTTCGAATTGTGATTCCGCATTAAGCCGCACAGTTGATTTCGACTTGTTGCCGGCAGCGGGTTTAGTTTTAGTTGCCTAATTGAGCCGATCAATCGTTTAGGTTGCTTTTGCACAGCTAAGATCAGCAGATTTTCATACATGTACAAGCTTAACGGGAACAACGTAATAAGAAAACAAATAGAAGTCTGTCCACATTCACAAGTAAATGGCATGCTGTTTCAAAGTCAACGTTGTACTTCATCTACAATAGGGATGATGACACTATAAAAGAAAATCAATAAATCCAAATTTTCTACATAATGACTCAAATTCTCGATCAAATGGCAAAAAAAGTAATTCAAAAAAATAAATAATTACGTAATTATAAGTCTTCAAAGTTTTAAAAGTGGGTATTTTCTGTCGCTTTTCCGCAAAACGCACCTTTGTATTGAACGATTGTCATTTACTATGGCGCTACTTTTTTTGAGATATTTGAATAGGATTTTCACTATTTGGCATAGTTTTATGTCTTCTTTCTATTGAAGTAATAATTTTTTTTGAGTCATCATGCCTATTCTACACATTAAACATTTCTAAAGAATAGTAAAATATAGAGCCAGCAGGGTAATCATGTAAGTTAATGTACCAACGTTAGAGGTAGGCATATTATAATGTTATTTTTCGACCCAAGCTCCTTCATTTATATACCTACTTCAAAAATAACATTAAAATATACCTATACCTACCTTTTGTATATTACGAGTAAGTTACGTGATTAGGTCGGCTGTTGCTCATTTTTGAAATACTAAAAGATACGGTATACGGTAAAAAAACTTCACCAATAATTAGAACACACAAAAACACTTCTTAGAAAGAGTCAACTTCAACGTATCTATGCTATTTTAAAGATTAGGTATTAAATACAAAGATGCACTAAAGGATGCAATTTGACCATAGAATATCGTGATGTCAGTTATTTTTGCCTACGAACTTCATACCAACCGAGCATTTTTCACGTTTCATCGATGATCAATAGTTCCTGATTTGACTAACAATATATAAATAAAATACCGTAAAACCCCTGCCGTTATAACCGTATTAATATAAATACCTGCCTTCGCTTCACTTATGTGAGTTAGAAGTAAGCTATAAACTGTTGATTATTTGTTAAATAAAACTGTGCGGGTTTATTTACACCTCTTACGTTACGCTTACGATTCTAAGAAGAAAATCGTGAAATAATGCATTTCATATTTAGGTAATAGGTAGCTTCAATTTGGTTCACTATTTTCAAGGGGGTCGATAATCGTGCACGAAAATGAGAAGTCAAATTGAAGACTTTGTTTTTATCTTTGGTTTTTATGTCCTCGACACGACACTTCACTCTCGGAGCAACACGTTACAACGAGCTATAAAGTTGTTCCAATCCTCTCAAAGTTATACCTCGTTGCTCTAATGTTCAACTAGCAGTGGGTTGCGACCCTCTGGAGGGTCGAGAAGTCTGCTTAAAGGACAAACGAAGCTTTACATTTTTAACTAAAAATACTTGTATAATAAAAATATATACCTAATAAAAACGTATGTTAAGCAGAAATGCCTAGCTAGATCGTGATTATTTATGTCGAACATGTAGCTTTGTCCTTCTCGCACTTACGTACTTGCTAAGTAAGGGATGAATGCTATATGCCCGAGAAAAATGCGATCACGATAGCTATAGTGAGACTCAGCTGCGCCATGAAAAAGGTTGAATACTCCTGCTCTAAAGGTATATATGTTATTAAGCTTGGACGGGTAAATAAGGGTTTAATCAAGGGTTCAAGGTATTGAAATCCCTGGATTTAATTTCTAGCCTCACTAAAGCAATGCTCCGTGAAAGCGATGGCTGCTTGACTCGAGCTTGCGTTGCGATACTTGGCTCGAATCGAAGTGGAATCGAATGCTTCCTTAATTCGATTATTCGATATGGCTGGATGCACTAGCCGGCTAACGAGTCAATGGATCCGGGGCCCATGCGACTAAACGAAATTAATTGGAATCAGATCCGACATATAAGCGATCATCTTAGCCCCTCAGAAAAATGTTCATGGTTCAGTGTCATTGTTCGTATGACGTAAAATTTAATTGATTTTATGTCACACCTGGCCATAAAGCGGCAATTACCGCACGCTCCGCGCGTGGGAAATCCCACTTCCTGGCCAGGAGGTGACATAAAATTTTGTACTTAACTCGGGCGGTAATAAAGAAAGCCTCAGATCGCATATTTATCGCCCTTGCCTTCGGCTCGGGCGTCAAATACCTGCGATCTGAGACATTCTTTGTTTTACCGCCCTTGTTAAGTAATGTACTATTAAAATCATTGTTCGCACAAAAGGAATGCAGGTTTGCAGCTTACTAAAATTACTTTTTCCAGCGGTAAAAATAACTTTCATTTATGCGACCAGACTTTTTTTGATCAGGTTCTTTCAAACTTAATTCAAAACGCAGCCTTGATGTGCATGCATAAGTCTGACTTTTTAAAACAACATAACAGGAAGATACGTAATGAATAGATGCATCAGCGTCGATCAATTTACATGTTTTCGATTCGGGATATTTAAAATGCTATTTTTTGTACACTTCATTTTTCCCATCCCAATCACAGGCCTATATTTTTATATATATGCTTCTCTGTCTTATATATTCCAACGAAAGAGAGGGAGATACTATATTTTGGTTCGGTGTGGGCCCTTTATACTTGTATCTATCAGGGCGATTTAAAAAATCTGATAAAAACTTGAACAATAACTGAAGAGGACTCGCAATAGAGTCCTCTTCAGTTATTGTGAACATCTTGTTTGCTCTGACTGATGGCGGGTGTAAGTCAGCTGCAAAAGTAGTTGACACGACAAGCCGCTCAAAAATATCTGACAAGTTTTTACCATTTACGTGGAAACAAAGGGCCTGACGTCACCTACTTTTGCAGCTGCTGGTAAAAAGAAGTTCAATATTCGAACAAGAGACATCGTATAGGTAATAAATCAATTTTATGGTGATGTCGCCTCCATGTGACTCGCTGTTTTAACACGCACTAAAGCAATAAAGGTGTAATAAATGTCGTATGTAAACCAATTCCCGTTTTTATTGCAACAGTTTGTCGTTGATTAGTTAGGCGTTATCGGCGGCGTTTGAGCCCGTCTAGACTTGCGGGAAATGCGCAGTGCGATTCCCGAACGGTTCTTTATATGAAACAACCATGCGATTATGTCTGAAACCTTCGGAACATTTCCATGTAAGCAAGGAACCGCGCGGCAACCACACCGCATAACTTTTGCAAGCATAAACCGGGTCCATTCTTGCTGTGGTTCGCCCGGCCCTGTGGTACTCGTGGTTTCAGAGAAACCATGTTTTCAACAAGTGTTACAAACGTATATTAAGAGATTACTCGTATAAATAAAAAATCTCTAGGTACATAACATATTAAAGTTGGTCTACTATTAGTTACACTATTAAAAAGTTGCTATTAGTAACTAACATTGGTAACCATTTCATTTTAAGCACTCCAATAACGTAATGCAGGACATTTGCTGTAATCTAAGAAACTGTTGAGTTTCGAATTTCTATCATAAAGTTAAGGGTAGATTTTTGTTTACAATTGTATTTGAGGGTAAGCTTGCTTTCGCATCAAACCCGTCATATTCCCTTCCTTGTCATACACGTGCACGTTTATAATGTTCGCTCTCCCTTGCGAACTTCATACATGGGACAATATGAGAGCCCACTCTTCTACCAAACGCCGACCTGGAAGCATGTCATGGGATTTGCTCGGTCTATGGAGCCAGTGCTAATGGCTGCCATATTTTGATATGGACTTAATTTGGATATGTGTGTGGTGTACATCTCAAAACATTATAAAAGTGTTCTGCGTGCGCGCTTGAGAGCTGTGGAGATTGCTGGCTTGAGGATATGCTGATGAACCAGGAGTGAAGGTTAGTGCACGTGTTCCTTGACCGCTCCGATCTCCAAAAAGGATAGCCAAAGCAAGCGTTTTGCGTGGACATTACTTATTCCTGATACAGTCCACTTAATTTATATATTTAACTCCCTGCTTGGTGTCTTAGCAGATATCGAAGTTCAACATTCCATTCTACTTTCCCCGCTAAAACAAAATTTTGGATAAAGGCACCTCCATAATTTTTTTGGTCCATTACGACCCGAATGTGCGACCTTTAGTCATTCTTTAACCGCTAATTTACGGGTAAAATCTATACGATCATTGTGCTAGGTAATTGGAATAGCCTGACGAATATCATTTTTTATCTCCCGCATCGGCAGCTATTTCGTTTTTATTTCGCACCCGCATTGCTTAGTACGACATATCGTGGATAATCCCTAATTTATTTTAATAATTGTGACTAAAATATCGTTCCTCGTGATTGTAAAATATCCTTTGTTCTTGTCCCATACCGTACGCCATATTTAAATTAATTTCAGTACCAACATAACTCGTTCGTACGCATTCGTATACAATCGGTTAATTTCGTGCGCTCCGATTCGTTCGTTCTTGCAGTGCGATTGTAGGTACAACGCCATTACACTGCGCATTTTAAATATTTCGGGTAGCAAATTGGTGTTACTACTATTCTCTCTAATTTTAACGCTAAGTAGAAGAGTCAAACTTTATTATAAACCGCATATATATACTTTATTGCACTCCGCTATTATACATTTAAGTCGTGTACAACTTTGTATCGATTTTATACATACGTGTAGGTATCTTTATTTACAACTTTTATTGCGAACTATTTACAAGTTACGTAAATAATTAACAATGGGTAAATCGAAGAGGAAAAGCAGTGAAGGTTTCCTCAACGAGGATGTTGACACTACTAAAAACCAGCTGACTATTTATTCCGTTAGGCGGGATGTTATTTACAAACGCGTAGAAAATATTTTAGAGCTCGCTTATAAAGCAGAGACAGATCCGCAGCAGTACAGAGCATTTCGTACAAGTGCATTAAATATTGACACAATGCGTGATGACTACCAGAGTGTCTTGGAGTCATACAACTTGTTACACTTGCAACTAAACCCCGATTCACAGGTAGATTATGACTCGTGGAATTCATTCGAAGAGATGTACTGTTATATCAAACAAATCTTGCTTGACAACGAAGTCAAGTCCCCTACGGAACCGCGCACCCCCTCACAGTCTAAATGCCATCTTCCCCCGCTTGATTTATTGTCATTCGACGGCGATGTAAAAAACTGGCCATTGTTTTATCAACAGTTTAAAAGTGTTATACATGATAACACGTCGCTAAATGACAGCGAAAAGGTACATTACCTAGTTGGCAAATTAACTGGCCAAGCCACAAATGTGTGCTCTGGTTTGCCCCCCACCGCTGAAAATTATAAAATTATTTGGAACGCTCTCATTCAAAAATATGATGACCCGCGTTCGCTCGCATCAACTTACTTTAACCAGTTGTTACGCTTTAAACCGCTAACAAATACAAACGCAACCGGTTTAGATTCTTTCATAAATAACTTCAATTCCTCAGTTGAAGCTCTTAAACAATTGAAATTGAAAGATTTAAATGATTTCATGTTCTTGCACTTAGCACTTCAAAAGCTAGACCCGGAAACTATCAAATTATTTGAGGTTACATATCGCAAAGAGAAAATTCCCACTTATCAAAGTCTGATTGAATTTGTTAAAGAACAAAACAAAGTGTTGTTGCGTTCACCAAATGCAATTGTTAATAAACCGGTTGAGTATAAACCCCAGCCGCGCATGCCTACTGTAAACAAAACTAAATCGTTCATCCTAAACAAAGGTGATAAGGACGCGGCCGGTGGTACAAGCGTTTGCGATAAGTGTTCCTTGTGTAATAGTAAACAACACGAGCACTTATATTCATGTCATTCTTTTATGAAATTGACCCCACATGAACGTTACAATTTTATTAAATTGAACGGGTTCTGTAACAACTGTTTAAGTGTAAGGCACAAAATATTATCGTGCACCTCTAAGCGTAATTGTTCGCATTGTTCATTAAGACACCATTCGTTGTTACACTTTAACACGAATGAGAAATCTCACTGCAATATTAGCGCAGTGGTGTCTGACCCCGCTATAAATAATATATCACCCGCTACTTCTAATAATTGTATTCCCGCACCCGCTACCGCTTATGGCTTGCTATGCCCTACTGGTGAAAGAACCAAGTCAATTGAGACTCAACCCGCTCGCGCTGTTATCGACCCTGTTATTGCTGCAGTTAAGGTCGAGAATAGCTTGCCGCATTCCGGCAATGATAATTCCGCATCAATTTGCACAATTTCGTGTGATGATCGAATAGGTCAAACTCAAACTACCACCTTATTAGGTACCGCTAAAATAAAGGTTATTGATTCCTTTAATCGCACTCATTATTTGAGATGTTTATGTGACCCAGGTTCTATGAGCGATTATATATCGTCGGCCTGTTGTGAGCGCCTTTCGCTCCCCATATGTAAACAAACCCGCTATTCGGAAGTTCAAGGTATTGGAGGAGTCTCTCAGAGGATTTTAGGTATAACTTCACTTAAATTCTCATCTCGATTTGCAGACAGTCGCGAATACGTCGTTAGTCCGTTAGTTGTGGAACAAATTACGTCACACTTACCCGACTCGCGCGTAGATAGGGAGGTTATTGGTTTTATACGGAACCTGCCGCTCGCGGATGACGACTTTTCGCAACCCGGGCCTATAGATATGCTTTTAGGTGTGAAACTTTTTTGTGAAATATTATTATCTGACAAAATTAATAGCTCAGATGTTAATATGCCCTCCGCCTTACAAACGACCTTGGGCTACGTGATCATGGGCGACGCTCCGGTTGTCACGCCGCAGCCCGCTTCGCGCACTCTTTGTGCTTTTACTAGTGACCCGCTACATCAGCTCGTTGAGAATTTTTGGGCAGCTGAGGAAATACCCTCCCGTACGTTTTTAAGTCCGGATGACCAAAGTTGTGAAAATATTTACACTTCGACTACTGTTCGTAATGCTGACGGCAGTTATTCAGTGGATCTCCCGTTTAAAGACGACCCCAATAAATTAGGCGATTCTTTTTTCACCGCGAAAAAGAGTTTCTTGCTTTTAGAAAGAAAGTTCGCTAGAAACCCCGATCTTAAATCTAATTATGACGATATTATTCAAGATTACTTAAATAAAGGTATTCTCACCCGCACCGCACCCGCCGAGTGTGATACTCCGGGATTTATAATACCGCATTATCCAATAATCCGCAATGATAAAATTTCTTCACGGATAAGGCCGGTTCTAAATGGCAGCTCTAAGACCAGTACCGGGATATCCTTAAATGATATTTTATTCTCGGGCTGTAACCTACAAGCTAATATTTTTCACATTTTGTTAAATGTGCGTGTTTATAAAATAGCATTCTTTGCTGACGTGAAACAAATGTACTTATGCATTCACGTGAATGCTCCGCACCGTAAATACCAACGGATTTTATATCGGTTTTGTGATACGGACCCGCTTGAAGTGATGACGTTTACTCGCGTCACATTTGGGCTTCGAAGCAGCGCATTCTTGGCGCTTCGCACCTTACGTCAATTAGCTGCTGACGAACGTCATAAATGGCCAACAGCTGCTTCAGTGCTGGAAAGAGACGTCTATATGGACGACCTCGCTTCTTCTGCTTCTTCGGTTCAGGAAGCAGTCAAGACAGCGGAGGAGTTAATTGACCTCTTCAAAGCCGGTGGATTTGACCTACTCAAATGGTCGTCTAACTCCCTCGAACTGCTCGAGCATATACCGGAAACACACCGACAATCTGGATCTATTTCCTTCGATGACGAAAATATATTTAAGATTTTAGGTTTGCGTTGGTTACCCGCTCAAGACACCTTTGTGTTTAATATTTCGAGTCCGCCACCTGTTTGTACTAAACGCGCAATACTTTCAGCCACCGCCCGTCTGTACGATATACTAGGACTAGTCGGACCGGTTATTTTATACGCTAAACTGATTATTAAACAATTGTGGCTTCTTGACCTGGGCTGGGACACTTTACCACCCATTCACATTGTTAATTTGTGGCAACAATACCTATCCGAGCTACCGCTGATTTCACGTCTCAATTTTCCTCGCCATTTAGGTATTAAAAGCGGAGCTCAGGTTACTCTGGTCGGCTTCTCAGATGCTAGCGAATCCGCGTATGGCTGCGTAATTTACTCGCACGTCGTAAATGGTGAAGAGCCACCAGTCGTAACACTGTTATGTTCTAAATCACGCGTTGCCTCGACTAAGCCTAAAATTACATTGGCTCGTCTAGAACTTAACGGTATATTATTGCTTTCGCGACTTCTCAAAGAAGTTCATGACACCTTGTCGAGTAGGCATAAAATTAATAATATTTATGCATTCTCAGACTCGGAGGTCGCCTTATGTTGGTCGATCGCTTCGCCGCATAGATTCGACACTTATGTAGCTAACCGCATTTCTCAGGTTCAGTCCAATATTTCACCTGACTACTTATATCACATTGCTGGGTCACAGAACCCTGCGGATTGTATCTCACGCGGACTGACACCTTCACAGCTCATTCAGCATGAGCTATGGTTTGCTGGGCCACCTTGGTTATCGTTACCTATAAGCCACTGGCCTATACAAAGGTTTGTACCTAACAAATCGTCGTTGCCAGAGGAGAAAACGGTCTCTCACGTGACTACTCAAGTCACTGAAGGTGATCATCCAATTTTGACGCTCGCGTCTCGCTGTTCCTCATGGAACAAGCTGCTTCGCGCTACTGTGTATGTACTGCGCTTTATGAAAAAGCTACCGCGTAATGACATAATCACCGCTAATGATTTGAACACCGCCGAGCTTGAAATTGTTCGCGCCGTGCAGTCTGTTTATTTCTCGGACGATATTAAATCCCTTTCTAAAGGGCACAAGTGTTCTGTGAAATTACAGAAACTATTTCCTTTCATGTTAGACGGAATTTTACGTGTTGGAGGTCGCTTATCGAACTCTTCGCTTGATTATGAGTCTAAGCACCCAATGATATTGCCTAAAAAGGGACACGTTGTAGAATTAATTATCGATTCTTACCACCGCGACAATTCTCACGCTGGACCCCAATTACTAATTGGCATATTGAAAAATAGATATTGGATTATCTCAGCTCGACGCATTGTTAGGCTACGTACGCAAAAATGTAATGACTGTTTCAGGTTAAATCCTAAATCGACGTTTCCACTTATGTCTGACTTACCTAAATGCCGTTTAGAACAATGCAAGGCATTTTTGCATACTGGCGTCGATAATGCGGGGCCTTTATATATTACTCCTTACCGCAAGCGTGGCGTGCGCAGCATTAAAGCGTACATATGCCTATTTATCTGCCTCGTGACAAAGGCTGTTCATATAGAGTTAGTCTCGAGTTTAACATCCGCTAACTTTATTGACGCATTTAAACGCTTTCTATCGCGACGAGGTCCTTGTACCTACCTTTATTCGGACAACGGAACTAATTTTGTGTCGTCTAAGGGTTATTTTAAAGAACTTCACGAGTTTTTATTGTCTGAAGATTATTATAAAAATTTTAGTAATGAACTCGCTAAACATCGGATTACATGGAAAATGAACCCCCCTACTGCTAGTCATTTTGGAGGCATATGGGAGGCTAATATAAAAAGCGCTAAGTCGCTATTGTTTCGAGTAATTGGAAAACAAATTCTCACTTATGAGGAGATGTCGACTGTGCTTACGCAAATTGAGGCAGTTCTGAATAGCCGTCCTCTCTATGTTTTGAGCTCAGATCCCTCAGAGCCACTATCGCTCTCTCCTTCTAATTTTTTGACCACTTCGCCACTAGAATTTTTACCCGCGACCGACTTATCAAACGAACGCACCAATTTGCTATCTCGTTTTTCCTTAATGGACTCGATGGTGCAATCGTATTGGAAGAGGTTCAAATCAGAGTATCTTCATAACTTGCAACAACGCGAAAAGTGGAATACTTCCTCAAATCCAATCACAGTTGGTACAGTGGTATTATTAAATATAGAAAACGCTCCGCCCTTACAGTGGCCGTTAGGAGTTATCACTAATGTTTATCCCGGTAAGGATGGCATTACACGGGTGGCAGAAGTAAAAACGAAGGCTGGCACGTATAAACGTCCTGTTGTACGTCTCTGCCCCCTTCCGACTCAATAGGAGTCCCATTTATTTAGTGACTTTATTTTAAGTACATGTCTTTCGCTGACAACTCTTATTTAAGTTAGTAATATACTTAGATTTATGTTTATCTTTCGCTTACGCGCATGTGTTTATGCATTTAAGAATGCTTAATTAAAGGTGTTGGGTTACTTCCGTTATATTTTTTTTATTATAGTTTATTTTTAGGATAACTTAGCACAATGATCGTACCTATCTTTCTACTATAATTGCTATAAGTAGTTAGAATCTCACGTATCCTTTTCTTGAAGGGTTACTTCAAGGCCGGGGGGATGTTGAGTTTCGAATTTCTATCATAAAGTTAAGGGTAGATTTTTGTTTACAATTGTATTTGAGGGTAAGCTTGCTTTCGCATCAAACCCGTCATATTCCCTTCCTTGTCATACACGTGCACGTTTATAATGTTCGCTCTCCCTTGCGAACTTCATACATGGGACAATATGAGAGCCCACTCTTCTACCAAACGCCGACCTGGAAGCATGTCATGGGATTTGCTCGGTCTATGGAGCCAGTGCTAATGGCTGCCATATTTTGATATGGACTTAATTTGGATATGTGTGTGGTGTACATCTCAAAACATTATAAAAGTGTTCTGCGTGCGCGCTTGAGAGCTGTGGAGATTGCTGGCTTGAGGATATGCTGATGAACCAGGAGTGAAGGTTAGTGCACGTGTTCCTTGACCGCTCCGATCTCCAAAAAGGATAGCCAAAGCAAGCGTTTTGCGTGGACATTACTTATTCCTGATACAGTCCACTTAATTTATATATTTAACTCCCTGCTTGGTGTCTTAGCAGATATCGAAGTTCAACATTCCATTCTACTTTCCCCGCTAAAACAAAATTTTGGATAAAGGCACCTCCAGAAACTTTGAAATAACTTGGTTTCCAGTATCTCACTTTTATTAGCGAAACCGTTTACGAATTTGGCATGTTTTTACATTTAGGTATGTTTGTGATATGTTTTTTCTTATATCACCAATAGACAGTTTAAATGCAGTCTTGATCGCGTCTCGCTTGTGGAAATGCTGCATATGGAAAGTTAGGATCGCAATTGATAAACGAGAAGTGAAGTCGTACACACGCTTCAGAAATGTCATACATTGCATCTATAGTCCCTTATCCAACGTTCTACTCGGAAATTGGAACGACCGTACGTTATGTGTGAAAGAGGGATTATTCGATGTTTATGCCATTATTGTTTCTTCCTATTCGCGATTCTGCACAATATAAATTCCACATAGCTGAATTTTATCATCAGCTGTCATTAATTCTTCACAATCTTGTTTCTTCCTATTCGCGATTCTGCACAATATGAATTCCACACAGCTGAATTTTATCACATGCGTTATTCTTCACAGTCATTAATTCTTCACAATCTTGTTTCTTCCTATTCGCGATTCTGCACAATATGAATTCCACGCAGCAGAATTTTATCACATGCGTTATTCTTCATTGTCATTATTTCTTCACAGTCTCGTTTCTTCCTATTCGCGATTCTGCACAATATGACTTTCACACAGCTGAATTTTATCACATGCGTTATTCTTCACACAGTTATATTTTTATACAATCTTCGCAACTCGTAGACCTGAGTATATGGTTCTAATTTCAACTCGATACCTCCACGCGTTCCCGAGATTAAAGGGGTATTGACAGAGAGATGGACAACAAAGTGATCCTATAAGATTTCCGTTTTTTCCTTTTGAGGTGAACCCTAAAAATGAAGTCCTGAAGGTTATAAGACAAGAAGAGATTTTTAGGTTCTATACCAAAAAATCAGACTTTATTTATTTCCGATTAAAATGTGCATTACTTCGAAAACATGTATACCACATTTAATGTGCAGCCAATGAAAAAGTTCTTATGATTGGCAGTTTGGTCAAAAGGTGCTTGAAAAGAGACACATATATATCGTTGGACGTTACGGCTCTCTTCCCATGAATTGTATAATTCGAAACTTGCTTTATAATTAGTTCAAGGTATTTTGCTATCCGAAGTAACTACCGTCTCTTTATTCTCATTTAACGAGAATGTTTTACATCCAAAATTAAAGTAAGTTCTTAGATATCATGGGTCCATTTATTATGTGGTTGGCTCACAGTATTCAATTTTTTTTTTAATAGAAATGAAACTAAGATACAACGAGTTTTTGAAAGGTATAGTTACTTTAAGTGTTCTGATTTTTGGTACAACTTTTAAATTGTGCTTAACTTGTTACGTATCGAATATAGTAAAAGTATTAATTGGGACCGTGCACGACGACAGCGCCAGGGACAGGTGGCCATTATGGACACTTTGTCATAGCTGTCAAGCGAGAAATAAGTAAATATTGTGAAAAAAATTAATGAAATCTTGTGTTATTTTACTATATTAGACAATATTGGACGATGGTAGTCTGTAACATTATTGCCAATAACATTAAAATTGTTGTTTTCAGGTTAGGTGACTTACTTTTTTTTCTTACGGCAATTATCCACTTATTTCTTTGGTCTCGTTTCCACCACGGTCTTGAAAACTGGTAAAATTTACAGTCGCTATTCTGTGGTGTTTTTACAATTCACAATAACACATTTTACTAGAGCCATATTAAATTTATCTTTACTGCAATATGGATTTGACAGCTCAAGTCAATAGACCGCGGGCCAACGACAGGTCACGATTACCAATCTCCTCTCGCATGAAAACTACATAGAGTGGTTAAGAAAGATGAATAAAAAATTACTGTGGACGTCTGCCACGATTCCGTTGGTGGGTTGAGAAGCAGCAGCCTCCCAAAGACGTAAAAAAAATAATTAAACTCAGTCATTTCCTCTCGATTGAAACTAGGTTTAAATGATACTTAGTTAAGAAAATACCTTAACGAAAAAAAATCGTCTGCCACTTGTAGGGCGGTGGAATACCCGTCTGCCAAGCACGTGAACATGTAAAAAAATAATTAAATTCAGTCATTTCCTCTCGCATGAAATTTTGTCAGATGATAGTTTATGGCCTATTATGAAGAAATAAATTCGTCTGCCACTTGTATCGCGGTGGAAAACCCGTCTGCCAAGGGCCTAAACATTGTATGGGATGAAAAGAAAAAAACAATGTACATCGGCGTGTGGGGTATCTATGGATAGGTCTTTAAAAATGATATAGGGGTTTCTAAAAAACTTTTCCATTTAATTCAACCGTTGGTGAAATATTCGCCGTGAAAGTCGTAAAAAGTTCATCCCCCTCTTTAATTTCTAAACTATGAGATCAAAAATTCTAAAAAAATTGGGAGGGTGTAAATAAATAAAGACTCAAAAATATTCGGTTTGAATAAACTACGTCAAACGGTTTTTGAATAAACGCTGAAAAACTGTCTTGTTCAAACAAAACGACTTAAGCGACGTGAGTTTCCCCATACAGATACGACCATTTTTGCTACGATTTATTGATTAGTGGTTTAAAATGTGAACTAGTACGTGTCGGTACGGAAACCTTCATTGTGTGTAATCCCAGACGCACTCTAGGACTGCTTGAAAGTTATTCGACATGCCTCAGGTCGTGTCTTCATAGGAAACTCACGTCACTTAAGTCGTTTTGTTTGGGCAAGACAGTTTTTCAGCGTTTATTCAAAAACCGTTTGACGTAATTTATTCAAACCGAATATTTTAAACCGATATCCAATAAATTGTAGCAAAAAAGGTCGTATCTTTATGGGAAACACACGTCGCTTAACGCGTTTAGTTTGGACAAGACAGTTTTTCAGCGTTTATTCAAAAACCATTTGACGTAATTTATTCGAACCGAATATTTTTGAAAGTCTTTATTTATTTACACCCTCCCAATTTTTTTCAGAATTTTTGACCTCGCAGTTTCAAAATTAAAGAGGGGGGATGCACTTTTTACGACTTTCACAGCGAATATCTCACCAACGGTTGATTAAAATGGAAAAGTTTTTTAAAAACCCCTATATCATTTTCAAATATCTATCCATAGATACCCCAAACGCCGATGTGCATTGTTTTTTCCTTTTCACCCCATACAATGTTTAGGCCCTTGGCAGACGGGTTTTCCACCGCGATACAAGTGGCAGACGAATTTATTTCTTCATAATAGTTCATAAACTATCATCTGACAAAATTTCATGCGAGAGGAAATGACTGAATTTTTTTTTTACATGTTCACGTGCTTGGCAGACGGGTATTCCACCGCCCTACAAGTGGCAGACGATTTTTTTTCGTTAAGGTATTTTCTTAACTATCATTTAAACCTAGTTTCAGTCGAGAGGAAATGACTGAATTTAATTTTTTTTTTACGTCTTTGGGAGGCTGCTGCTCCTCAACCCACCAACGGAATCGTGGCAGACGTCCACAGCAATTTTTTAATCATCTTTCTTAATCACTGTACAAGTTTTCGTGCGAGAGGAAATGACTGACGATTTTAACCTTCTGGCCCGCGGTCTACAACAACGAAATGTAAATTTTAACCGTAGTGAGCGCTGTGATCGTTTAGGCTACCCCCTCCACCCGCTTTGCACCCTGCCAATAGTTTTCTCTCGTTATCTTGAATGTTTAGGCTGTGTATCTTGCGAGGATTACAAATTAATGATTGTGAAGCATGACGCATGTGATAAAATTCAGCTGTGTGGAATTCATATTGTGCAGAATCGTGAATAGGACGAAACAAGATTGTGAAGAAATAATGACGGTGAAGAATAACGCCTGTGATAAAACTCGGCTGCGTGTAATTCATATTGTGCAGAATAGCGAATAGGAAGAAACAAGATTGTAAAGAATTGATAACTGTGAAGAATAACGCATGTGATAAAATTCAGCTGTGTGGAATTCATATTGTGCAGAATAGCGAATAGGAAGAAACAACATTGTGAAGAATTAATGACTGTGAAGAATAACGCATGTGATAAAATTCAGCTGTGTGGAAATAATATTGTGCAGAATCGCGAATAGGAAGAAACAATAATGGCATAAACATCGAATAATCCTGAAAGAGATATTTGAAGCCATGGATCGTCATGATATTCTTATTTTGATCGAAATGTTGGTCCCCTTTACAGTAACCTTGCTATCGTACAACGAAGTGTTAATAGAATGGTGACGGCATCCTCATTAGCTGCATAAGTCATATAATGATGAACTCACCATTACACAACGTAACCCCGATTCTTCGGCATCTGTAACAACAGAATAACTTTGCATCAACTATATATTACAATTAAGATACTGAACAATTATAGTCTTATAAAGATTTTGTGTCAAAAAATATACTGCGTTAGTGGTTAGGTTACGTTACCAAAGTTTGATATAATATGACATGATTTATTTATTTCGCAATATACAATTTCACTTAAGTCAATTTGATGGTTAATGTGAGAAGCGGATCTTTATAAAACCCGGCGGTTGCCGGACGGTTTCCCCAGTGCGAGCGGGCATCGCTATGCAAGTCTTATAACACTCGCACTGCGGAAACCATCTTTACCACGTCAGTGTGACAACCGCCTTAGCCTATTTGCACAGAATAGTTTCAATACCAAATGTTTTATCTAATAAATCTTATTGATAATATGAATCGACCCCAACTACCCCAAGGCTACTGCTACTTAACTTCTGCACTATTAGACGGTGCGATATCAGTAAGCTCTATAGCTCATGCTGTTAGTGTCTGCTGTCAACTAAAGGCTTTACCACACTACCCTATCGGCAGGGCCCTAACTGGGGGAGGAGAGTAAAAGCATCTCACTCATTAGAGCGAGATAGTTTAACTCCCCTCCCCGAGTTAGGGCCCTATCGATAGGGTAGTGTGATAAAGCCTTAAGCTGGAAGTAACAGATTCTTTGCTGCGCCTATATTTAAATGAGTGCTCCCTGATTGGCGCGGAATGCGTGGATGCGGGGTAGAGATGGGCGGCGGGTAAATACCCAAGGAAGATATCGGGTAAATACCCAATCTTCCCGGTATTTACCCATTTCTACCCAAATTGCTGGGTATTTATTTTTTATATGTTTTTATTAATATATAGCATAAGCTTTCTTCATGCAAATCAATATAAATTAAAAATAATTGCTTTCTTTTGCATTATACAGCATGCCAGCAGTATATATACATATTATAAAGAAAATTTCTCGAAGATAATACCTCCAATGGCATAACAAATTCTTAAGAATATTATATTCCTACAATTATGATTTAAAAAAAACCGGCCAAGTGCGAGTTGGACTCGCGCACGAAGGGTTCCGTACCATTATCTATAAAAACGGCAAAGAAATCATGTTTGTTGTATGGGAGCTCTCTTAAATATTTATTTTATTTTGTTTTTTAGTATTTGTTGTTATAGCGGCAACAGAAATACATCATCTGTGAAAATTTCAACTGTGTAACTATCACGGTTTTGGAGATACAGCCTGGTGACAGACGGACGGACGGACAGACGGACAGCGGAGCCTTAGTAATGGGGTCCCGTTTTACCCTGTGTTTACGGAACCCTAAAAATAAAGAATAGAATAAATTTTGCATGAGACTGCATAATTTTAGATTTTAATAAATGAGGTTAGTCTGGAAAAGTACCTACTGAGCAATGGTTATGGTTAAAGGAAGGATAGTTAATATTATAAAATACCATTGGTAATTCTTATTCTTATAGTATAAAAAATTACAATTTTGTATTTGGTGTCAGTGCCACAATATAAACATATCACTGAATTCTTATCAGACGCTCGGTAATGTTAGTGTTTCCACCCTGCCTCATTTTTGGATCTTCCCATTGTAGTTTCCTGTAGTTCAAATTTATTGTTGATTCAAAATAATAATACAAAATTCTTTGGTAATGAAATTTTAATTTGCCTTGAATCAGTTTAAAGAAGTTTCTGTCGTAATGTTTTTTATTGACGTCTATTGTTAATATAAGTAAACACCTAAAACACTATTTGAGCGCTTTTTTAATAAAACTAATCATATTATAGATATATCAGGCCTAGTTCCAAACAAAACACCACTCGTTGCACTGCCAAAAAATAGCACGTGGCAAATAAACTTTACGCTAATTACTAATCACGTCAGGAGACTACACCGTACAACTGATAAGCATTAACTTTTTTACTCGTGTGACAACCTTTGACCTTATTGGCTGCTAACGTTACTCATTAGCCAATAGAATAGGAAAGGTAGCTTTTGTTACCTGGTTTATTGTTCTAATTATAGGGCCCGGACACATGTCCACGGTACGGCACCGGGCACCGTCTACGGTGCGACGTCACGGCGTCGTGCCGTGGCACGGTGCCGCGTACGACGCCGTGCCGTGGCACGGTGCCGCGTACGACGCCGTGTACGGTGCCGTGTACGGTGCATGTTGCCGTGTATGGTGCACCGGCGGACGGCTTGCTACCACGGATTGCTAGAATAAATGGTCGTAAATGTGGACACGCTGGACAAAAGCACCAGCTATGGACCTTACTAGACCCTGGAAAAAATATAGATGCTTCTGTCCAGCGTGTCCACATTTAGGACCATTTGTTCTAGCAATCCGTCGTAGCAAGCCGTCCGCCGGTGCACCATACACGGCAACGTGCACCGTACACGGCGCCGTACCCCGTACACGGTGTCGTACGCGGCACCGTGCCACGGCACGACGCCGTGCCGTTGCACCGTACACGGCACCGTACCCGACGCCGTGACGTCGCACCGTACACGACACCGTAGACGGTGCCCGGTTCCGTACCGTGGACATGTGTCCGGGTCCGTAGGCTTGAAATAAATAGTTACAGAACATGCAAACAGCTTTTTAACAACACATAAAACATGTAATTTCATCAACCAGAACTCGAGAAATTAACAGAAATATTATGTTATGATCGGCCGCCATATTTATTTATGACGTCTATCTCCACTTTCAATTTTTGAAACCAGTAGATTCATATTTTGGAGATAACAATTAACACGTAAATGCTTGTTTTAGGTGTACTTATGGAAGAGATTTCTACTGCTTTGTTAATTTTGGTCGATTTATTCCACACTATGATACTGAAACAAGTGTTTCCTATTTATAATAGCATCCATTATTCGTTATTATCTATAACTCCAAAGACATTTCCGTAAAAATAAACATAAAATGTGCAAATCATATCTACCCACCCATTTGGGTAGATATGGGTAAATACCGGGTAGATTGGAAAGATTCCGGGTATTTACCCGGTAAATACCCATGAGCGCCCATCTCTAATGCGGGGTGGTACTGATGAAATATTGGTACTCCATCGGCGTCTTCCTGTTACTACTGTGTGGAATCTATGCGAAGTCGCCAAGACAAAAGAAGTAGCAATACGCAGTCAATTTGTTTCACACAGATGTCATTTTGGCAGAAAATTTTGACCCAGGCACTACAAGCCTTATTGCATCAGAGCCTAAGAAAACACCATCCACTGTAAAGATCCCATAGTTAATATATATAATTGAAGCGAATACGGTCACGGATGCCTAACACTACAAATTCCATGTTAATCATAGGGAAACTTGTCCTAAAACAACATTAGAGTCTCTACGCATCCAATTACGAAACATTCTCATAGTTAAATTAATACTCATTCAACTGCTCATTTAAGTCAATGTTTTAAATGTTAAATAAATAATCAAATTGTAATTTAATATTTATATTATTTTGACGTGCAGAGAAAGGTTGGGTCGGTTCGGCAATAATTATTATGTAACTGTAGATCCTTCAATTATCATTAATAATTATAATAATAGCGTGGTTAATTTATATAGATATTGCGTACGAATAGTTTCAGATTCCAGTTTGACCAATTTAAGCCCACAGTTCATATTACAGGTAAATTATAACAAAGTTACCTACGGGGGGCTCTACAATGGCCTGAATAGCTTCGAGAAAAGGATGGTATATACGGCCGTGCCTTTGTTTGTTTATTTTGCTCGACTTGGCGGGGACACTATCGTACCCCTATATAAGTAATATATCGACATTATGCTCTTATTTCATTGTATTACTCTACTTTATCACTAATGTGATAGTTTCTATTAGATATAAATATGTACCTATGTTTGTAATCGAAAATAGTACTGTTCAACTTGTTTGTTGCACAGTTGAAAGTTCGTTCACAGTTCGTTTTATAGGTAATATTTCTAGATGTTGGATATAGTATGTTAGGCGCGCTTATTGACTACCTATATCCAATTTCGTGATATTTCGATGATCTAACAAATCGCAATATGCATTGACATAATTCACGGTCAAGTGTAGAACCGTTTGCACTGTCGATATTAAGTATATGACTATTTTGTTCGCAGATTATAGAGCCTCCCCCCGGCCCGCCCCCCGCTTACGACACCGTCGTCGACTGCCCCGCTGAACCGAAGGACTGTTCATTACAGGTACAAATTAATGTATATTTTCGTGGCAAGCGGAGCTGACGCCGATTGGCTTTTCAAAGTTTTTTTTAAAATATGGATGACCATAGGGCTGGCTGCTTCATCGGTCAACGGATAGGTATCGCTAGCCAGCGAGGAAGTATGGCCAGCCCCACCACCATGGGCATGAATGGGGCACCATCCCCAAGGTCGCTTCGAGAATGTATATGTTTGTTTATATCGTGCGTTTTACAATGTTTTTTTGCATGCAATTCTTGTGAGTGTGTAATTGGGGTTTAAGGAAGGGGGAGCGAGATGGCGCGACACTGGCCGCCATTTTAGAATCCATTCTTTTATAATTAAGGTTTGTTACATTCCAGGAGGTAACCACAGACCCCTGCAGCTGCAAGCCGTGCGACAGCGGCCTGCCCTCGTACGAGGCCGCAGTCATGCTGAAGGACACCAAGTTATAATCGAGCCCGGGCACCGTTACACTCGCGTAAAGAAAGTTGGACCCTCTAGTTTATTGTGCAGCCAGTGGACTGCTTCACGTTTTGAACTTACGTTAGTTAAATATAATAGGTGCTACCAAGGCTCGGAAGGAATATCCCGATCGATTCATCACAGCTAAGTGTCAGACTATGTCGCGTGCACTCGGCTATCCTCAAAGCGTGATCAGACTTCCAGACTTACTGCGAGCGACAAATCCTGCTTGACAATTACCTCACGATTCCGCATTTTATATATCACGAGCACCAGGGGTTCAGTTTCAAATATACATATATTTAGGGTATCAAGAAATTTGGATTTGACTTAGAGATAAGTGTAAGACAACTTAGTTTTAAAGGGAAGCCTTGCTACACAGTTATTAAAGTTATCACATGTTGGCAAAATGTCACAAACAGTTCTCCTATTAAACAGGGTTCCAGAATTTGTTAGCAACCTACTAGAGATGCTTGACAGTCTTTTACTACAAACTATCATATGTTCTAGACATGTGTAGTTCACGAATGAATGATTCAATTGAAGTACTTCACTTGGTGTCCTTCATTCATTCACTAGTTCAGTTCGGATCTATATACTTCAATAGTTCACATAGTTCACTTAGTTCAGTACTTCAGTTCATGTGTCATCGTTTCAATCATCTACCTCATGACGGTTTTTACAAAAAAAAATATTTTCTTAAAATTCAAAATAAATGTAAAATTTGAAATCCTTATCCCCGAATTAGTCGAAATCGAGTATAATGACAAATTTTTCGTAAAAAGAATATTTTTACTTAAATCATTCAAAAGATATATATAATTTGATATCATTATCCCCGAATTAGCCTTAGAATGAGAGAAACGCGACGCGACGAATGACTGATCAATATGATTAGTTGAATCGGTTGAGCTACTGAACTAGTGAACTAAACTGAACTAGTGAACTAAATGAGTGATATACTTCACAGTGAAGGATTGAAGTATATCACTCTTTTCTTTTTAGTGACACATTTTGCGCATGTCTAATATGTTCTTGACTTATATTTGTCAAACACTGCTTGATCGTGTGTTAGCGCAGTGAATTTTCATTACATTGCAGGGAATAGAGAGTCATACGTAGTTAAGAGCATTTCATCATCATCATCATATCAGATGAAAGACGTCCACCTATGGACTTAGGCCCCCCTATAGTGCCCCGTCCATGACCGGTCCTGCGCCACTCGCATCCAGCAGACTCCCGCGACCTTCCTATTGTTTACGGTACACAATATGACATGTCCTAATTCCAGAAAATCCACGTTAATTCTCAACAAAACGCGGATTACCATACACTAAAAAGTTCTGACGTGCTGAGCATTTAAGCCTAACAATAAATTGTGAGGGGCCTTCATAATATACCTGTGCCTTTGTCTGGCGGAACGTTCTCGGGCGTGAATAGGTTCTAGAAAGATCTAGGTTATCGCCGCACTATGTTAGGTCTGTCTGCTTAAGATTACTTGTTACATGATCCAATCAAAATCGGGTAGCTAAGTAATTAATGGCAAGCTTGTTAAGACCAGTTTTTAATTGGCTATTAAAGTTTGCTTGTTTATCAGGATTTTAATACTTTGGGCTGTACTATGGTCGCATTTACTGCCACCGAAGAACTGCTTCTTATCTGTGTAGGTAATATTGGTGCGAAAGTAAGGTTTGTTTTATCAAAGACGATGATCGAGAAAACTCCCCACTCCTAGTCTTGTGTCTCTTCGAATTTGTGATTTTCTATGTTTTGAGCATGTGAGCGGAAATAAGCGAGCGGTGGGGCGTTCAGTTTAAGATTGATCTTACTTTACCTTTTGGGTTTGATACAGACACTATGGTTGAGCGTGTTAGCGTATGTACAGTATTATCTGGGTAAGGCCGTGAATTTTGACCAATGTGACATAAAATAAACATAAAAAAAAATACGTGACGTTACTGTAAAACGTTACATAAGTTGCTATAAAGCTAAGATCATACTGGTGAATATTCTCATAAGATTTAAGGCAGGTAAAAAAAAACAACAACATTTTATAAAACGAAGTTTTATTGAGATTTTTTTCCAAATAAACATACGTTTCGAAGTCAAGAATAAAACATTGCCAGTTGCATTAACTAAAACTGTACTTGCATTTTTGATCATCTAGCAAAACGACTGTTTGATAATAAAACAGCTGTAGTTATATTATTATTAGGCTATTGCTGTTTCATTATTTTACGGGAGTTTTGTTATCCTTTGTCAACCAATATGATTTTTGGGAACTTCGTACCGTGTCACAGTGAAAATCTATATGAAATCCGCTAGAAACCTTATATTAATGTCACTGTGACAAGATACGAAGTGGCCCATAAATCAAATTGGTTGACTATATTTTCTACTATACAGATCTTCTTCGACACAGGCATGAAGAAGTACACATTTCTTACAATGCAATAGTAAATAAAAAAATGGATATTAATTATTCATAATTATTATTTTTTATTCGTGAATCAAACGAGTTAAAAAAACGACACAATGACACATGAGTTAAAAAAAATAATTTTCAAGATCGAATCATACATATTATTATTGTTGTAAATTAATATTTATTTATTATAAAGCACCCTCGTGTTCTATTATATCGAGTGATTATTAAATATCTCTAAGAAATGGCGAAAACTTGTGACAATGTGATATCAGGAGGTAAACACAGAACTCGCTACAATTCTCGTAATGCCGATCCCAGTCCATACCTACAAATTCGAATTATTTTTTCTCAAAAATACCCACCTAGGTAACATATATTGTGTTTTATGATTGAAAAAAATCTGTGCTTAAGTTAGTATTTATCTGTGTGCACTTCCCTTTACCACATGTTTTCGTTGCGTGACTCAAAAAATACGTTACAATCTAGAAAATTTTAACAAAATCGTTACGAAAACGTAACGTATTTTCGAAAAAAACTTGGATATCATGGTGAAATAACGATATTTTTAATATAATAATGTATGTTTCTTGCATTAAAAACATTACACTATCGTATGAAAAAACAGCCAATTAAAAATAATCACTACTTACCTTTAAAACCACACAAGCACTTCACACGAAAATTTAGTAAACTTGGGCAGCGTCACCTTTGGTCACCATTTCTCAACAAACTGACGCCATTTGCTTTTCTCACCGGTGTTGCCCTAGTAAAGCATGAGTTGCCAGTGTACAAGAACGCATTTCCACTATGATGTGATTAAAAATTAGCGTGTAAAAGCGTTACGAAAGTATTCGTAACGAAAACTCGGAAATTTTGGTCAATAAAAGAAAGTAAGATAAAATAAGAAAGTTATATGAATATCATAATCCCGCAGACGATAGGACTATCGTTATATAATATAATTTTGTTTAAACAAAAGCATGATCATGAGAAGTTAAATATCATGAAAATAAGAGGGCTTTAAGTACACGGGGTCGATTTTTTTTTACTAATTTCGTTACGTAAACGGTACAAATATATTTTTATTATTTTTTGAGAAAGATTTAAATGAATTTCCTGAAATATGCCCCTTAGAACTTTTTATGCGTAATGTAATACAAAAATTCTTAACCATCCAAGTGTTACCAGTTTTTTTTAATCAGCAAAGGAAACTTTTTATGTCACATTGGTCAAAATTCGCGGCCTTACCCATCTACGTTTGTCATACAGAAGCCTTACACGTACGCTCAACAGAACCACGACTATCAAAGTTCGACTATCTCCGTCTCTACCGCACTTATAATATTCGAACGACAGACATGGAAACTTACGGGCTTCGGTAATCGAATTTCGTGTTAGCGCTTGTAGTTAAGGCCGTGTATTACCAATTTTGAGTTTTTAAAAACCATCTGAGACATAGAATATAGTGTCTAAAAATCTAAAATAAATATATATGTTACATAAGGATCTTGTCTAGTCAAAATCGCAGTCAGTTACATGACCTGATGAATTTCACTCGATAGAAAAAAATCGCGAAGTTACCCCTTTTTGGAATGTATTTTCAATACTACGGCTATATTACTGATATTTAACATTTAATTTTTGTACTCAATTAAAGATCGTAAATAGTTATAGACAAATTCGCAGGGTTTGCTTTGATAAAATGATTGGCTTAATGACTATAGCTAAATATTTACAAAACTGCGCGCAGAGCTTGCGTAGAGAGCGGGATGGTTAATTGTAAACTCACGCGTGTTAGAGCGGGACATTTGCGTTGGGGATACCTCCCCTTAATTATCGAAAGGGAAACAAATACTCTTCTTAGAATTCCCTACCTACTTTTTAAACAAATGAATCAGCTGTGTAAAAACTAGTGTCCACTGAGCGCGACTGTCCAAGTGTCCACTTGAATCTTATCAGCCATTGAACACTCTATAATTGTATCCATTGAACTGTTATTCAATGGCATATACTGCTTTTATGTGGATAAGAATCTGGTTTTGTTCCATATAGGTAGCTACAGTCAAGTGCAAAAATATGGTATCGAATGTATCCTCTCATAAGTATATTTTTGCACTTGACTGTACTATTAAGCATTTTGTCTAGTATTTATAGTTATACTAGACAAAATGCTAGCTATAGAATTAGGCTTTTTAATTGCGATTATTCTAGAAATTATACAAGAAAGCTTTTCCGTAAAAATGAGAATAGTGAAAAATAACTAACGCATTGTTGTTGTAAAAAATTCGTTTGAGCAGATTTGTGTATAGGAAGAAAAGTTTTTGTGTAATGCCTACAAAAAACTATTCAGTCAAGATATTTGATCACTATAACGGACCTAAGTTTATTGTTGTAGTATACATTTATAAGAAACGAGCAATTTCACAACATGATAAATATATAAATATATTTGAGCTTAACTCCTTTATGTGGAATGATGTAAACCTCCGTAGTTTAATGCCACGTTATTTTAGTTCGAAAACTTTACCAACCAAGTTTTATAAATGCTTAGAAGTAAACAATATGACACTCTTATGACTAGAATAAGGTTAATATAGAATCGTTATAATGAGCAGCACTGCTTAGGTCTTTAAGGTAAATGTCACAGTTCTCAACACTCGTCCTTTAGTTGGCACTATCAATTCCAATTCAAAACAATAGAGGTATCAAGCTGAGAGTGGTTTGCTGGAATTAGGGTGTCATACATTGAGACATTTACCTTATCTTTGTTTATAATGATAATTTTTATGGCTTGTGAGTGAAGCATAATTATTACCTATGAGATTCCGCACCCTATTTTCTTAAGGAAGTAAGATCTTACCTTACATACTTTTCCTTCTGCAGTAATGTAATCTTTTTAGCTTTAACTTTCCACTGTTTCTGAATTCTAAATACTTACATATGTTTCATATGCAAACTCCAAGATGGGTCAATTAATTTTTAAAGTGTTAGTTGCAAGCGGTCTGAAGTTTATAATTAGGCAAAATTGTATTTTTAACTGATGTAAAACTAACCAAAATTAATAAAATAAAGGAGTAGATAATACAATTGTCTTTTTTTTCAACAAACGTGCATATAAACCTATATTATGGAGGACCATTAATACTTTCGCTATCCAGGGGATCCTATCCACTAAGCTAAGGGGGGCTGGTTTGGATATCAAAACTCTAAAGAACTCTGTTAAAACAAACATGGAACCTAGCACAACATGCAAGCCAATATGCAATGCAATCCTTAGCAAAGTTGCGCAAACCGCCGACCACCGACTCAATAACACCGATCAAGTTTTTTAATATCTCATCCATTCCAGGAACTATTCACTCATTTATGAGCTTCGGAATAAAGTTGTATTTATCGTAACGAAGCCGCACATGTTATGCGAGTATAAAACTGCATCTCAATTCCGAAATGGCTTATGTGTATTAGAATTTCAACGCACTTGCGCCATTTTAGTTTTTAGGTCAGCAATACAGTGAAGCCCGCGTTTGATTTACTAATGCATTTGGGTGCATCAATGGGATTTATTTGCAGTATCAATACTTACATCGCAATCACTGGATCCGGGAATGGTTATGGGTCTTTTGAGTTATTTTGATACTTTAAATTGAAATCTCCCGTGAAGCCTATCGCTCGATAATAATATGTTCCAGGCCAATTTTTTTATTTATTTATTTCAGGCAACAAGGGCCCATAGATAAATACCTTATAGCTAACAAAACGGCGTGGCTCCGTTGCGTCGTCAAAACCGGTGTAGGAATCGGTAGGTTGCCCCGGAACCGCCGAAACACGACACCCTTCGGCCAGAAGTCGGCACACGCAGCGGCCGCGGCACGCGCACCCAACTGGAACACCCTCAGCGAGAAGCCAGTTTTCTGGTGCATATACTCCACCCCGTCTTCAGCCGTGGCAGTGTAATGCAGGCGCGACACAGAGCGCCTTGCTCGATGTGGCAACGGAATCCGGTGAATACGTGGTCTTAAGTGCTAGACGTGTGGCCACAAAATAAAAAATATACAGAAGGTCCGTTCCCGCCGTTCTTGAAAATACATACCTAAACTTGCCCGACTCACAGGGTTGCTTCTGTATTGATTCTGAATTTTAAAAAGGAGTAGGTATATTAAAAATTCTTCAACATGACATTTAAATAGGAACCAGTGTATCTTGGTAAAAAATCGGCCAAGTACGAGTCGGACTTCGCACATTTATGGTTCCGAATCAACCTCAAAAATATGATTTATCAATATATTAGTAGGTATTTGTTGTTAAAATATACGTAATATTGAACATTGTCACCAAATTTCAAGTTCATAGGTCAATGAGAAGTCTAAAAATTCTTCGGAACAAATTTTGTGACAGACGACGGGCGGACGTCTGGGCGACACCAATAGGGTTCCGTTTTGACTCTTCGGGTACGGAACCCTAATAAATTGATGCGTGACCCGCTGCGAGTTGTGACTTGTGACCGGCGGCGGTCGTCGGTCGAGAGCGCCAACAAAGAATATAAGTATCTAATTAATTAGGTACCTACTTAACTAAACCATAGTACTTAAATACTGGTGTTTTACCAGCGAACGATAAGATGAATGTGTAATGGTTGATCGTCGTTATCAAAGCGGCTAGTTTCAAAAAATTTCCTACCTACCTAGGTATTGTAACTACCAAAATGAGAAAACCGTTTTATTTACCTTTCAATATCGTTTGAAAATTTGAAGAAAGTGTAGGCACAGTTTTTTGTCGTATTTAAACAATAAAATACATTCCAACTGTAATAATATGGGTTATTCATTTTGACGAACGTGACACAAAGTACCTACGTAGCGGCGGGGACGTCAAGTGATCAACGCGCGCACAACTAGCACTCGCGACGCGACAGTGACAGTCGCGACTAAGCTCGTCCGAAATCAACCGAGAATGCCTGTAAATGTTACGTCTGTGTGCGTGCGGCGAAAATGACACTTTGTACTAAGCGGACTCTCTGCTCCGGCGCGCGCCGCCGCTATTTACTTTGTGGTGTGGCTAAGTGTTGCTAGACGTGCTGCCGTCGCGGCTGATTCTCATGACCAAGGGCCACGTATTGGTCCGAAACAAGTCGATGGATAATCGGCTTTAAAAAAACTGAGTGACCCGTTTAATATATTTCATTATTTTGATACTTATTACGGGATCGATTTAGGTAATATAGCCAGCGAATGTCATATGCCCTTTTTGAATAAGAGAGAAGAGAGTTATCACATTTAATTTGTTAAATTTGTACCGACTGTGACTGCTACCTAACCCCCTTATTCATAAAACTTAGGAGGCTAAGTGGCATTCAGCTTTAACTGTCGTTTCGAAAATACCTAGTTTATTTACTTGGAGAAACAACATACGTGATTAAATAGTTTAAATAGCTTTATTTATGTAAACGGATCAAGCCTGGATTTAGATTTATTCATTTCATGAAAAATAAAAAACAATATGTGTAATATACCTATGTCGGACTAATAAAATAGGTATTAAGTGCATATTTGTGCGTGTTGCATAAATAATATTAGCTGTCTCAAACATATCTGTCTGTTCATATAAGTGAATAATCGTAATGTTACCCGATAGCACCCTGAACGCATTTCGCCTTTCAAAAACTAGAAAACGATACCGACACAATGAAAATGGCTAGCTACGCCAAATTCAAACAAATGCTGGTGTAAATAAGATTCCAAATTTAACAAACACGAATGTGCTGAAAGCATTTTTGGACGTGGCCGAGTCGGCTATTTGATTCGATATCATTCCTTATTCCTGCTGCTGACATCAGAGTAAACTTAAGTTACGTGTCGCTGGGGACTCTAAAATAGGAAGAAAACCTGAGACTAAGACTATGAGTATTTCCTGTCTGGCAAGGTTCAATGTGCATCGTTACACTTTTGAGAGAGCGATCGGTTGATATTGTGCCGTCTACAGAGTCGGCATGAGACAAATAAACTATAATAAATACAAACTGAACAATGTGAGGCTAAAATCCTCCATCAAAATCATCCTGAATAAGAAACTATGTGTTTGTCTTATTGTGAGCTCTGATATGGCTGGCTAGGCCAAACTTCATCATCATCATCATCATCAGCCCACTGCTGAACATAGGCCTCCCCCAAGGCACGCCACAAAGCCCGGTTCTCTACTTTCCGCATCCAGTCGACTCCCGCCCTCTTAGATATGTCCTCCCGCCACCTGGCCAGCGGACGACCCACGCTTGCCGAGACGCGGTCTCCACTCTAGAACACGCTTACACCAGCGGTTATCAGTTCTACGACACATGTGGCCAGCCCATTGCCTCTTCAGTTTGCTAATTTGGAAAGCTAACTAAGGCTAACTTAGGCCAAACTTGATGAATGGAATTATATTACGTACATAAAGTTTTCTGTAAACCCAGTGGTACGAGCCGGAATCGAACCCGTGTCCTCCCGATTGAATGTCGCCTACTTTACCGCCAGGTTACAGTGGCACTCTCTTCTAAGCGCCTTTACCTAGATTCCGGAAAGTCAGTCAAGAAGTCTCGAAGCCTCAAGGGCGCTCGAATGAAGCATTCTGAGAGGCTCGTCACACTTCCTAGCCATTGTGCGCAGTATTACCGTGATATAATACTAGCTTACATATTTTGTAACAAATGTATGGCTATGCCACCTCCGCCTGGGCCCGGGAAAAGGGGAAAGCCCTGGAAGTGCTGGCTGGACGTTATGAGGGATGACATACGTGCCAATGGTCTCACACAAGAGGATGCCGAAGACCGTGCGAAGTGGAGAAAAAGCAGGAAAGCGGACCCTGGGCCCCGAAGCAGTAGATGAAGGGCAACCGGGACAATCGCTCAGATGAGAGAAAGAGACTAGCTTTTGCGCGTGACGTTGTCTGCGTAGAACTCTTTCATCGCATTGGAATTTTGCTATTATTTTATTTTAGACGCTTACCTAGTTATCGCTCTTCCATACCAAATTTCATCTAAATCGGTTTTGCGGCTTAATCGTGAAGAGATAACAGACAGATAGACACACTTTCGCATTAATAATTAATAAGTATGGTATGGATGTAACTAATTACTTTTACTTAACTATATCGTACATAATTTCGTACAGTGTATGCATATCTATTAGCCAAGTTCAAAAGAAGAGAAAGGGCGACGCAGTGTATTATATTACACGAACCATCTGGAGCCACTTTTGACCTCTACGTTACTTGAAATCTATTAAACAAATATATGAAATTTAGTTTATTTATTAAGTTACAAAACATGACCAAAGGTTTATTGAGAGGCACGCGATCGAAGTCGCAAGCCAAAGCTAGTTAGATCTAATGGTCGAATACGCCCGTATTGGCTGTGCAGTGGTAATCGCAAACCAGGCAAACAGTTCGCTAGTCGCTACCATTCGCTGAAGCGAGTAAACAATCTATATTTGATACCTGCTAATGCGGGATTAGTACCGTAGTAATATCTCATTTGCAGATGGGAGGTTATCATTTTCAATGGGAACCTATGTCTATTTCTTACACGCATACCGATGCTATATTGCATCACCAATCACTCATTCAATCCAATCTGTACCGACCTGTACCGGTTTACAGTTCGCCAAGAACTGTGACCTAGCGGATTTACCAGCTGCATGCATTATTTATAGTTTTAGTTACAAACTATGATAACTGAGCTCTTCCATTGAATATTTACTCCAATCGACTATAATATGTCTGCCCATTGTTTCGACGTAAGAGGTTAAAAGTTAGTAGCTAAATAGACTACTTTTATCTCACGAGCGTGAGTGAGCCATTGGTTGTCAGCGTAGGAGTTCACGTTGTCTATTTCTTCCTATATGTGTCACAACTAGAACAATGTCCAGCCCGCGCTCTTGAGATAAAAGTACTATAACAGTTATAAAATCTAGTACAACTTTCAATTCAGTCGAATAAACATTTTATGCATTGAAAAATGTATAAAACGATTCTGTTTCACGAGTACTACGCGACAGCCACTAAAAGGCTAGGTACTACGTCAAAATACCCTATAGAAAGAGCATGAAAAGCTACGTTAATTAAATCTCTTACTGAAATTAGCTGCACAGCGAAGAGGCTGGCTAGTTACATTACAGAACAGTTTTTATCTATTTTTGAATTTACTGCGCGAAAGCCGACGTACGTAATTTAGGCGACTTCCTGATTTGTCGGTGCGGAGGCGGTACGATATGAGAAAACTGTCAAATGTCAGTGTCAACTGTCAGTCAACGCAGTACTACTATACTTTTTACTGCGCCCCTACATTTAAATGAGTGCTTCCTGATCCTGACTGGCGCGGGATGCGCGGAAGCGGGACGATACGAAGGCAGTAAGTAGGTACAGGGGGCCGATTTTTGAGTGTCGAACGCTCGAATTTTCACTCGACATCTGTCAAAACTTCATAGTTTTTTGACAGATCTCGAGTGAAAAGTCGAGCGTTCGACACTCAAAAATCGGCCCACTGGGGGCTGATTTTTGAGTTTCGAATGAATGCTCGAATTTTCACTCCAAATCTGTCAAAAATCCATGATGTTTTGACAGATGTCGAGTAAAAAGTACATGGGGCCGATGTCGGACGCTCGACATCTGTCGAAACATCATAGTTTTTTGACAGATCTCGAGTGAAAAGTCGACCGTTCGACACTCAAAAATCGGCCCCCTGGTCCGCTTCTGCGCATAATATTACTACTGCGCAAATGTAATACTGACAGTATTCTGTCAAGTGGGAATCTTTGCGACGTCAGTAAATTTACGTCAAAGAAGAAAATGACACATATCGATCCCGCCCCGCCAAGTCAGTAAGTCGCCTAATAAGGTATCTCATTTTAAAAACGAACGATGGAGTTTATACCAACTCTGCGTATGTTTGGGAATCGGGCAAGGGAAGTAACGGTGGCTTTTTGTGAGGTATGACTCTAAAAAGGTCTAGTTTTATCTCTTGGTTAGAAAATCAGATTGCAGTTGCTTTCGTAAACCTAGTGCCCTACGCCCAAATCTCAGGATTAGATACCAAAGCGGACCCGACGATGTTGATAGTTTATATACTTGCAGTACATTAGGGATCCTTTTATTACGAATCAGTAGACGGTAGTAAAGTTAAGCAGAAGAAATGAGTAAAGATCTCAAACTTCTTTACTAATACTTGTTCTTGAAATGCCTCGTCTGAATTTTTTTCTCGAAATTGCATGTATTTAAGGCTTGAACAATAAATTATGTCAATAAAGTCAGTAATTAATGGCGTAAATACTGAACATGCTTACTTCTATTTATAACAAGCGCAGCTCATCCCCAATTATATCTGAAACAAGATAGAAAATTGTTAGTCTTGGATTCAGTGCTTTTGTTTAATAGTACATTACTTACCAAGAAATATGCGATCTGAGGCTTTCTTTATTATCGCCCGTGGTAAGTACAAAATTTTATGTCACCCCCTGGCCAGGAAGTGGGTTTTTTCGCGCGCGGAGCGTGCGATAATGGCCACTTTATGGCCAGGTGTGACATAAAAATATTTAACAATAATTAGAAGGTAATAAATTAATAATATATTTAGTAAATATAGAATACAAAGAACACTGTTTCTTGTCAGTAATAGATATAAGAATGAAGTAGAAGGATTTCATGTGAAAAATAAAGGCTTTTGTATTGTATTGTAAGAATAATGGAAATCCCATTTTTATAATGTTGTCATAGAAAAAATATAGTAGAATTGAAAATCGACCGTCAGGATATTGTAAAAGTCAATAAACACTTTTGATTTGGCAAAAATGCGACCAAAAAATAGTAGTTTATGCAACTGGTACATAATGAGGGGCATTAAAACACGAGTGTGTTTTATGAAACGAGCCGAAGGCGAGTTTCATAATAAGGTCACACGAGTGTTTTAATGCCTAATTATGTACAGTTGCATACATTACTTTATCTACACACATATTATAATTACTCTAAGATGGGTTCAGAAACCGTAGTAAATAAATACAATAATTGTGTTAATACAACCTTTTTTGCACGGTTGCGGAAATATCGAAATCAGAACTGGCAACAGATACCTGAATGTTATTTTAAAAAGTAAAGAGTCCTTATTCTGATGTGATCATGTCGTTCTAGCTCAAATTTCGTGCGATATATACTAAAAAAACATCGAGCTGACATTTCGCATCGACTGAATTTGAATTTTCAGTGATACTAGAATAGGGACATGTCAACTTTGACATTTAAATTTTGACAGTTTTGTTTGACGTAATATTTTAACATCATATATGAGATTAAAATGAAATATTTTATTACTGCTGTAGCCTTAGCCACAGATAAGAAAATTGCCATAAATTCATTGAATGTTGAAATGAGAGTCATTTTCTACGGTTTCCGAACGCATATTAGAGGATTTATGATATGTGTGTAGATAAACCTTATTAGATAACACAACAATAAAGAACAGCACACAAAAATAGACCATTGAGAGCCTGCCTTTTTCAATATATCCAAAACAAATGAATCAAGCAATTTAAAATATTCCAAACACAAATGTCCCCTCATCATTTTCCATCGACGTCAAAGTGCCCCCACTATTTATCTTTGTCAGGTGAATGAACAAAGACCAATAAGACGCCTCACAAACCTCTGGTCATTAACCAAAATTATGGCAGAGCCTGAATAATGGCTAACACTGCATCACGATTTATGAGAAAAGATTTTTCCTCGCATTGTCGAGATTTTGAAGGCAATATTTTGTTAATGTTTTTATTATTGCAGCGTTATTTCGCGGCAGGCATTCGTTTAGGCGGTAGTTATTCATCTATCTTTTAAATATGATCTGTCATTCCAATTTTGAAAGACACGTGACATATCATTGGGATAAGGGATGGAACACCGGCTCTGAATGACACAATTGACACAAACCAGCGGCGACTTCCTAGATATAACCATTTTAAAAGGATTGGAATTGTGGCGCTGGTTTGTACCAGTTATCACTGATGAATCTTGGCTTATATGAACTTCAACCCTCGGATTTTCGTGGTTCAGGGCTCAAGTTACAGATGTGTTACCATGGACCCCTTCTTCTTCTATTTAAGAATTTACTAAACGAAGCAATTTACTTTGAACTGGAGACTACGTCAAACAAAGAAACGCATTGGCGTTGCGTCCCGTGAGTATCTATTGTCGCGCTGTCGTGGAGTAGGAGCATTGTTCGTGCCCATTACCTGGCAATTTTCAATTCAATTCAATTCAATTTATTTTGCAACCATGTACATACAATAGACTTAATGCTAGGGACAAGACTACAAGTACGTACAAGGACCCTGTTAGGGCGCAGCAAATACTTAAGTAATAGTTTTAATTTGAGTAATTAATTACAATTTATAATATTGTCTACACTATACAATTCATAATAAACGCTGAAGGATACATAGATACTAATAAACCGATTATTAGGCGGAAACACTTGGTAGACGTCAATTTATTAAAAATGATTTAAAATATGTGTATAATTACTAATAATTCAGCTACTAAAGATAATTGCATTGAAAATAATAAAAATAGTTTGGTAAAAACAATTCTGATAAAATTAATTGCAACATTTATTTCATGATACAATTTGATAAACGAATAAAATTTCAAATGTTAAAAATAATTATATAAAATTAAGTTGGTAAAAGTAATAATAATTAATTGGCAATAATCTAAATATTTGTATATAAATTAAAAATTCTTTAAAATACTAGACTAGAAATAATTCGGCTGAGGATAGACAATTAGTAATAATAAATAATTAGCACTAATCTTAATAATTGTATATAATTCAATAATTCGTTAAAATCTTTAGACTAGAGATAATTTGACTGGAGATAGACCCACGGTATTTATTTTTAAATGTATTTACTGTAGAGGATTTAGATATTCTCTAACAGAATAATACGCTTTTTCTATTAAATATATTTTAAGGTTTTTTATAAATAATTTATGGTTTTTCTCGTCTTTAATCTCGCATGGCAAATTATTATAAAGCCTTACTGACATTGAGTACGGTCCATTGCTATGTAATTTTAATTTTGAAGAAATTTGTACTAAATTATTTTTAAAACGAGATTCATAACGGCGAGGCATATCTCCGAACGTAGAATAAAGTTCTGGGTGATTTCTTACGAATTTACATGCCTCGAGTATGTATATCGACGGGAGGGTTAATATTCGCAGATTTTGGAAGTGGGGTTTGCAAGTATCAGTTTGCTTTATATTTGTTATTATTCTTACACACTTTTTTTGTAAAACGAATATTTCTTGTGAGTGATTTTAACGTCTATGTGTCTTTCGCAAGTCGTAAATAGCCACTAACCTTATAAGTTATCAAGTTATTTTTTGTCACGGAACAGGGGCAAAAGGGGGTCGTCAAATGGTAACGGGTGGACAAGGGGCGGAGCGGCCCTGCCTTCCGCGCAGTCTTAGATAAACGGTAGACTTATATAATAGCACAAAGTAAATAGCGGCGGCGCGCGCCGGAGCAGAGAGTCCGCTCAGTACAAAGTGCCATTTTCGCCGCACGCACAATGACGTAACATTTACAGGCATTCTCGGTTGATTTCGGACTAGCTTAGTCGCGACTGTCACTGTCGCGTCGCGAGTGCTAGTTGTGCGCGCGTTGATCACTTGACGTCCTCGCCGCTACGTAGATAGTTTATGTCACGTACGTCAAAATGAATAACCGATATTATTACAGTTGGAATGTATTTTATTGTTTAAATACACTTAAATACAACAAAAAACGGTGCCTACACTTTCTTCAAATTTTCAAACGATATTGAAAGGTAAATAAAACGGTTTTCTCATTTTGGTAGTTACAATACCTAGGTAGGTAGGTAATTTTTTGAAACTTGCCGCTTTGATAACGACGATCAACCATTACACATTCATCTTATCGTTCGCTGGTAAAACGCCAGTATTTAAGTAGTACTATGGTTTAGTTAAGTAGGTACCTAATTAATTAGGTATATTTTTGTTGGCGCTCTCGACCGCCGCCGGTCACAAGTCACAACTCGCAGCGGGTCACGCATCAATTTATTAGGGTTCCGTACCCGAAGGGTCAAAACGGAACCCTATTGGTGTCGCCCAGACGTCCGTCCGTCCGTCCGTCGTATGTCACAAAATTTGTTCCGAAGAATTTTTAGACTTCTCATTGACCTATGAACTTGAAATTTGGTGACAATGTTCAATATTACGTATATTTTTACAACAAATACTAATATATGAATAAATCATATTTTTGAGGTTGATTCGGAACCCTAAATGTGCGAAGTCCGACTCGCACTTGGCCGGTTTTTTACCAAGATACGCTGGTTCATATTTAAATGTCATGTTGAAGAATTTTTAATTTATCTGCTCCTTTTTAAAATTCAGAATCAATACAGAAGCAACCCTGTAGTTTAGGTATGTATTTTCAAGAACGGCGGGAACGGACCTTCTGTATATTCTTTATTTTGTGATAATAGGCACTAGTCCCACCGCCGGCGGGTGATTCCTATTGCAAAATTTAACATTTTCTTAATTTGTTCACACCGGGCCCCAATTGTTAACGACTCTTGGCTTAAATATAAATAGTTTTCCGGTTTTTTTGACATCATAAACCGGTTATTACATTCCCTAGTACGGACTTACCTTCATAAAAGGGGAGTTTATGCGTCACGTATATTACTAAATCCTCTAGAGGCTGGAAAGATGCGTCTCAATATACACATGAAGGATTATTTACGCTAGACCGTTCCGTGTCCGGACGCGCGACGGCTGTCGATTTCTTGTACTAGAAAACGGGCAGGCCCGGATACGGAATGGATTAGCGTGAATCATCCTTAAATTTTATTATTTATTTATTCATATATGTTTTATGCATGGAAGTGTTCAGGATGTGAATAATTTATTTGTGTAATGTTCAAGCAATTTTTGGGAGGCTTCGATAAGGCGACATTTTCTTACATCCTCATTGAACGACAAAGAGGGACCTAGTAACGTATCTCAACACTGCATGACACAAAATAAACTAACTACCCAAGTTACACTTTAAAAGCCCTTAGTTGACAACTATTGTTCACTTCTATTCTCATGCCATAAGATTGAAATTGTCAAGTTGGATCAGTGTCGAGCGCTAGAACGTTTTCCTTACCTACACTTTGTATGCAAATTCAGATTCTGTATTGATTGTATGGACTTTGACGATCCTGAAAGGGAGATGCAATTATTTTATTTTTACTATTTATCATTATCATGTGTGTTTAATTTTGACATTATGTTATTATCCTTTTTTATTTTTCCTCTTATGACGATCATAATAACTATTCTTGTAATTTTGACATGTGTACAAATTTATAATGTAACTCTTATCATGAAATACGAGTAAATGAAGCTAATCTGTATTGCATTCATATTGTAACAATTAGGCTTAAAGCGTGCCATACACTGCAGCGGCCAGTTGACAGTATGACAATCAAGACCGCAGTGTCTGAACGATTGTTAGGAGTGTCATAGAATACAACTGATCGCCACCGCAGGCAGCTCCAGTGTGTGGTGCGCTGGTGCGCTTAACGTTATGCAGCCAGCCTATTGATTAATCGTCACCGCTTCCTTCCGTCGTCGCGTGTGCACGGTGCACTTTCGCTAACTCGCATGGGAGTTTTTCCAGCGTTTACTTTCCTAAGTGACAGTTGTGCTGCATTCCTCGCTCTTAGACGGCATGCGACAAGCCCCGTGGATTATTTATTTAAACTTTATTGCACAGATACAAAAATAAAAGCACAATTGGCGGACTTAATGCCTTAAGGATTACACAATATCAGGGGAGATATCGTTTCAACATTACGCTTAAACTTTTTAAGAAGTAGGCACTAAATTGTGCGCGTAATTAGTGTTTCACGCCTGCTATTAAGAAAAGAGTCATTTCTGTTGTTGCCCTCAAATGAGGATTAAAAGTTGTACTTTTCTTCGGTAGCCAAATTATTTCCGTCTTTAGCGTAAAATCTCCACTTGGGTACAACCGGAAACCTCTAGGATAACGAAATAGCAACAGAGAAATACTACTTATAGGTCGGTTTCCTACCTATACAAAGCAACACTGTAAGGCTGGATACCTTCATCCAGTAAATCGGGGTATGTCGAAATTCCGTCCCGAATAACTCCATTGTGCAGTGCATCCACATAGAAAATTGGCAATAAGCCGACCAAAGATTTACTCGCAGACCAGTAGCCCGGGGCTGGAGTGGACGACAGCGTTTAGGATAATGTGATTAGGAATCTAAAAAATTAAGGATGGATGCATTAATGCATACCTATACGTGATGCAATTATTATAATACTAGCTTTTGCCCGCGACTTCGTCTGCGTAGAACTCGGTCATCACGTTAGAATGTTATTTCATTCTTCTATTTCTTGCGCTTACCTAGTTATCTCTCTTCCATTCTAACTTAAACCCCGTTAAGGGATGATTTCCGGGATAAAAGTATCCTATGTCCTTCCCTAGGACTCAAACTATATCCATACCAAATTTCATCTAAATCGGTTGAGCATTTTAAGGGGAAACAGGCAGACAGAGTTACTTACGCATGTATAACCCGCCTCGGTTTCACACGGGTGGTCCAGTTTTAAACAACAACAAACAACAACAAATACTCTTTATTGCACACCTTAATTAAAGGACACAGATCAGGATCACAGGGACAGGACTTTTTATGATTTAAATTTATTTATCTAAGCTTTTTCCCGCGACTTTATTCGCGTGAATATCCATATCAACTTCTACCTACACCGGCTGTCTCGCCAAACATTGCGCACGCCGGCTCAATGCGCCCACATGAAACACATGACAGAGGACAAAATATATATCAAGAAGGAAGTAGATGAAAACGCGCGCGAGCGGAGCGAGCGCGAAATTTTTCGGATATTCTGATACGGGTGTGGAAAATACTTCATACGCATCAAGTAATGAAGATGAAAACGCGAGCGCAGCGAGCGCGAATTCTTTCAAACATTACGATGCAGGTGCGGAAAATGCTTCATACGCATCAAATAGTGTAGATGAAAACGCGAGCGCAGCGAGCGCGAAATGTTTCGAACATTATGATGCAGGTGTGCAAAAGACTTCATACGCACCAAGTAATGTAGATAAAAACGCGAGCGTAGCGAGCGCAAAATGAAAAAAAAACATTGTGATGCAGGTGCGGAAAATACTTCATACGCATCAAGTAATGAAGATAAAAACGCGAGCGTAGTGAGTGCGAAATGTTTCGAACATTATGATGCAGGCACGGAAAAGATTTCACACGCATCAACTAATGTAGATGAAAAAGCGAGCGTAGGGCGTGCGAAAATTTTCGAACATTATGATGTAGGTGCGGAAAATACTTTATACTCATCAAGTAATGTAGTTGAAAACGCGAGCGTAGCGAGCGCGAAATTTTTGAACATTAATATGCAGGCGCGGAAAATACTTCATACGCATCAACTATAATGTAGATGAAAACGCGAGCGTACGGCGCGCGAAAATCTTCGAACATTATGATGTAGGTGCGTAAAATGCTCATCAAGTAATATAGAAGAAAACGCGAGCGCAGCGAGCGCGAAATTTTTCGAACATTATGATGCAGGTGCGGAAAATACTTCATACTCATCAAGTAATGTGTATGAAAACGCGAGCGTAGCGAGCGCGAAATATTTCGAACATTATGATGCCGGTGCGGAAAATAATTCATACGCATCAAGTCATGCAGATGAAAACGCGAGCGTAGCGAGCGCGAAAATTTTCAGACATAATGATGCAGGTGCGGTAAAGACTTCATACGCATCAAGCAATGTAGATGATTGAACAAAAAGAAATTGTTGACCTATCAAATGGCTTTGTAAAGAGGTGGTTGAATAGATATTTTTTTGTTCATAAATTAGTGGAATACCTTTCAAAGTTCAGTGCTTTATTGTAAAACATAGGTATAACTGAATACCTACTTTGGTCTGTTCTTTCACTTCGAAGATGGAGTAGAAGCCTAGGTTGATAGCGCACCCACCCTGGTTGCTTCTAAGAGGTATGTGATTTTCTGAGAATAGTTTTTTTTTGCTTCCTATCCACCTATAACTTTCGAATTTGGTCATACTTGATGTTTATTGTTACGTAGGTATATTTTACTAACGAATTTAGGGTATATTCGTTAGTATTTATGTCTGTTACGCGCTGAACGTATTTTATACATTTTGCTGACGGAAAACGCAACTAATCGGCACCTCGAAGAACCTCAATGACATGTCATGTCATATCGATTATTAAGAAAAGTAAATAAGTAAATGTCCGCCATCTTCGATTTGAAAATGGATATCGTTCTTGTAATGAGCACCTCAAAAAACAATATTTTATACAAAAATGCGCATACCTAATATATAGGTACATGTCGCAAGTGCTACCATGCAACCGAGAGCCCGCCGCTCTGCGTAGGTACCCTCCATCGAAAACAAAAAAACCGAGGTTTCGTAGTAAGGTTTGTGAATATTGATAGACTGACTGACCAACATAATTAGATCTCTCATTTCAAACAGTTAATATGGTTTGAGGGACTTTTGTATTTTTGTCTTTAGCCCTGAGAGGCAGAGGTATTGTTATTTCAACCCCCATTTTTTCAAATACTATCTGTTTATGGTACAATATTTGAATGGGGTTCTATTTACTTTGCGTCCATGTATATACTTACCAATTATCAAGCCTGTAAATCATGAACTGCAAGACTTCTCATACAAAGTTTAACCCCTCTTTTCACCCCCTTTCATCCCCAATCTGTATGATTTTTATAGCCTATAACCTGGCCAAAGATCCAATCAACTTATTAGTGAAGGCTGTATTCAAATCCATTCGCTAGTTTTCGCGTGATAGTTAGACAAATAAACAGACAGACAAACAGACAAACAGACACGAATTCTAAAAACAGTTGAAACGTGTTCTGTTATCGATTCTTAGACCCCTCCATCGATTTTTTTACTAATATCTTCAATGTACAGATTTTCGACCCTCTTCTGCTTTATTATATGTATAGATGGCAATTATTTCGAACCGTGAGATCTTCGAGAAGACGGTCCAATAAAAAGTTAGGTAAAAGTTAAGTTGGGCCATGTCATCACAGGTATGAAACGCTTTGGAAGATTTAATCCATCCAATATTATTACTACAATATTATTACAAAAGTAATTATCTAACAGATTAGATAATATATGTATAGTATGAAGATAGACTGAGATCTCGGGAAGGATATAGGCTAGTCTCGTTTCCGGAAGTCATCTTTACTTATTGTCCACAGAAGTAGGCACCAACAGATGTAGTGCATCGCCTTCTCAGGAGCTCCCCAGGTCTATGATGGTCACGAGATAGACGACAAGATAAAGCATCTGTCACTTTCAGATACCACTCGATAGAAAGTAACTGATACGAGTACTATATCTTGTCGTCTATCACGCAATCACGCGACCATCATAGACCCCTACTACTTACTACTCATCATCAAAGCTATCAAAGTGATGCCGATGGGCTGAGCGGCTGGGCTTCCAGCTTTCCTCGGGAAGTCACGTAAGATTTACATGGTGCAAGAAATTGCATGCAATTTAGATTATATTGCGGGCTGCGTACTACAGAGGTAAGACGAGGGCGATCAAACCCCGGGGCGCTATGTCAGGTAACCTCCTCGAGTGTCTGCGCTCTACCAATTCCCCTTGGCCGGTGCGCCCTGGAGGCAACGGCAGGTGATCATTTAGTGAACCCTAAGTGATCGCCTGCTGATGCTACCAATAACCTGACACGGGGGGATGGGGGGTTCCGCATCAGGGAGTCGCAAGGCTCCCCAGGTGCGACGGCGAGGGACAGGCGGGGTAGGGGCGTTTGTCCTCCCGTGGCCTGTTTGGGGGGCACTGCGGACAGGGTAACTAGGGACCTGTGCCGTTGCGAGGTGGCTGCTCCGATTCCGGTTGGCAGAGGGCCTAGAACCGGATCGGATGCGGCGTGGTTGCGGGGTAGGGGCATTTGTCCTCCCGCGGCCTGTTGAGGGGTGCTACGGGGTAGGGGCGTCTGTCCTCCCGTAGCGGTGGTGCACCGGGGTAGGGGTATGTATGTATGTATGTATAATTCTTTATTGTACATGAGTAAACATAGCATTTAGGGCATAGTATATAGGGTATTTGCCCTCCCGGTGCCGTGAGGGTGGGACCGGAACACCGTGTGTCTGGTGCCGGTCCCAGGCCTCCCCGGGGGTGTAGGGACGCCAGTGAGGGAAAGCACACTGTCCATGCTGCAGTGTGCTTTTTCAGAGAGGGTTCGCCCAAGGGCGAAGGTGCCGGTGATGTTGTGGTCGAATGCTCGCGATCCCACGGCATCACACTAAGGCACACGAGGGCAGCATCCCAGAGTTTTAGTGGGTAGGCTAGTCCCTTCTGGACTGGAGAGCCCCACATAACCAATACGTAATTTCTGGTTTTCCCCCGGAGCCTTAGGTTACGTAGTGGTATGCAGTTTCATGCATTTCTCTGGGTCAAAAAAAAAGGGGGCGATCAAACCCCGCGATGTAATGAAAATTGCATGCAAGTTCTTGCATCATGTAAATTGGGCTTTTGTGACCTAAGCTTTGTTGGTGTTTCCTTTGTTGATAGCTAAGCGGCTGTGTAAAAGATGAATATGTATTATGTTGTTAAACTTCTGAATAATCGCCGTCCGCAGATGCACGTTTTAGCGTCTCGCAAAATGAAAAACGAAGCTTAATTTTCAGTGTCGACTAAACAAATTTCACATTAAAATTCAAACAGCGCTAGAATAGTTTAAAATGAGCTCACATTATTTAACGTCGCAATACTGTCCCGAACAAAACAGCGGTCGCGACGGAGCGGTTACGGAATACTGAAAATATGTACGATAGTTTATTTGCTAAGCTATTTCAATGTGTTCTTCTCGGTGCTCAAAAGTGAACTTAGCTCATTTAATATAATGGAAATGGAAATTCTTGTTTCATTCGTATGAATTTAACTGTATTAGACGAGCAGAGCTATTTTAGCATTTATATTAGTTGTTATACTTACTTAATTAACTACAATAACAACTAATATAAATGCTAAAATAACTATGTTCGTCTTACTATTACTACACAATTTGCGTGAAATATTTTTCAGAAAATGCAAAAATATCGGTATTAGTGGTTATGAAAGCCCTTGTAAAAAGGCGCGTCTGGCGTTCGCGTGCGGTTCTTAAGCCGGATCCTCGACCAGGTACCATATATCTCGAGTACAAACGGTTTACTTAAGACGAAAGATGACCGCCGGTTGCCACAGAAAGCCCTGGTCATGGAAAAAAACACCAAGTTTCCGTAATCTGTTGTTTATTCAATTGTGCCACAAATACAACCCGATTCCAATTCCCTGATTGCCTGTGGGTTGACGGCGAAAAAAACACAACAAAACAATGGTTTTGTTTCCTTGACTTGTTTTCGAGTCACCGGTCGACATGAGGTTTAATACGTTTCTCTAATAAACCTTCGTCGCGTCCACAAAACTTACTTAAACTTATTCCTATACATAGTTAATTTATTACTATTCTTAATGAATTTAATGATCCGTTCTAACTATGGTCCAACGAAAGACTTGATTAGCCAATGACTAATTGTGTGGAAGTATTAAAATACCTACCACGGACCATGTTGGTTTCGTAGTTAAAGTTGTTCGGATCCATGGATAAATTCACAATATCTGGGCGGCCGAGCTTTGCTCGGCGTTTTCCCGGGTATGAGAGCTAGCTAGATCGATTGCTCGTCCCCGAAAACCCCCACATACCAAATTTCATCAAAATCGTTAGAGCCGTTTCCGAGATCCTCGAAATAAATATTTAATTTATTTCGAGGATCGAGGAAAATAAAATTATTTATTTTTATTTATTTATTTATTATTATGAATAGGTCCATATACAATTACAATTGGTGTATCGGGTATCAAAATTGACATGGAAAAATTGGTGTAAGCAATGCTTAGCATAGCGCTAAGGTGAAAAAAGTTGTCCATGTATTCTGAATAAATATTAAAAATGGTCCATATACATAAAATACTTAGGTAATGAATATTCAGTAACGCAGGCGTTAAAAATCCCCACTCCACCGTCACAATTGTTCATGAAACTCAATTTCATATCTTTTGTTCGACTTCTCACCTATATACCGATCCCAGGGAACTTAGTCCCGGTAGATAACGGGTTAAGATAGTGTAGGTATCACTAGCGACAAGAAAACATGTTTTCGTTTGTATGGTACAACGGTATCCTGTCTGTGCCGACGAGAGTTCTTGGCGTCCTTTCGCCTTAATTCCTGGAGGAAGGCTTAAGGCGACTTCCTGATTTGTCGGTGCGGAGGCAGTACGATATGAGAAAAGTGTCAAATGTCAGTGTCAGCTGTCAGTCGACGCGATACCATTTTTTACTACGCCCCTACATTTAAATGAGTGCTTCCTGACTGGCGCGGGATGCGCGGTAGCGGGACGATGCGAAGGCGGTACTGCTTCGCTTCTGCGCATGATATTACTACTGCGCAAACGTATTACTGACAGTATTATAACAAGTGGGAATCTTTGCGACGTCAGTAAGTTTACGTCAAAGAAGAAAATGTCACATATCGATCCCGCCCCGCCAAGTCAGGAAGTCGCCTAAGGCGCTCGCTTGCGCGTACCTACACATATATATATGTGTAAGTATACTTACCAACATGAAACGTAATGTATGAATATGACTACTTAAATTACGTTTTACATAAGTTGTCAAGTTGCAAGTTCATATACAATACAAATCTCTTTGCACACTAATAATACCAAAACATAGTACAGCACATAATTTAATCGCAATGAGTTAGAGGCTCGCAACAGGCGCACAGTGGTGCCGCGCTCTAAGAAGAGCGGTCATAGGGGTTTCGCGCACCTAAATGCTAATTTAATGCAACTTAGTGCATCTAATTATATTATATTATAGTAAATTGAGTTAAATAATACTATAATAAAGAGATTATAGTATAATAATAGTATTTATTCAGTTAATAAATCAGGCTAATGGTACAATAAGTAACCATATGAAATTCTACAATTAACGCAATAAGATTATACAAAAATATACAGAATTAGTTTATACATTTATATTTAAAAATATTAAAATTAACTAATTATCTAATTATTTACTAGTTACAGACCCCAAAACTCATTAAATAATTACATTTTAGTTTACAAATTAACTGGATTCTTCAATATGACGTAACAAGTAAACTTCCATCCTCAATACCTGAAAATTTGAATTTGAAAACTTCTGTTTGTATTTATTATGCCCCGTATTGCCGTCAAACCCCCACCCCTACCCCATTTACCAATTAAAACGAATTATTTGTTTAGGTCAATATTTTCGAGAGCATTATTTCGAGATTCTAGAATTCGAGATGTGGGATGATCCAACAAAGACTGTTATTCTACTTCGGCAGATGATTCCGAGACAATCTTGATTAGTGGATACCTCTTCTTGGCCTCCAAGACTTTTTTATGCGATGGCAAAATATTTGGACACTTCGAATTTATAACGACTTTTAATAAGTTATACTGATGCTTTGTCAACTTGGCCTCAGTTCAACTTCGTCAGTATTGAATTGCACAGAAGAAATGTTAGATTTTATAGAATGAGTAAAGAGTTTATGGTGGATCTATCCACATTAGCCAACTCCGCCAATCTGCGCCATTTTGATCTCTTGCTGCAGTCCATAAGGTTCTTTATGTGCTGCTTGCCGCTCGTAGAACTAACTGCCGCAGGCTGCTGTTGGTTCATATCACTTGTAGTTGACAGATTGCAGACTTCTGAACTGTTCAGCCAGGTGTTGTATTTTTCAACCATTCGGGATTTGGTACAGTTGGATTGTTTCCAGTAGTTTTCTATCTTCTTACAAAGAATGGAGCTTTTCTTCCCCATAATCTCGGTATCGATATTTTAAACATCTGGTAGTAACTGCGACAGAGTTTGATAGACTCGACGACCTCTATTAGCACTTGATTCACTGTCGTTTATTGATAGCCAAGTATCAAATACAAGAATTCGTGCAAAAGAACATTTTAAAGTTGTATCTAAAACAAAAAAATACTTTATTAAATGCAAATCAAAAAATACTGATATTTCGTAGCACGTTCTACGCACCTGGGCATAAGGCGTAGACCTTCATTGTTTCACACGGAGGCAGATGGTGGCAGCCAATTTGTTATGTATTTTAATACAGACATATCAACGAATATGCACATGTATAAATTAGCACGGTCTTCGGCGGGGAACTCATGTAAAAGTTTCGACAAACATCAACGAAACTAAAAATATATCTAGTTTTATCGTGTCAGCGTAGCAACTCATAGAAACAAATTTGCTGAATGAAAGTTAAAAAAAAACCTTATGAAATACAAAATACATACCTTCAATTTGAATATCCATTGTATACAACACGTCTCCAATAATCGAATTTAGGGAAAAACCCTTGTCGCGTATTGCGCTTACGAGATGCTTAATTGCGCTAGTAACGAGGACTTATCCGATGCGTTCACTTTAAGTGCATAAAAGTAAATATTACAAATAAGTAATTGCAATTCTATTTATACCCTCAAATACTATGACTAATAATGAGTAATTAAACGCGGTATCATGGCGCAATTCAAACATCATGTTCGGAGCCCTATGACCTACTACGGGCACCACTGTGAGGCGGTCTTATTGCTAAAGACGTAAGTACTATCTTAAGGACGACCGACTGCTGGGCACATGCATCTTGCGAATTAGATTGGACTGTGGTCTTAATGCACAATTTCACTGCAAATAATTATGAATATTCATATGAAACAAAATAGGTTACATAAGTACTTCAGGCTCTTTGCAAGCAAAAACCCTATCTCTTTTTAGCATGGTCGTGGCCCCAAGTCCCAAAGGAAGACCGCGCAAGGCAGTGGCTAAACACCACACAGATTTGGGGCCATTTTGTGGTATTGTGATGTTTTGCTCTCTGTGCTCAAATTAAGTTTTTTCTTTATTTCTTTACTGCTACAAACCAGTCACGGTATATACAGATACACAAACATACCTACGTTTGTAATTATAGTTCGCATCCATTAATAACAGACATTAATCGACACACACAATTGAGTTAAATTCTAACTCTCATCACACTTCTATCTATTCCCATCAAAAGGTGCGGACAAAAACCGTCGCTAGTTTCTCAGACAAACCCTTTAGTAAGAGGTTCACACGGCTAATGTTTTGCCATTGTGGAAGGCTTTGTGCTTCTCAAAGGACAGATGCTCTTAACTTTGACGTGTTTATAATAAGCAGTGTTACACGTTTAGCGGCATTTCTGCGATGCACTTTGTGGTGAGCGGGGCTGGGATACCGGTTACATTTTCAAACCGGTATCATTTTAACATAAAACGTTTTGATTTCGGTTATGTTACATAAACCGGTATTTCAGGAGTTTTATATGAAGGTTAGAAGGATTAAAGCTTAAGCCACACAGGCCCGCGGGAGCTACCGCCCGCTCCCGCGCCGCTACCGCCCGCTACCGCCCGCTCCCGCGCCGCTACCGTGTCGCTACCGCCCGCTCCCGTGCCGCTAACCGCCCGCTCCCGCGCCGCTACCGCCCGCTCTCTGTGTGGCTTATTTAAGCTTAAACTCTGTTAATCACAACTCTTGTTTGCAATTTCCATACATAAGCTGTGTCCGTTTAGGCGTTTACCATCAGGTGGACCGTGCGCTTGTTTGTTACCGTCATTGTACAAACGCGGCCGCTGGAAGGGACCATCGCATGCGCTTACAATTTGTATGACAGATACGTTCTGCAAGATTCTTGTTTTTCTGGTTCACTGATGTCTTAGCATTTATAACACATAATTGTCAAACTATTGACGAGGAAAGTTCTCGGTACTTCCAATACACTTTCTTTACAAAAATAAATCTAATGTGACCAATAGTCGTAAATCTGCTTTTTATTAGATAAATCTTAGACTCGGCTGCCTGATTGGTCACTTTTGAACCTCCGCCTCAGTGGAACGGCTTAACCCTCTTAACGTCTCTGTCTCATCTCAAGATATTCTGAGAAAATTCAGTATCTTTTTGGAATTTTCTGTTAGTTGTACATCGGTAGACTTGAGATAGGTACGACGTGAAGCTATGTTGGGACTATGATGACTGACGAAGCTTGACAAAAGGACGCCAAGTACCCAAATTATATTATTGGTTACCATGGTCTTAGAAAACAAGGCCGGCCACTCCGGATCGTGACACAAATGTCGGCACTGTCGACACCACACTAACACATACGACTGCATTCCATCGATTGGCTCGATGGCAGCTTGTGTTACCCATACTACTAACTGATGTACCGGAATGCCATGCCTGACGCAGTATATAATTGTAACATGATTGGTTACCCAACGTATGTCTGGATGTCTCGCATTGCCGCCGCGTAAGTTCTAACTTCTAACACAAACACCAGGAATGCGTGAATTATTTGCAATCGATTGCTTGCGCATCTCAGATTCAATCGCATTCAATTAAGCCTCCATACATCAGTTCTGTGACTCGCAAACTATCTACTCGACTCACCACATCTCTAACATAACTTGATCCGTAGCTTCATTACAACTGTGCGGAGTTTAAGGTCAGCTGTACACTGGTGGCATAAAAGTAAGTTGGTACGTTTAGTGAACGCAAGCAGTGCGCGGCTATCCGTCGATCGTATGAATAAATGTGAGTGGTTAGTTTGGTAATAAATGGCCCTCGCCATATCCGTATTCCGAATAGTCTGGGTCCATAATTTAAATTAGTAGTTTTGTAAACATTTCATTAGTTTTTCCATTAGAGCTATGCTATGCAGCTATGCTGCAGGATGCGAAAGCTACGCTACGTACAGTTTAATAAATCTTTACTTATGACAAGACTTATGTCTTATGTGTTATGTCAGACAGCTGGCTGTATGCCAGAGATTTTGCTTAGGGACATCAAATGATGACAAAATTGCTGTTAAAAAGTGGATAGATATCATTATGATAAAGGGTTTTGAAGAGAAAACTTCTTTATCTACACACATCATAAATCCTCTAATATGCGTTCGGAAACCGTAGAAAATGACTCTCATTTCAACATTCAATGAATTTATGGCAATTTTCTTATCTGTGGCTAAGGCTACAGCAGTAATATAATCTTTAATTTTAATCTCATATATGATGTTAAAATATTAAACGTCAAACAAAACTGTCAAAATTTAAATGTAAAAGTTGACATGTCCCTATTCTAGTATCACTGAAAATTCAAATTCAGTCGATGCGAAATGTCAGCTCGATGTTTTTTTAGTATATATCGCACGAAATTTGAGCTAGAACGACATGATCACATCAGAATAGGGACTCTTTACTTTTTAAAATAACATTCAGGTATCGGTTGCCAGTTCTGATTTCGATATTTCCGCAACCATGCAAAAAAGGTTGCATTAACACAATTATTGTATTTATTTACTACGGTTTCAGAACCCATCTTAGAGTAGTTATAATATGTGTGTAGATAAAGTAATGTATGCAACTGTACATAATTAGGCATTAAAACACTCGTGTGACCTTATTATGAAACTCGCCTTCGGCTCGTTTCATAAAACACACTCGTGTTTTAATGCCCCTCATTATGTACCAGTTGCATTAACTACTATTAGCGGCGCTGAGCACTTTGTGTGATGAGGAAAAATTGTTAAACTCGCGACAGGGTCACGACTCACGTGACCGACAGCTTCGACAGATTGAAATTCGTAAGGAGGTCTCAATATAGTGGACGGAAGTATGCCTGGGACGCTCACCGACCAGCTAAGTTGACCCCTCTTGCGGAAAGTGTTACTTAAATTCGCTAACACTTGCAGTAGCCGGCGTAGCCTAGCGGTACAGGTCGCGCCTTCTGTGCACGAGATCTTAGGTTCGAATCGTGGTATATCGGTGATCTTTTTGTGCTTTTTTTTGTATTTTTGGTTTTATGCCTTTTCTTGTATTATTTAGCGGGAAATAATAGCTAATTTTGATGAAATTAATTTCTTAATAGTTTTTAATAATTAAATCACAGTTTCTTTACTTGTATGCATATAATAACTTTATTGTACACAGAAAAACACATAAAAAATACAAACAAATTAGGACATTTTGGTACAAAGGCGAACCAAAATGTTTGGATTTTGGTAGTTGTCGTGTCTGATGGGGTTTTGTTTTATTTGATCTTGTTCATCAAATTATCGATAAAGATAAGACGGACACGTGACGATCGAAAAACTGTTACAATATCATTGAGTTTTCACTTCTGCCGGCACTCCCGGAGTGCAACCCGTTGTTTTTTTTATATTCTAAGACGGTGGCAAATAACCATACGTCCTACCAGATGGTAAGCCGACACCGCAGTCTATAAACGCATGCGACTCCAAAAGAAAAACTAGTGCCTTTATTATATTATCTAAGAATTCGCTTGACAGCTCAGTCCTTACTCTCAACGTACAATTTAAATATGAAAAAAATCGACTGTCTATGCAGCAACGCCGAATAAGCCTGCATAGCGCTCTCCGCAGCCACAGTACAGCGCCCAAATTAAGCACATAGGTACTCGAGGGCCATCGCGAGAGTTTTGAAAAGCTAGTCCGTGTCCATATGGGCTGCCCAGACTGGAGAGTTCGTTATTCATGTAGAGGAATAAATCTATTTTCTGTCTATTACAGTTTATTTATTTTATGTCACACCTGGCCATAAAGCGGCAATTACCGCACGCTCCGCGCGCGGGAAATCCCACTTCCTGGCCAGGGGGTGACATAAAATTTTGTACTTAACACGGGCGGTAATAAAGAAAGCCTCAGATCGCATATTTATCGCCCTTGCCTTCAGCTCGGGCGTCAAATACCTGCGATCTGAGACATTCTTTGTTTTACCGCCCTTGTTAAGTAATGTACTATTACGTTTACTACAGCCTAATTTATCGTTTACCATTCAGTGCCTGCGCTTTTCGCCCGCGTATTAAAAAAAATGAAAGCGAAGTCGCGAGATAAAATAGAAGTCCACCCCAACTAATTGGTGAAAGAATTTTAGAAGTATGATGGATATTAAGGTTGTCCGGAAGAGATCGCTCTTTAGCGTTAAGGCCGCCTATTGTTCTAATTCTCTCTCCTTTGTCTTTGATTTTTTTATGGTGTGTCTGTGTGGTCATTTGCTAATCGTACTTGAACACATTATAAAGGATTTTATGTCACACCTGGCCATAAACTGGCCATTATCGCACACTCCGCGCGCGAAAAAACCCACTTCCTGGCCAGGGGGTGACATAAAATTTTGTACTTACCACGGGCGATAATAAAGAAAGCCTCAGATCGCATATTTATCGCCCTTGCCTTCGGCTCGGGCGTAAAATACCTGCGATCTGTGACATTCTTTGTTTTATCGCCCTTGGTAAGTAATGTACTATATGATATGGATGTCGATAAAGATTTTTTTTATTGTTTAAATCCCTTCAGACTAGAGCTAGAGCTACACACTCACAAACTTTAACTCTTTATAATTATAGTATAGGCGTCAAATAGTTGTGATCCATGCAAACAATGTTAGATGGGATAAACAGAGTCCGATTTTTTGTTGGTTCAACTTAAGTACGAATTAGCAAAACTACTCGACAGAAATGAAATCATTATCCACTGGTCTGTCTGGGCCTACCACGTAAATAAAGAGCCTCATTTCAATGTCGTATTAGCCAGGTGATTAAGGAACTTGGGGGCCGAGCGTGCTTTTTCCGGTAGCTCAGAGGTTGCGTATGCCAGAAAGTCGCAGGTTCGAATCGTGCACGAAGCCTAAATTATGCAATTTTTCTTTGAAATTTGTAGGAGAAAGTAGATTAAAACACTTAAAAAAAGCACCCCTCTAGCCCTCTACTCATACTCTCTCTGTGTAATATAATAATAGATCTTACTACATAAAGTGCATGAACTAAGTCTTGTAACTTTGCAACTAAAATAACTTCGACTTAGTTGAACATTTTATGAGCAAGTGCATGAGATTCCAGAGATATACTATTATAAATTCATGAAGTCTCAATTTTTAGGTATCCCAGTGAAGACGTAACCCCACGGCGCCGGGTTACCTCTATTTTCGACCATTTGAGTACTTTATTCTATCCTGCTACACTTAAAGGCTAAAAATTTAAAAAAGTCACAAAACACTGATATATGTAAATGCATAACTGTACGAAGTAGGCTGTGGTGGGCGCGCATTCGTGGATCGCGCTATCTATAAATCGTAGAAACTAAATGCGTTTCAGAAATAAACAAAATTAACACGTTAGAGATAAATCAGTTTATCTCTGTGGGGCGCAAAACACTCTCGGAACCGGAAATAACCCGCGGAGCTGGCGTCTAATTAGCCATTAAAAGTTTCGCTAATTTCCGGTACTTCCGGCTAGGCTACACGATTTAACGGGCCGTGTTACCCGAGGAGATACTGAGGAAGAGGCGTATATCTCCTGAGTATGTAAAGTGGACATCATATAGTTAGTAATAGCCAAAGTAGCCAGATAATAATGGAGGACAATCGTACAAATCCAAAGTAGATGCAAACCAAAATATATTCAAACACTAGTTGTCGCCCGCGACTTCGTTCGCGTGGAACTCGTTCATCGCGATAGAATGTAATTGCTATTATTTTTATATCAGGCGCTTACCTAGTTGTCGCTCTTCCATACAAACTTCCATTCCCTTAAGGGATGATTTCCGGGATAAAAACTATCCTATGTCCTTCCCTAGGACTCAAACTATCTCCATGTCAAATTTCATCGAAATCGGTCCAGCGGTTTAAGCGTGAGGAGGTAACAGACAGACAGACAGATAGACAGACACACTTTCGCATTTAGGCTGCATTTAGGTGACACCACCAATTATGGACACTTTAAGAACAAGCACCAATAATGGACACTTCAACCCTTATTCAAAGATCATAGGATTCATAGGGTTGTAAATTGATTTTTCTATAAAAAATGTATGACTCTTATTTTCTTTTACATAAGAGTTAAAGTACATCATTGGGCCTTGTTCATTATTGGTGGTGTCACCCTATAATATTAGTATGGATTTATTCGTGACAAACGACTTAGGTGCAGACTGACAAAGAAAAAACTAGTCTAGGCCGTGTCACGCAATCTGCAGATCTTCCGCAATAGTACATTACTGCAGAGACCAGTAAGTAAGCCATCCTGGACGAGTACGAGTTAGCCGGCCGAGCCGAAGGCGAGGTCCGGCTATAATACGAGGCCAGGATGGCACTTATGGTCGAGGCATGTATAGTGCTTTTCTCAAAAATAAAACAAGTTGTATAAATAGCGGTAAAAATCATATTTTTCGCCAATTCCACCTCGTTTGTTCTAAAACCGTGAGGTCGGACTAGCTTTGGTTTGTGCGGGCGCGGGCGCCCCCCGTCCCCGCCCCCCGCCCCGCCGCACACTCCGCTGCTGCTGCGGGCGCTGGCAGGGAGGCGCCCGCGCCCGCAGCAGCAGCTGAACTTATGATATGTAATGGGATTTACATACTTACTTCCTGGACAGTAGGTGTTACTTCCTGGACACTTCTGGAAACTGTCCAGGATGACCCACTTTCGGATACTATCTTCACAGATGTTATGAGAACATTACATACTATTTTTGAGAAAAGTCCATTTGGTCGTCGGTCGAACCTACGCGAAACAACGACTTTAGTGATCGTTCTAATACAACGTGACTACGCGATGATCGCGCAATCGCGCGAGTGATATTCGAGAATATATTGAACTCAAATAGGTGTCCTAAAGGGATCGTCCTAAAACAAACGCAAGTACGCGATTATCGCGCGAACTCCCGACTTTTACTAGTAAATATTCTAAGTAAAAGTCGCGCGATCGCGCGATCGCGTAGTCGCGTTTGTACAAGGACGATCCCTTATAGGATATTTACTAAGTCAGTTTTGACGCACACCATTTTATCCCACGGGAATCAAGAGTAATCCAGACGCATTTACCCCAGTCCCTGAACCGGATTAACTGCAAACTAGCTTCTAACCTTTAATTTGCCATTAATAGTCGCTCATTTCCTTAACATCCGGCAAGCGGACCTATTAGCTCGAGCACACTCCGCTTTTAGCTCATTCGATTTAACCCTATTTCAACCCATTCGAGGACAAGTACTTGTGCTACGTCGTAGCACTTTTTTGCCATGTCGGGCGCTCGTAGAGGCAAGACTAATAGGCCCGTCACAGACGGAACTATAAAATTACAATAGGTATATTTATAGCTGCGTGTGTGGACTCCGTCAACTAGTAGGCAAAATAAGTAAGATGACTTGATAGAAATATACATCACATTCGTAGCACGTCTAGAACATGTCTATGAACTGTCTACGAGACACTGCGAGACTACACTAACAGCCCGGTCAGGAATTGCGGCGTGGAAAGCATTTTATCTGTTCATTGCACGGTCGACACCCGCAACGCACAACCCTCTAGGTAACACGCAATGGATTAGGAAAACCGCTGCCACTGTCGCTGCCGCTCGAAATGCCGGGCAGTTTAATGCCAGAATCACTCGGCCGAGTAAAACTTCCATACTAATTTTACTGTCTCGCCGTTTTACTCGGTACCTACTAGAGGTGGGTGATAAATAACTTCACGATGAAAAAATCACGGTGATCCGCCGTTAAAAAGTAACAGTGTGACTTGTCACGAAGTAACAACGTTACAAAATAACGTTGTTACTTACTTAGCGACGATATCACTGGAACAGTGTGTAAGCGACGCGTCGCGACGTGCCTCGTGACCGCTGTTAATAACTGTGACTGTGACTGCGGTGCGCTGTCACAGAGTAACATCAGTTGTTACAAAAATATCAGTAACTGCTGGGAACGATCGACACGCAAATGTCGTGACACGAAATAACCGAAGTGACAAAGTCACGGTGATTTTTCAATGTGATTTTTTAGGAACGGGAATAACAATAACAGTGATCCAAAAGTAACGCTTTTCCCCATGTCTAGTACCTACGTGTGACCAAGGCATAAGACGTTATTAGCGCGCGCCGCCACGCGGAAGGGACGCGTGAAAAATGACGCCGAGCGACAACACTCATTTGTCATCGCAATTGTACGTTAACGAGGTTATTGTGGACGAATTAATAGGTAAATAGTTACGTAAATAACTTCACTATTAACTAGAACGTTGTTACTACAGTCTACGAGATTTAAGTATGTTCTTTTGATAGCTGTCATCTCCGTACAAAACACTTCAAATATGACATAGATTGTCATATTTGAAGCTGTCCAAAGAACAGTCTTATATCTCGTAGACTGTAATTAAGGACACCGTTATACCTACACGCTATATTGGTAACCTACTTCGTTACAATTTTATATGGCGAAAATGCACCTAACGTGGGATCTTATAACTTCTTTTGTTGCTAAATATGAAAAGATAACAAAGAGAGGTCATACAACTAACCAGGCGGATAACCGATGCGGCACGTGTATATGTATCGTAAACATATTTAAACAGTACACGCCTGCGTATTTGTTTTACAACCGTTGAACATAACAAATAAACAATGGATCTTGGTAATGGTTGGTTTTAAGTGCATTTTCGTCATCTCAACTGGTACGAAGTTTACCTGCCTTTGGAAGTGAGATTCAAGGCTGAGTAAGGAACGAAGTTTACCTGCCTTTGGAAGTGAAATTCAAGGCTGAGTAGTAGCTTATATACTTACGTATATCTATGTGTTATGGCCCTAAATGGTATAGGCAACAAGTCACACAATCTTTGTAGAATTATTTTCACAATATTACGATGTCGATATAATTAAGATGTTGCTGTTACTCAACGGCAGATGATGATAATTAAATAAACCCTTATTAGCAGATACGTAAACTAAGCATCCTGTACCCTTACCATGAGTTTGCAACGTTTGCATTACCGTACTCGCTAGCGAATGCGTAAACGATTTAGTATGGACAAAAGTACAACGCCTCTGGCGGTTACGCAAAAGAACATTCGCCATACTAGATCGTTTACTTACGCAGTCGCTAGCACAAAGTACCTTTCTATATATAGTCGCTAGCGAGTGCGGTAATGCAAACATTGCAAACTCATGGTAAGGGTAATGAGCTCCTCGTTTCTTAATGAATGACAAACACATGTAGCAAATAATATTAAGAATTTTCACCCACTCATGAGATTATTTATGACCTTAACACATTCAGCGCAGAGGACCCGATAGTCGGGATCTCCGTTCGTAGACAGTTTTCGCTACTAAGCGGGAAAACCACGTAATCGGCTACGAGCGTAGCGCGTAGCAACTCGTCGGCAATGCATGTGTTAAATGGGTAAGGACCACGAGCGTTTGACGTTGCGATAATCCATAAAGTTTGAATGTGAATAGAAACATCGAATGTATATCTTCCTATTTGCATTCAAACTTTATGGATTATCGCAACTATCTATACATATAATAAAGCAGAAGAGGGTCAAAAATCTGTACATTGAAGATATAAGAAAAAAAATCGATTGAGGGGTCTTAGAATCGATAACAGAACACATTTCAACGGTTTTTAGAATTCATGTCTGTTTGTCTGTTTGTCTGTTTGTCTGTTTGTCTGTTTGTCTGTCTGTTTATTTGTCTAACTATCACGTGAAAACTAGCGAATGGATTTTAATACAGCCTTCAATAATATGTTTATTGGATCTTCGGCGAGGTTATAGGCTATAAAAATCATACAGATTGGGGATGAAAAGGGGTGAAACAGGGGTTGAACTTTGTATGGGAAGTCCTTCAATTCGTAATTTAAAGGCTTGAAAATTGGTAAGCATCTACTTGGAAGAAAAGTAAAAAGAACCCCATTCAAACATTGTGCAATAAACAGATAGTATTTGAAAAAACGGGGGACGAAATATACTTGAGAGGCCAAAGACAAAAAAACGAAAGTCCCTCAAACCATATTAACTGTTTGATATAAGAGATCTAATTATGTTGGACAGCCGGTCGCTATCAATATTCACAAACCTAGGTACATACCAGTCTTACTATGCAAGCTCGATGTTTTTTTTTTGTTTTCGATGGAGGGTACCTCTACCTACCTACGCAGAGCAGCGGGCTTTCGGTTGCATGGTAAGACTTGCGGCATGTATATGTATGCGCATCATGCGCATGATTGAAATAATTTGAGTTGGCCGAGTTGCATCAACTTTATTTGTTTAAAAAGCTATTTTACTGTTCAAATAATAAGGTCCACTGACCATTCTCAAAGCCAGAAAATAAACGAACCACAAACGAAGTTTTCCATCTCTGTCGCACTTTAGTACAGACTTGCAAGTGCGACAGAGAGGGAAAACTTCGTTTGTGGTTCGTGGTAGCCCCCCCCCCCCCTGTTCCACAAGTCGTAAATTTTGCGTTTTGGGTCAGCAAAATTCATAAAATACGTTTTTTGATGTAATAATTTCGAAACAAATTAAGCATATTAGGGATGTTGACTCAAAATTTATTATTACTCCATACGAAATAATACATAAAACTATGTCAAATAGTGAAAATCCTATTCAAATATCTAAAAAAATAACGAAACTACAACCGTTAGAATGTCTTTAGTTCGAGAGAGAAAGCGCTACAGATCAGTGACGTCACTGACCTCGAGCGCCATAGTAAATGACGATCGTTCAATACAGAGGTGCGTTTTGCGTTACATGGACAGAAAATGCCCCCTCCTAAAACTTTGAAGACTTATAATTATGTAATTATTTATTCTTTTGAATTGCTTTTTTCGCTATTTGACTGAGAATTTGATCCTTTTTCGAGAAAATTCAGTTTCATTGATTTTCTAATTTGGTGTCAACATCCCTATTGCAGCTCTATAAGCCTTAGCTATGGCCCTTAAAAAATGGCCCTATTTATGTTCTCCCGGTTCGCAGTTCGCACCGAAGTAAAGTTTGTCAAAGTTGAAAATTTGGATAAACTAACTGATCCATACAACATACCGAAGACCGGCCGGGTCAGACTTTTCACATTTAGGGTATATAGGTATTTGTTAGCAACATATAGGTATGTAACAATAAACATTAAGTATGACCAAATTCGAAATTCATAGGCCGATAGGAAACAAAAACTCAATCTCAGAAAATCACACATCTCCCAGGAACAACCAGGGTGGGTGCGCTATCAACCTGGGCCTCTACTCCACCTTTGAATGTGAAAGAACAAACAAAGGTAGTAAGGCTCTCCAATAATTTATAAACAAAAAAATATGGATTCAACCACCGACAACTAATTTTTTTTCTTTAAAATTTTGCGCTCGCTGCGCTCGCGTTTACAACTACATTCCTTAATGCGTAAGAAGTCTTTTCCGCACCCTGCATCACAATATTCTAAAAGTTTCACGCTCGCTTCGCTCGAGTTTTCATCTACATGACTTGATGCGTAGTCTTTTCCACACATGCATTACAATGTTCGAAAAAATTTGCGCTCGCGTTTTCATCTACATCTACTCGATGAATATGGAGTATTTTCCGCACCTGCATCATAATGTTCGAAAATTTTCGCGCGCGCTACGCTCCCTACATTACTTAATGCGTGTGAAAAATATTCCGCACCTTTTTTTCTTTTTTTTCCACACCTGCATGATAATGTTCCAAATAATTATGTATGAAGTCTTTTCCGCGCCTGCATCATAATGTTCGAAACATTTCACGCTCGCTGCGCTCGCGTTTTCATCTACATTACTTAATGCGTATGAAGTCTTTTCCGCGCCTGCATCATTATGTCCGAAAATTTTCGCACTCACTTCGCTCGCGTTTTCATTAACATAACTTGATACGTGTCAAGTATTTTCCGCCTACATCGTAATGTTCGAAAATTTTCGCGCGCGCTACGCTCTCTACAATACTTGATGCGTATGAAGTATTTTCCGCACATGTATGATATGTTCGAAACATTTCACGCTCGCTGCACTCGCGTTTCCATCTACATTACTTGATGTGTGTGAAGTATATTCCGCACCTGCATCATAATGTTTGAAACATGTCGCGCTCGCTATGCTCGCGTTTTCAAACATTACTTAATGCGTATGAAGTCTTTTCCGCACCTGCATCATTATGTCCGAAAATTTTCGAGCTCGCTTCGCTCGCGTTTTCATTTACACAACTTGATACGTGTAAAGTATTTTCCGCACCTACATCGTAATGTTCGAAAGATTTACTCACGTTTTCATCTGCATAACTTAATGCGTATGAATATTTACCCCGCCTGTATCATAATGTTCCAAACATTTCGCGCTCGCTTCGCTTGCCTTTTTAGCTACATTACTTGATGCATATAAAGTCTTTTCCGCGCCTGCATCATAATGTTCGAAACATTTCACGCTCGCTACGCTCGCGTTTTCATCTGCATAACTTAATGCGTATGAATATTTTCCGCACCTGTATCATAATGTTCCAAACATTTCGCGCTCACTTCGCTTGCCTTTTTAACTGCATTACTTGATGCATATAAAGTCCTTACTGTAGCTGCATCATTATGTCCGAAAATTTTCGCGCTCGCTACGCTCGCGTTTTCATCTACATGACTTAATGCGTATGAAGTATTTTCCACACCTATATCATAATGTTCCAAACATTTCGCGCTCGCTTCGCTTGCCTTTTTAACTACATTACTTGATGCATATAAAGTCCTTACTGCAGCTGCATCATTATGTCCGAAAATTTTCGCGCTCGCTACGCTCGCGTTTTCATTTGCATGATTTAATGCGTATGAATATTTTCCGCACCTGTATTATAATGTTCCAAACATTTCGCGCACGCTTCGCTCGCCTTTTTAACTACATTACTTGATGCATATAAAGTCTTTTCCGCACCTGCATCATTATGTCCGAAAATTTTCGCGCTCGCTACGCTCGCGTTTTCATGTACATGACTTAATGCGTCTGAAGTATTTTCCTCACCTGTATCATTATGTTACAAATATTTCGCGCTCGCTTCGCTCGCGTTTTTAACTACATTGCTTGATACGTGTGAAGTCTTTTCCGCGCCTGCATCATAATGTTTGAAATATTTCGCGCCCGCTGCGCTCGCGTTTTCATCTACATTACTTAATGCGTTTGTAGTATATTCCGCACCTGCATCATAATGTCCGAAACATAGGGAAGGACATGGGACACCGCAAGGCGGTGGAAGAGAGATAACTAGCTTAGCGCCTAAAATAAAAGAATAGCAATAACATTCTAATGCGATGACCGAGTTCTACGCAGACGAAGTCGCGGGCAAAAGCTAGTATTTGAATAAATTCGTTACATATAAGTGCAGCGGGTCAAACGCTCGTGGTCCTTACCCAAATATGTATATGAATGGGCTTAACTTTAGGAAACACATTGAACACTCAAATTATAGTCGGCAACGCGCACGTGACTCATTTGGAGTTAATAAGGCTGCGGTGGACACTTATCATCATGTGGACCATACGCTTGTTTGCCACTATCGGTGAATAAAAAATAAAACCGGCCAAGTGCGAGTCGGATTCGTCGTACCATTATCTATAAAAACGGCAAAAAAATCATGTTTGTTGTATGGGAGCCCCCTTAAATATTTATTTTATTTGGTTTTTTAGTATTAAATTTGTTGTTATAGCGGCAGCAGAAATACATCATCTGTGAAAATTTCAACTGTCTATCACGGTTTTTGAGATACAGCCTGGTGACAGACGGGCAGACGGACGGACGGACGGACAGCGGAGCCTTAGTAATAGGGTCCCGTTTTACCCTGTGGGTACGGAACCCTAAAAACTCGGTATCAAAAGTGGGCCGAAATAGTTCTTGTAGTCAATATTACTTACGGTCGGTGTGTCGGCACTCTTGCTTTGCGAACTTGACTGACAAAATTGCCAATAAAGCACTTTTTTTTAAACGTAGAAAAAAGGTTCATACTTTACGAAGTCGAACATAGTAAGGCGTTAGTTTACAAACTGAAGTGATTTTATGCATTTTCTAATTTATTTTTTATTACTTATAATAGTATTTTTTGACTTAGTTAGCCACCCAATAAAGCTGAACTGCCGCAAAGCTCATATCTCATAGCATAGCATCCATCTGCTGCAACATTTACGACAGTAACAAAATAACAAATTAATTAACCGACTGTGTCCTCCTTTGTATTCCATATTTTATGTGACTGAGGAGATTAATTGTTGGATTTTATTACGACCGCAATATCCGGGGGCACGCAAATATGGCTGATCAAATAGTCTTTATTGACGCCCAGCACACAAGTAGGTGCCCTGCAGCACACTTATATTATTTATGCAGCAGTTTATTAGATACGGCTGGGTTCACCATGCAATCACGCAAAGGGTCCTGGCAGAATATCACCGATGTGGCCTCCTGCCGCATCATTATGCTGAGCCAGCGTCCATTCTCTGCCACATGCCACAACACAGGGCTCATACATGTATCACTTCTAGTTAAAAAAAATTGTTACGTTATTTTTTTGTGATTAATAATAATCCTTAAGTTGCATGTTTCTTTTTTTTTTCATTTCATGTCATGTAACTATATTGGGAATGAAGAAAGTGTTTATCTATCAAAGAAACTATCGTGAAACCACTCCCAACAACATGTATAGTTTCAATGAGAAAGAAGGTAAGTTGGTCATTTACCTTAGGAATAAGATTACATAGTAACGGGATATTTACCATATTATTATTATTATTTATTTATTTAATAATCAGGGTATAAAAACATAAAATTAACGGTAAACAATTAGGGTATCCAGTATTTGTGTTTTGGAGTTCCCGATATTTCGGCACCTGTTGCAAGCGCCATTGTCTCCACTCTCCAACTCGCAGCACGTCAGTTAATTCTTGATAATGGCGCTTGCTACAGTTACTTGTACTATTACTTATTCTGTGCTACAGTGCCGGTCTAGTTTTCACTCTAGGTTGGAAGGTCAGATAGTAATCGCTTTCGTGAACTTGTGCCTACGCCAAATCTTGATATTAGCTAGATGCCAAAGCGGACCCTGATGGGCTCCTCAAAGACACGAGCGTAAAAACACGAGGAGGAAGTTCATCTATTTTTATTATTCGGAATCAAATCATCTGATTAACTAATATAATTACAGTCGTCTTAATAATATGAAAATGTTTTGTAAGTAGGTATGCAATGTCTTAAAGCATGCCTTATCTAGAGGACTTAAGAACAGATCAATTAGTATAAGAACAGGTTCATAAGTCGTGAACAGGAATATAAAAATATGATTCTATAAATGATTTTGAACTACTTTTACCATGGGACCAACTTTGTCCGTGCCAAAATAAGTCTGCTGTTTCATAGGAAAAGGTCATCAGTCGCATAATCGAAATGTATGAAGCGGATTTTATTTCACGGACAAATTTGGTCCCGTAGTAAAAGTGGTTCAGAATCATTTATAGAACCATATTTTCAATTTCTGTTCAGCATGTATAAGCCGTAATATTCTATTTAAATACGATTTTTAAAAATTAAAAAAGGTAAAAGGTAAACGACCCAGTGCTCGACACCTTAGTGCCAAATAGATGACACCAATTAATCACCTCTGTCATCATGACATAGATTGGCAGTGCCATGTATTGGGACAGTGTCGAGCACAGGGACATTTAGCCTTACCTACTTGCTTATTTCTCGAAATCTCGGTCATTTTTAATAGCCAAAGAGCAAAAACGTGGGTAAATTAAGAGTTTCTCTAATATAGGGTTATTATGTCTGCATTTGTTTTATATATAAGTATTTGTAATATCTTTAGCAATACAATCGCGTTGCGTTCTGCGGTTGCAATCATTGCCGTTGTCAGGTTAAATTGTTTAATGTTTCGAGTTTATTCATAATTATGAGGGTTTTAATTGGAATACGATTCCTTTTAGAGTTAATTCAGCGAAACAACGCTATTTGATCGAAAAACTAATTGATAGGATAGGTCAGGGTAAATTACTAGCTACTCTGGTTTCTGAACTGGGAGCCGATTTTTGAGTGTCGAACGCTCGACTTTTCACTCGAGATCTGTCAAAAAACTATGATGTTTTGATAGACGTCGAGTGAAAAGTCGAGCGTTCGAAACTCAAAAATCGGCCCCCTGGTTGAGAACTGCCGTCGGAAACAAGTACTATTCTTACACGTTCTTAAATTACCAACTGCGCTTAGAAAAGCGCAGTCGTAATAATGTGCATTAGGTCTCAGACATCAATAGTAACGCTAAAGTAGGGCATGCAGCCTACCCTAACCTCCTGGAGTTCACTTTACAGAGGACATATTCACTTCAATGGAATTTGTATCTTTCGAACTTGGAACAGAGTTCCATTTGTTTTGTTTCATTTCATTCTAAAACAAATTGTACTCTATTTTCTGTCACATGAGATTAAAATTTCATTGCCATATTTTTTGTATGGTGGGCTGCTAGAGGTTAATAGACTAACTAGCTAGACCAAGTGAAGGCGATATATCGATTGAAAGAGACACCCTTTGTTTTTCGCTCACGACAAAACGGGATGCAACCCTCTTCGAGAATGGCTTTTTGGACAAATCTCGTTAAATATCTGACTGTGTGCAGGTTTATTAAATTTCCTCTTGTCAGTACCTAGATGAGGTAAAATACCATCATATTAACTTAATCGTGTCTTTTAATAATGCGTTGTTTTAGTAGGCTGAGGAAAAAAAGGAAAATATAGACTCGACTTTGGATTTATTATCTATCGAGAAAATTTTAAGCAATCATGTTTCGCTATTGTCAGTACGACAATCATATAGTCAAGAATCATATATCAGCCCCTACTGTTTGCTAGTTTCAAAGTCTCCAAATTTCTCAGTATGAAATAGAAACATCTGCAATAAAAGCTTCGCTTCTGGTTAGACACAGAATATCACCATATGACCAACTATCAACTGAGGAAAATTAAAGGTTTGAGTTGAAATATGGAAAGTTTTGGGAACACGGCGCTAGATGGCTCTCCAAAACTAGAACAGTTTTAACAAGGGTGTAGTATTATTTCTTTAGAGCAGAATTACTGCCCTAATTGGGATCCGTCGCAACTTACCAATAGGTAACTTCGTGAAAGATAAAAACCTGTGACAGACGACGGACGGACGTCTGGGCGTCACCAATAGGGTTCCGTTTTGACCCTTCGGGTACGGAACCCTAAAAACTGAAATAAAACGAGGCTTTATAAAAATAACTAGGCGTCGATATATAAAAATATTTTGGACTACACACGAGTTACGGGACATTTTGATATAGGTGTTCTTCATTCTTTCCTTTCATGTTAACTTAATGTTTCGTTATTATTTATCGTATGGCAATTATTTAGAACCGTGAGATGATTTATGTGTCCGTTCATAACCTACCATACATTCACCTAAACACTAATTTATAAAACTTCAGCACTAATTTATAGTCACCCAGCTCAGGGTACCTACGTGTCACCTTCATTCTATCGCAACTGAATAATTTGAATACTACTAGTACTTAACGAGACTTAGCCGACGAGTTTGTGAACTTGCTCAATTATTCAAATATTCAGCAAAGACGATTAACTACTAAAAGCATGGTTACGTGTATTGTTTCGTACGCGGAATATTTAAATATGGTATATACTCGTATTTTGGGTTAAAATTTATTTGTAGTATACTGTGAGGTATTCCATACGCTATTTACTCGATGTTTTTGCGGATTCTAGGGGGATCCTAAGGACATATGCGATCGGGTTGCATGTTTCCTTAGGATGGGAAGGGACAAGCTTATATATCTTAGACTAACAATATGTTAATTCAAATCGTATCAGACTCGATGGAATTAATTTTTGTTCTTTTTTTCCCTTTTGTTACTACTTTACTTTATTTCGTTAGCAGACGGTTTTGCTTAGTGCGAAATTATTCCTGGTGGTACATGTTTTACTTTCCATGTCTACATCTACGAAGGAAGTACTTATTGTAAGTATTTTTTTAAATTCAATTAAATTCAATATCGTTTATTTCAGGCATTGCCCATAAAGTGTTAATTATTAACTCTTGTATATTACCGTAGCTACACAAAATATTAGTAGGTCATTTTCAGATTTAGGTTCGCGTCTTTTCTCTGGCTTGACTTTGCTCTGCCCACAGAAAAGACGCGAACATTATCTCCGTTACTAAAAAAATCTGTGTAATAAAAACATTACTTACATGCATGTAAGCCGTTAACTGTTGGCCATATCAGGAGGGACGACTTTTATTCTTTCAACTGCAAATGGTCCTATAACAGGAATATTCATGTTTTGTTCTTTCTTGCCCATTACAGTTTTCTAGAAGCCGCGTTTAATCAGAGAATTTTATTTAAATCCTTTCCCGAGTTGTAAGTAAGATTTGCTAGCTTAGTGCCCGGCATGCACTACTTCTCATTAGGCCCTAATTTAATTAGGCGGTGTGAAACTCTATGGAAGTTCGCTAGTTTCATAGACTAATTTGCTCATTACTTATCCTTCTGGTAATGTAATAGTATGGAAGACTTGTCTAAGTTTCTTTTAAAGATAAAGTTTTGGCCGTATCTTTATTGTTATTAAGTTTGACGTTTTCTAACAAAGTGACGCAACTAGTCACGGATGTTCTAGCTTTCAATCGTTGCACGGTTAGGTGACGCAAATTAGTGCAATTTTTTTTTGCGCAGTGTCACGCAGTGTTTCTACAATTTACTAAAATTTTATAAATTACGGGCAATTTCGGATGGAATTGATAACTTTACTCCTCTCTGTTAGATATTCTCAAAACTAAAACATCATTACGACCACTGCCGAAAATCCTGAATTTGAATACGTTAACCGTCTTACCAGTCATACTCTTCCTAATCCCGAGTTAGGCGACTTCCTGATTTGTCGGTGCGGAGGCGGTACCATGGGGTTTTCACTTAGTACATTTGCCGCAATCCTCGACTAACTTACCTGTGCCTCGCTCTGATTGGCTAAAATGCTACTAGTTACAAGAATCATCCGTTATGCAGCAGGGCGCTACGCTACAGTCTCCGGGTCTAGATCTGCGTTTTTAAGAATGACTCAAATATGCCTTCTCCGACCTCTTTGCTTCATCAACAAAAAAACAATAAGTATGTCAAAATTGTCAATGATCAGTCATGTCAAGAAAATAGGATTTTCTGTTTAAAATTTGAAATAAAATCGTAAGTAATAAAATATTGTGTTTGTGAACATTTTATAAATTGTTTGGATGTAGTGCTAAAGGACATGATAGAGTGTCAGGCATCCGAAGAAGATGTTGAAGATAGAGTGAAGTGGCGAAGATTAGTGCGGAAAGCTGACCCCAATGAAGAGAGGGAGTTTCTTATGTGTTATATTTTTCTTATTAGATCTGTCACTGAAACGTAAGTGTGTGTGTGTGTGTGTGTGTGTGTGTGTGTGTGTGTGTGTGTGCGTGTGTGTGTGTGTGTGTGTATGAATACGTATAGGTGTGTGGGTGATGTGTGCGTGTGTGCGTAAGTATGTTTGTGTGCGTTAGTGTAATAGTCAGCTTGATGGCCATTTTTTGGAACTGCGCAAGAGATGGCGCGGCAACCATAAAGCTTGACTGATAACTCTATTCTCAGTATATATCTAATTTTCTCTATGGGCGGTACGACATGAGAAAACTGTCAAATGTCAGTGTCAACTGTCAGTCAACGCAGTACTATTTTTTACTGTGCCCTTACATTTAAATGAGTGCTTCCTGACTGGCGCGGGATGCGCGGAAGCGGGACGATGCGAAGGCAGCACTGGTCCGCTTCTGCGCATGCTATTACTACTGCGCAAATGTTATACTGACAGTATTCCGTCAAGTGGGAATCTTTGCGACGTCAGTAAGTTTACATCAAAGAAGAAAAATGTCACATATCGATCCCGCCCCGCCAAGTCAGGAAGTCGCCTTAGTCAACTGCGATTGACATGTAAAATTCACGACACATTTTATTCTTCATTGCCGACTATAAATCTTTCATTTTCGACTTGGCACACAGTCCTAATTGACGGCAGACTGCAGTGCCTCTATCCGCGTAGTTTTATAATTTGCGGGTTGGGGTTGCTAGTTTAGGAGCTGTCCACAATTCTCATTAAAACCAGCAACATGGAAATGCTGTTAACTGTTTAGCTGGGAACCGAAGTGCCTCGTTTGTCTCTAGTTTTAACTATTGCTTTTATGAAATACCTTAAAATAGCGCAAATTTTAAAACTCTGATACACACATTATGAATAAGACTCTAAAATATAATACTCTAATAATAAATACTTATTCTAAGATGAGTCCACACAGACGACATATAATCTTATTAAAAATGGGATTGCTCTTGGCGCGCATCTATAGCCAGAGGGCAAAGATAAGGCCGACGGTGAAGCGAGCTCTCCCAGAAAAATAGAAAATGCCTAATCATTCGTGCCTTAAACAGGTCCAGGTTATATGAACTCTGAAATACAGATGCTGGCAGGGAGTTCCAAACCTTAGCAGTGCGCATTATAAAAGATGATAAAAAGCGCTTGATCAATTCACAGAAGATTCAAAATAAATATCACAGAATCCGGAAGCCCCAGTTCGGTAAAATCAAATTAATACTCATAATCAAATATCAAATACAATTCAGTAAACACTAGTAATCAGATGATTATAACCACGAGCTTAATGTAGTTCGGGCCGATCCAATTGGAAACATCGGAAATGAAGTAATTACAATTGTTAAATGCTTCCAGCGGTAATCAAAGTCATTAGGGTCAAGCGGTAGGGGTAAAATTACAATGACAATCAATTAATTAATCATTGGATCATGAGATCATGACGGTGTTTGTAAAAGCTAACAACAAACAGCTATGTTACCCATTATAAGATATTCGTGAATGTACGTTAATCTTATTATGGATGGACAATTAAACCATAATTGCGATCATATTTTTTAAACGTTAGTTACCAAACCAACCTACACCTAATACTGCGAATCTTTGTGCTGAATCCGATATACTAGGTTAAGTTTAAAATAAAGTACATTTCCATTAATCCCTTTCAAAGAAACTCAAGTTTTGTTAATTTTTTTCTCAATATTAACAAAACTTATAATTTGTCTACACAAAATTATGTTTCCACAAACAAAAATAGAACATGAGTGTTTTGAAAAGTGCTCCATCTAGTGGTGCAGATCGGAACCATTTTATATAATAGAACTCGGCATATAAACCTTCCACCCCTTGCTGGGGTGTCGCTCTGGCTTCTTCATTCGAGATACAAAACGCAGATGGCGCTGAGCCACCGAAGAATTACACATGTAGTATTATCCAGATATTGATATCTTTAATGTAATAATAGGTTATCTTTAATGTATAAAGAGGGATGGAATACACAAGAAAAAACGCATTTTTATCTTGGAAAAAATCTTGAAATATTTAAAAGTACAGGTCTACTTCGAGATCCATTTTATTCAGTTCATTATTTATTTTGTTGGAGGGAGCAATCCATTTCCTATCTACAGTTTCACCAATACTACCTACTTCTACTTACCTAGTCGTTATTAATTTTTTAAAGCGAATAGGTATGAATAATCATTCCGCACAATAACGTTACCAATCATTGTTGTTGTTCTTTCTCTAGCTACAGTGTGAAAACACTTATATCCATTGATAAACACCGGATACACTGTTCCGCTTAGGAACCTACGAAAGTTTGACTACGACCTTCAGCACTTCACTTTTTTATCTAAGCCAATACACCGTGGTTTGTATTGTGCTGGTTTACAATAAAATACTGACATAATAAGTCAAACCAATGTCACCCAACGTCCATCGTGTAAACACTAATACGAGTAGTTAACTGATCTCAATCGTGACCCGACACACTCGAGACGATGACTGACACAGCGAACGTAATTCGAGAGCATCTAATCAACTTCTCAATTACACTTAATTACCAATCCGCTCAGCTAACTCTAAAAGGTCGTATGAGCTGAATACGATTGTGTAGGTTTTGACTTTTTAGTTGTAACGACAAGCGAGGACAAAGATGAGACTTGGGTCTGTAACTATGATCCGGCGCAGCGAAGCGGCGTATGCGTCGCTGCGTACAATTCAGCTCTTTTTACAAGAATAATACTAATAATAATCTTATGCTCTTCATTTATCTTAATTCTAAGATCAGGCTTTTGGAATAATAATATCAAAAATAATAAACATAAAATTGGTATAAAAACTTTATACAATTTTACTTTTTTAATTTTAAATTACTTACGCAATTTGACGAACTCGTAAATCATACAACAAAAACATTGCTGATGTTTTATTTCGTAACAATTATCTTATTGACAATTGACAATAAACAAAGGTCGATCGAACTAAAAACATTTGTTTTGGATTGAGCTCTTCGTTCCGTTTTGATTGACCTAGTTACAATCTGGCTCTGTCAACGGTCAACATCGCAAAATCCTCTATAATATTGTAGTCTTTGTTCATAACTCGACAGGAGCAAAGACCGTAGGTACCCTTACCATGAGTTTTCAATGGTTGCATTACCGTACTCACTAGCGACTGCGAAAAGTGCGTAAACGATTTAGTATGGTGATTTTTAGTTCTAATGCGTAACCGCCAGAGGCGCTGTACTTTAGTCCATACTAAATCGTTTACGCAGTCGCTAGCGAAAATGATGATGAGGTGGTTCAGTTGAAAAGTGTTTGGCGTAGACGATATTGTCTGAAATGGGCACTGGGCCAGGAAACTGTAACTGGAATTTTTCTATTATACAATCACCAATTTTACGGTCTGTAACTCTGTAACGATCAATGTAGATATTCGATTAATACTACATACTTAGTAACTAATGTTATTATGGCTGTGGTCTTCTGCAAGGCGGATGTACTTCCCCAGTTGGGGTGCTTCGAACAAGATGACATTCTGCTGTGCCATACCTCATAAAAATCCTTGTACCTATTGTCCTAATACTCCTGGTCTAAGTACCCATCACAAACTGTATTCATTCGACTAATATGTACGTAGTCATTATGGTGTACACGCTAATACTCGTGTGTGTGTGTGCGCGTTAGGTATGAAACAACATTGTTATTTTTATTGTGACTTTATTATCAAGTTTTATCGCATTTGGTTTTCTCGTTATTCGCGAGTTGACTTAGCCAAACCAGATAACGAATATTTGATGTGTTTTGTAAATAAACGAACAAGAAAAGGAATATTATCGAACACTGTTTGTTAGTGACCATAGGTAATTAGGTACTTGATGACCAATATGACCATTGACCATGGTACACTGTGCTCGTATTCTGTATAACTATCAGTTCAACTGAGTTTTACGGCAGATCCGTGGCCGCCAATGCCAAACCAAGCTAGGCGAAAAGACAAATTGACTTGTTGAGCGCGACGCGCGACTATTTAACCTGGGAGTTGCGAATGTGATCACTGATCAATTTAAGATGATTTAAGCAAGTGTAAATGTATCTCGTCTAGTATTAATAGTATATACTAGGGAAGTATCGCGCTTAGTGTGGGACTAGACTAGATTACATACCTCTAGATAGATTTAGAATGTATCTGAATTGCACGTAGAACCGATGGCCGTTGAGGCCGAAAGGTTCTCGAGTGACCACAGATCGGAAGGCGCAGCGTGGGTAGACCCCCACAACGCGGACTGATGGCCTGATAAAGGTCATGGGAGTCCGCTGGATGCGGGTGGCGCAGGACCGGTCATTGTGGCACTCTTTGGGGGAGGCCTGTGTCCAGAAGTGGAGGTCTTTCGGCTGATATGATGATGATGATGAGGTAGATTTGTGTAAGAATGTCCACAAATACGAGTAGGTATCGATTTGTTATCTACAATAAGCTACTTTTTACTAGAATAGAATCCATTCAGCGCGCAACTTTTTAATTTAGTCATTTTCAAACTCTTTATACAACCTCAGAAGCACTTTGAGACCACTCCAGACTCCAGAACCAGGTCAGTAGCGATCTTCAGATCGACCACAGATAACCCACAAACAGGTCACTACAGTCTCACACGCTATTAATTTAAAATGACGCGCCCTCTATAACAAACTCACGGCGCATACGACTTCTTAACATGGTAACGTCGTAGTGTGTAATATCACACCAATCGATCCGTGCGTTTGTATCGAATGATTTGTCAACAGATGTGTGGGAAAGGCGGAAGCGTGGTGGCGTGATATACCGGTAGCTGCTAACTTTATTTACAAGTTTGTCTCTCTGACAATTGCGAACATTTTTTTAAAAGGATTGAAATAGTACAGTCGTTTACAAATAGATGTTTAAATTTTTGGACCTAATATTACAATGCAAAAAGCTGAAAAAATTACTATCAGAGATGTGTAGTCGACTGTTGGTATTAGTAAGAATGCAGTATTCTTGCCTCTTGATGATTTTAAGCCCTTTTGATTGCACACAGTAGTTAATTACGCTTATCGCCTTGACGAGGTTTATCGTTTAACAATCTACATGTACAATGAGCATATTATACTTTATAGCCAACAAATGCTATGGATGAATGATTTTAATTACCAATGGTAAATACTGTGCGAGAATTACTATTTGACTTCGGAAGCGGAACCTTACCATACTAGGGTGGCACCACCAATTATGGACACTTTAAGGCGACTGATTTAGTTTTGATATTAAAATTGTACTAACAATTTACTTGACGTAGGGCACTTCTATTTTTTATATAAATTAATGTTCGATTAAGCTGTAGAAAACGTAAAACCACTCTTTTATAATGAGTATTTATCGCAATAATCACCACGGAAAAAAAAAATCGAAATCAGCAATAATTGTACGAATGAAATTCGGTTATGGACGATCAGTAACCAACTTAACCCAAAAAAAAGAAAATCCAGTACCTAAATTAATGGACAGTTTCCACTATTATTGCAGGAATACAATTTAAGTAGCATTAAATCGTTATTTGTTATTATCACTTTATTTGTATGATAGCCTCTAACTGTCGCTTAATATCTACTACAATTAGGCTTTATTTAACCTCTACTACTCCTAATAGTAAACAAAATTAAATCCTACTAATATTACCTATATATCAGCAACGAGGCTTTTAAACAGTCGAACAAAGAGGAGAAGAGATCAAAATAGAGAGAGGATATAGACAGGGACGTAACATCAATATCTAAATCAACATCGTCATCACATCCGGAGCCATTTAGAAAAATATAGTTTCCAATCTTGGACCGTTGTAAATTATTGATTCTGATAGTCACGATAGAGTAAACTCAAAATTAATTTGACATACATAATCATAATATGTTATTTTAAAATGTGAAAAATATAATAGTTTCGACACATGTCCATAACTGGATTTTTGCATTTGCTGAAACCAATAATAAACAACGCGTGTAATAACCTTAATTTATTATTTTAACTATCGAGCTATATTTAAATTGTTTTCATAATTATGTTTTCAGACAATATCAATGTAATTCACTAACTGACTGACATTATATTGAAGTCATCTTCCATCCAATAATGCCGTCAGTAGGCCTAGCACGTGTTGCGCTCGAGAGTATGTCGGCTTATCTCGAGCTATCCGTCACTTTCCACTTTCTAATAGCACCAATCAGTAGCTCTAGTATAAGTTTTTTCGAAACATTAACTAATTCGAACGCGTTTGCGTTTTGTCACAAAATGTATGAAAGTGGTATGAAAACGTGAACAGCGCCTCTGGTGGTCACTAGTGAAAACTAAAACAGCGAGTATAACATTTGTTACTAACCGATGAACGCGCGTATTTCAAACTCGGTGAGAGCGTTTTCATACATTTTGAGACAAAACGCAAACGCGTTCGAATTAGTTAATGTTTCGAAAAAACTTATACTAGAGCTACAGAAAAAGACGCGTAGGTCGGGATATAAGTCGAGATACTCTCGAGCGCAACATGTGCTACTCGTACGGGCGCTGGTAAAATACTCTCTCAACGGCGGGGCTACTAGACAATTTATGCAACACACGGTATCGAGGTTTTGATGATATGTTTTATCACCTTCACCTGACACTTATCGCTCTTTATTTAAATTATGTTTTTACACAAAGAGTCATTAAACCTGTATTTTATAATAACTAGTTTGTTTAACTGGTTTTACAATATTACTTTACAAAACACTTGGTCTTAAGCAAATATTTTCTTCATTTCTTTTGTTTGCCTCTACTCATTGTTATGATGTGCTGTGTTTTTGTTGAGGTTATGCAGTATTTTGTGTTGTATTGTAGGTCTAGATAGTCTAGATATGAGCGAGAGTGAGATACTTATAAAGCCCCTCTAGCACAACATGCATTCCGTATCTACTCGCGCGCGAGATAAGCTACCTGTCACTTTTTGACAGCATTAATCAGACAGTGACAGGTAGCCTATCTCGCGCGCGAGTAGAGACGAGATGCATGTTATGCTAGCCCCACAGCATCTTGTTTTCAAAATGACACCGCTAATAGGCGTGACAAAAGTCCTAGTGTAAGTGTAAGAGGATTTTCAGATATATCATTCTTGAAATCTTGACTATATGATTGTGGTTACTGACAATAGCCGAAACATGATTTCTTCAAATTTTCTCGATAGAAAATAAATCCAAAGATGAGTCTATATTTTCCTTTTTTTACTCAGCCTACTAAAACAACACATTATTAAAAGACACGATTAAGTTAATATGATGGTATTTTACGTCATCTAGGTACTGACAAGAGGAAATTTAAATTATCTGCACACAGTCAGATATTTATCGACTTTTGTCTAAAAAGCCATTCTCGGAGAGGGTTGCATCCCGTACAATACTTTAGGCACGCAAGCATACCTGCCTTGTTCATGTGGCTGACACACACCCATCTCTTTCATGACATGATTCATTTTATTGATGTCCTGTCCATTAAGGTATGATTCCGCTGCCGACTGCATACAGCAACTGCACGTTCCGCCGCACTCCAAATTGAACCGTAGATAATCATAAGACTAAAAGTCCCAATTAAGAGTGAGCGGCTTGTGCTGTTTCGACACTTCTCCGCTCATTTCAAATTGAGCTTTTTACGCATGCCATTACGGTTCAATTTGGAGTGCGGCGGAACGTGCAGTTGCTGTATGCAGTCGGCAGCGGAATCATACCTTAAGAAGTAATTTTTCATTACGCGGGCCGCGAGTACAAGACCCCTGTTTTCGGTAGACATCATTATCAAGCTGCCAGTAGGTTAAGCGATTACTTAAGCACATGTAAACCGACGTTGACCTTAATTGGAATTGGAGTATTGGCATGTCATTAAATTAATTCTTTGGCGTCAGTAAAGAACAATCGAGTTCGTTTTTATAGGGTTACGTGTCCGAAGGGCCCAGCTCCAAACGGAACCCTATTGCCGTCACTCACGCGTCCGTACGTCCGTCGTCTGTCACACAGGTTATACAGCCAACGGTTGGAACTAGTCTTACAATTTTCACAGTAATTTAATATCTTGGTGGCTCAAATCAATACAAATTGTCCAACTTATTTTTAAATGTTTTAAGGGGGGCTCCCATACAGCTAAAGGCGCTTGAATATGTAGATCTATTTTAAAACATTTAAACGAATAACGTTAAGTTGTTTTTGTAAAATATATACAGATTACATCATTAATTAGTAGCAATGAAAGTCAACAAGCAGTACCTTAGTTGTTTTTAGCTATGTACAGTCAGCATCAAAAGTAGCTTGACAAACGAAAAAAGTCAAAAGTTCATATTCCCTTGTAATAAAGACTTTTGACGTTTTCATATGCCAAACATTGACATACTTACAAATATTTAGCTTCACCTATCTGTATTTCGTTAAGTTTGATGATGATTGTTTGATGTAAAAAACACACCACAGTGACACATCTGTCGTTTTTTTTGGTCTTGAATTAATAATTCGAGTACCTATAGGATGGCGGGAAGCAGCCGAATGAGAGCGGCGCAAGCGCAAGACCTATCATTGTAGAGATTCGGTGATCTATATGGCGGAGGCGTTTGTCTAGTGATAGTGAACGTATTTCGGCATTGATGACGCCCCTCTCAATACCTACTACACTCGCATATAATCAAAGCAATACACATTACTAGGCCGACTAGGTATAGAGGAACTAGAGGAAGTGCTATCAACGTTCGCGCCTGCGCGGGCGCCGATAGGGTACCCGGCTCGTGCGTGTGACCCTGTTCACATTATGTTTTTAGACTATAAAGCTTATGATACATATTCTCCTTTTAGTTATTGACGGTCCTTCAAATGAACATCCATGCTTATCAGGGTTTGCAGTCCCTGCACCGGCTCTTTTGAAGTCCCTAATATCCCGGGACTTTTCATACAAGGCAATCCCGGGAGTACAACCGCTAATGCTGACCGTATGTCTCACATACAATCAGTAAGGCTAACAGTGTTAAGCCTAAGCTATGTCTACAAAGTCTACATGCACCAGGAAATCCCGGAATCCCCACCTGTTCCACCTCGCTGTGGTAACAGGTGTTCCATACTGTCAACACAATAGATACAAGTATGTATGTATGTATATATGTAATTACTTTATTGTAAACAAAAAAGCACATAATAAATACAAACAAATTAAGACACTTTGGTACAAAGGCAAAGGCGAACTTATCCCTAAAAGGGATCTCTTCCACAAGTTTGTGAAATATTTCGGTATCAGATGAGTAAGTATGTACCTAATTAGATAGATTAGCTTATAAGCATTATCTTATTTCAACCAATTTAAATAAATATATATATTCATTGGGTGAAGGCCTTGGGTGAAGTGAGGCCTTCACCCAAGGAGGGATCCATGATCGGGAAAATAATGCAACCATAGCCAGTTAAAAAAGCATCATGGATAGAAATGGCTTAAATAAATATATTCATTAGTTTAGACATGAGACCTAATCAAGCCTGTGGCACAGCAGCGGACACTGACTGATAAACAGATGATAAATGCAGCCACTGGCATTTTTAGCTGAGATAAACTATGATATAAACTATGTAACTGTGTAGGAAACATAAAACTAACAGCAATAAACCAACATTATTGGTACTTTAATAATTATTGTCCGCTCAATGGTCCATTATTTTAATTAATGTGACTTTAAGTTTATTTATCTAGTAAAAGTCTAGGCAAAGTAGTTATTTATCTAGTAAAGTAGTAGTAGTAGTCCTCAAATTTTATAAGGGGTCGGCAACGCGCACGTGACTCCTTTGGAGCGAGCGCCTATAGGCTGCGGTGTCCGCTTACCATCAGGTGGACCGTATGCTTGTTTGCCACTGTCGTAGTATAAAAAAAATCTAGTAAAATATTAACAGTATATGCCACCATATTTTTAAATACTTTTCATTGTCCTAGGTACATTATATGGGAGTGGTTCTTAAACTTGTAGTGATGAGGGACCATTTGACTTTTTCTTGTCTTGCCATGGACCACCTCCAATTTTTATAAATACGGTAAATGATTTGTTATCACTTATTCAATATTTTTCTGATGGCTTCGCGGACCACTTCGGTTGCTTTCAGGGACCACCAGTGGTCCACGGACCACCGGTTAAGAACCACTGCACTAGAAGCTTAGCTTGAAAATCATTACCAACTTCTTAGTCACTTTGTATTCCTTCCTAAAGAGGGAACAATGACTTATTGGATAGAGTTATACCATTTCCTCTTATCATACAGTCTACAGTGTATTTAATTTCTAAAATAGGGAGATACAATATTTACTATTAGGTATTCAGTGCAATTTGTAACCTAGTGGTTACAAGACGGATGTATTTTTTTATTGCAATCTGGTGATCAATAAATAAGTATATTTACAGTGGGTACAACAAGGATAGTGTGAGGTAAATTGCTACATCAGTAGGTAAAATTATACCCACTCACACTGAAATTACAAGCAATACATGAGAAATTACTGTTTCTGATAAGAGGCAAATTATTATATCCGCAGGAATAATTATACCCATTCAAGCTGAAATGATGTAAATAATTTATGTCATAATAAGGATAAATAACAGAATGTTGCATCTCAAACACCCCACAAGGTGATAAATAGTAATATTACACTCTGCTTCCAAAGAAGCTGATGTCATTTAAGGGTCCTATCCTTATCATTAGAAAAATGCTCATCTATGTAGACCCTTTTCTGTTTAAGCGACACATTTATTGACATCTTCTCAATGTTCCTATCTAGAACAGGACTATTGCCACCTAAATAAATAAATTTTTAATGTATTTTTCGCATTTTTCAGTAAGAAATATTGTTTCAAACATTGTCCCAATCAACCATTATTGAGCTAAAAACTGTTTTTTCACGCTTGAATTCCACTACACACAATGAAATCTAAAAAGGGCTATGTTACTCAATAAAATCAGTAGCTTAATATATTTGAAACCAATATTTTAGTTTTATATAAATTTATAACTAATGACACAAATGTTTTGTTTCTATGAATTAGCATTACTTAATATTATTAGTCATACCAGAACCTCATACCTACATTATTTCAAGTTACATGGCTAACATTAGTCATCTGTCTTGTTTTGGCTAGTTTATTAGTTCCAAGTAATCTGACTTCTTTTTTATGTTGAATTATGCATAAACTGTTCAATTAAGTTTCTCTAAGCAGAATTCTGAAAGCTTTATATTTTATTTATTTGCATGTAAATGAAAAAATGTAGGTGACTTTTGACATCTTCTGGAGGTTAAGATACAATTTATTCACTGCTTCACTTCTATTAAACTGTGTAATGGATGTTGTTTTTTTTGCTTTCTAAAGGGCAAGGATAAGGTCTTCAGGACTGGGAACTCTCTCTCTGTCTGGTCTGGAGGAACTGGGATAGGGTTGTCTAAAAATAAACAAAAAAATATTATTAAAAAATAGATTGCAATTTCGTAAAAGTGTGGGTTTGGGTAGGTTTTAAATGTTGGGTAGAGCATTTTTGAATTTACTGAATAATAATATCATATCCTAAGAAGATTTTTGAGACTTACCTGAGTCCTTGTTTTATTCAAATCGCAATGAAAAAGAATCCTTTGAAAATCACAAACACAAAACAGTCGAGTCGAAACGAACAGGCTAAATCACACACAGTGGCCAAAACCAGATCGCACAAAAGGATATCAACGCACTAGTTCGTATTGTTAAACCCACTCAAATCACTGGTATCGCTGAACGTTTACTGCCCACGAATATAATTTTAATTACAATATTAAATCAAAACAGAACGATTATACCGTAAAAGATAACGCCAAACGTCAAAACAACAATACGAATCACTGACAGCAAAGTTAACCTCACTCACGCGTAAAAAACGTCAGTGCAGAGAAAGTGAACGAAAGTGGAAACTGTATTCTAAAAATATAACGCACACTAGAGACGGTATATTAAATAAAATAATCAACTTTAAGTTCTATTGTATAGCAAAAAGCTATCTTTGATTTTTAAAAATTACGACCCCGCGCAGTTATATCGCGCAGCACAGCGCAGAGCAAAGTTCGGGCGAGTCGGGACCGTGAGGTGCGGTGACTGACAGCGATGCCCCGATAGTAGGGAGGCCAAGTGGCTAAAATCAAAATTCCGTTTGTACGAGCAGTCGCCTACCGACGACTGGTATCGTTGGATTCAGTGACGTCTCCCGAGTATGGAACTCGATGTCGTCACTCTCTAAAGTGGTGGAGGGGGTAACTATGACGTCACAAAGATGGCGGTGGGTGGTATCAAGTTTTATCGATTATCTCTTTAACTATTCAGCGTATTGCAACAAATGAGGTGTCAAATGAAAGCTCTTTAAATTGCTAATAACTCGTTTTTAGGAATAAAATGTGAAAGTCTAATAATTAAAAAGTTTTTCTTAAGAAATCGTACTTTTGAAAAAGTCATTTTTTTTTAACTGCAAAAAACTCGATGAAAGAGGCCATTTCTTTAAAAAATACTTCATATGATTGAAATTGCTAAATTCATCGTCTATACAATGCTTTTTGAATTATTAGAATCGGTTCATAAATGAGTACGCCAGGGACATTTCGCCACGGGCGGGGCGAACGTCGCGGCGCGCGCGCGTTTGCTGACGAACGCGACTGTGAAGACAGTCTTAGGTGTAGTTCAACAACTACTTAACCGATTTAGACAAATGAGGTATCAAATGAAAGTTCTTTATATTTCCATTAATTTGTTTCAAGTAATGAAATGTGTAAGTCAAACAATTAAAAAGTTTTTCCAAAAAATCGTATTTTTGAAAAAGTCATTTTTATTTTAACTTTAAAAAACTCGATGAAAGAGGCTATTTCTTTAAAAAATACTTCATATGATTGAAAATGCTACATTAATCCTATATATAATGCTTTTTAAATTATTAGAATCGGTTCATAAATGAGTACGCCAGGGATATTTCGCCGCGGGCGGGGCGAACGTCGCGGCGCGCGCGCGTTTGCTGACGAACGCGACTGTGTAGGCTTTCTTAAGTGTAGCTTAACAACTACCTAACCGACCTTTACCAGGTCATCAGTCCACTTTGTGGGGGGTCTACCCACGCTGCGCCTTCCGGTCCGTGGTCGCCACTCGAGAACCTTTCAGCCCCAACGGCCATCGGTTCTACGCGCAATGTGCCCCGCCCACTGCCACTTAAGTTTAGCGATTCGAAAGGCTATAAATAGGTATCGGTTACTTTGGTTCTGCTACGAATGACGTAATTTCTGATGCGATCACGCAGAAAAACTCCCAGCATAGCCCTCTCCATTGCCCTCTGCTGAGTGACTTTGAGCCCATGGTGAGCGACCACGTTTCCGTACCATATGTCATCACTGGCAACACCCACTGGTCAAAGACTCTCGTCTTGAGACACTGCGGAATATTGGACGAAAAGATATACCATAGCTTCCCGAACGCTGCCTAGCCGAGTCGGATTCGACGATTAACCTCTATCTCATTGTTGGACCTACCTAACTGGACAGTCTGTCCTAGGTATACATAATCGCCTACAACTTCGAGCGTAAAGCGTCCGATTGTAACAGGAGTTGGTGCTACATGGGCATTTGACATGATCTTCGTCTTATCCATGTTCATCCTTAGACCAACTCGCTCGGAGGCTTTACTGAGGTCATTGAACATTGTACTTAAATCCTCCATGGTTTCAGCCAAGACTTAGTAGTCTGACGACATAGTTGTCGTCAGCAAACCAAAAGTGAGTGATGTACTCGCCGTTTATGTTGATGCCTAGCCTTCTCCAGTCCAGATTCTAGAAAACATCCTCCAGTGCAGCGGAGAACAGTTTAGGAAAAATATCTCCTTGCCTGCTGACTCCCCGCTGCAGCGGAATGGACTGACATAGTAGCGTTTTCGTACTTCAGTACTTCGATATAGCGGTAGTATACTTGGCACCGCTGTAGAGATTGTAGTACCGCCCAGGTTTCGATCGAATCGAAGGCTTTCTCATAGTCCACAAACGCTAAACAGAGGGGCAGGGTACTCTTCAGTCTTCTGTATACAGAGTAACATAGACCACATCCATACGCTTCGTCAGGTTATAACCGGACGAAGCGTATGGATGTGGTATATGGTACTAAAGCCTCTTCGGAAACCGGCTTGTTCGGCAGGCTGGAAGTCATCTAGCGTGCTGCCAGACGGTTCATAATGAACCTTGAAAACAGCTTGTAGACATGGCTCAAAAGCGTGATGGATCGATAGTTCTTAACAGCACCACCACGCCTGTGTTCCATGCCTTTGGCGTTCTCCCTTCCAGTAAGACAGAGTCGGACAACTTCTGAAGGGCTGTAAGGACCGGTTTTCTACCCTCCTTCAGGAGTTCGGCTGTAATTCCGTCTTCACCGGGTGCCCTGTTGTTTTTGAGCTGTTTAAGAGCCATTCTAATCTCTTACAGGCTGATGTCCGGAATGTCATCGGTATAGTACAGGGTTAGTCTAGCTCTAGGATCTTCCACTAGACCTTACCACCACTAGAACTTCGGGGTCTGCTAGTTGACGTGTATAGCTGTCCATAGAAGCGCTCTATCTCGCTCAGAAGCTCAGGTCTGGATGAGACAATTCTACCATCCTCAGTTTTTAATTTGGCGAGCTGGCTCTGCCCAATAGACAGATCTCTTGCGAAAACTTTTGAGCCCTTATCCCTCTCGATGGCCTCTTCAATACGTTTTGTATTGAATTGGCGCAGATCACGGGTCAGGGATTTGGAGATCTATCTATTGAGTTGCCGATATAATGTCGCATCGACTGAAGACTGTAGAACCATCCTACTCCTTTACTCGAAGAGCCTTTGAGTGGAGTTAGAGGGCCTATTGGTTCAGTTGGCCCGGTGGGCTTTAAAGAATTTAGACCCAGTGGTATGGACAGCGTCCACAAACCCGTCATTGAATTTATCCACATCGCCACTTAGGCAATCCAGACGGTTCTGGAGTTCCAGCTGAAAGCTCTCGGGGTTTTGGGTTTGGGCTGCTGATGGTCGGAGCGTGGACTTCATCAGACGAGAGCGCTCTAGCTTAAATATATTCAATGTGCCTCTTACCAGACGGCGATCACTTCCGGTTTTAACCGTATTGATCACAGAGACATCATTGAATATATGCTTCTTCGTCGACATGATGAAGTCAATCTCGTTTTTAGTTGCACCGTCGGGACTCATCCAGGTCGACTTTCTATGCTCACGTTTTTTGAAGAAGGAATTAATTATGTAGAGATTGCAGAGTCCCTCCTTCTCCAAGAAACCAGCCAGTAGTTGGCCGCGGTGTTTCCGACTTCCAACTCCAAATTCCCCCACTCTCAGCTCTTCACCATCTCTCTTGCCCAGTTTCGCGTTGAAGTCCGGCAGGCTATAACCTGACGAAGCGTATGGATGTGGTCTATGTTACTCTGTATACAGAAGTGGTGGTCTGTATACAGAAGACTAAAGAGTACAACCTGCCCCACTGTTTAGCTTTTGTGGACTATTAGGAAGCCTTCGATTCGATCGAAACCTGGGCAGTACTTACAATCTCTACAGAGGTGCCAAGTAGACTACCGCTATATCGAAGTACTGAAGTGTTTGTACGAAAACGCAACTATGTTAGTCCGACTCTCTAGGACTGGAACTCGAAACCCATTCCGCTGCAGCGGGGAGTCAGGCAAGGAGATATTTTTCCTAAACTGTTCTCCGCTGCACTGGAGGATGTTTTCTAGAATCTGGACTGGAGAAGGCTAGGCATCAACATAAACGGCGAGTACATCACTCACTTTCGGTTTGCTGACGACATAGTAGTCTTGGCTGAAACCATGGAGGATTTAAGTACAATGCTCGATGCCCTCAGTAAAGCCTCCGAGCGAGTTGGTCTAAGGATGAACATGGATAAGACGAAGATCATGTCAAATGCCCAAGTAGCACCAACTCCTGTTACAATCGGACGCTTTACGCTCGAAGTTGTAGACGATTATGTATACCTAGGACAGACTGTCCAGTTAGGCAGGTCCAACTTTGAGAAAGAGGTTAAGCGTCGAATCCGACTCGGCTGGGCAGCGTTCGGGAAGCTACGGCATATTTTTTCGTCCAATATTCCGCAGTGTCTCAAGACGAGAGCCTTGACCAGTGTGTGTTGCCAGTAATTACATATGGTACGGAAACGTGGTCGCTCACTATAGGGTCAAGTCCACTCAGCAGAGGGCAATGTAGAGGGCTATGCTCGGAGTTTCACTGCGTGATCGCATCAGAAATGACGCCATCCGTAGCAGAACCAAAGTAACCGATATAGCCTTTCGAATCGCTAAACTTAAGTGGCAGTGGGCGGGGCACATTGCGCGTAGAACCGATGGCCGTTGGGGCTGAAAGGTTCTCGAATGGCGACCACGGACCGGAAGGCGCAGCGTGGGTAGACCCCCCACAAGGTGGACTGATGACCTGGTAAAGGTCGCGGGAGTCCGCTGAATGCGGGTGGCGCAGGACCGGTCATTGTGGCACTTTTTGGGGGAGGCCTATGTCCACCAGTGGACGTCTTGCGGCTGATGTGATGATGATGATGATTTTATTGTCTAACATAAGGCGAGAACCTTTTTTTTTGGATTTATTTTCATTATTTTTTATTAAGTAATAAAATACCTTTCATGTGACACCTCATTTGTCTTAATCGGTTAGGTAGTTGTTGAGCTGCACTTAAGAAAGCCTACTCAGTCGCGTTCGTCAGCAAACACGCGTGCGCCGCGACGTTCGCCCCGCCCGTGGCGAAATGTCCCTGGCGTACTCATTTATGAACCGATTCTAATAATTTAAAAAGCATTATATATAGAATTAATGTAGCATTTTCAATCATATGAAGTATTTTTTAAAGAAATGGCGTCTTTCATGGAGTTTTTTGAAGTTAAAATAAAAATTACTTTTTCAAAAATACTATATTTTTGGATAAACTTTTTAATTGTTTGACTTACACATTTCATTACTTGCAATAAATTAATGGCAATATAAAGAGCTTTCATATGATACCCCACTTGTCTAAATCGGTTTAGTAGTTGTTGAGCTACACTTAAGAATGTCTACACAGTCGCGTTTATCAGCAAACGCGCGCGCGCCGCGACGTTCGCCCCTCCCGCGGTGAAATGTCCCTGGCGTACTCATTTATGAACCGATTCTAATAATTAAAAAAGCATTGTATAGACGATGAATTTAGCATTTTCAATCATATGAGGTATTTTTTAAAGAAATGGCCTCTATCATCGAGTTTTTTGCAATTAAAAAAAAAGGAAATTTTCAAAAGTACGATTTTTTAAGAAAAACTTTTTGATTATTAGACTTTCACATTTTATTCCTAAAAACGAATTATTAGCAATTTAAAGAGCTTTCATTTGACACCTCATTTGTTGCAATACGTTGAATAGTTAAAGAGATAATCGATAAAACTTGATACCACCAACCGCCATCTTTGTGACGTCATAGTTACCCCCTCCACCACTTTGGAGAGTGACGACATCGAGTTCCATACTCGGGAGACGTCACTGAATCCAACGATACCAGTCGTTGGTAGGCGACTGCTCGTACAAACGAACTTCGTTATTTGACGACTTTTTTCAAATTGGCCTCTCTACTACGAGTCGAGGCGCTCGCAGATGCAATAAGCCAAACCGAATCGGTTATCGAGTTGTGTAAAATACCTAGTATTTTACTACCTACCTAGATAAAAACCTATGCCGCATGAATAAGAGGCATTGCATACCTAGCAATTTGTAAAGCAAGTCATTGTCAAGGTTTTAAAATGAAAAGAATCAGGGACGTATATGTGGGGGGGGTTTAGGGGGTTCAAACCCCCCCCTTAGGGCTCGATGGTCCACTGATCATTCCTAGAGTCAGAAAAAAAAATCAGCGTGATCCCAATTTTTTTCCCTTTCAAGAAAATAAATATGTTTATACGTAGCCAGCATCAACAGCAACTGTTCTAAAAGTCATAAACTTTGCGTTTTCCGTCAGCAAAATGTATAAAATACATACGTTTTTTGATGTAATTAATTTGAAACAATTTAAGCAAACCGCAGCTCTATACGCCTAGCTATGGCCATTCAAAAATGGTCAAATTTATGTTCTCGTGTTTCGTAACGAAGTCAAGTTTTTCGAAGTTGCAAATTTGGATGAACATTAAACTAGCCTAACTGATCCATGGAACCGCAAAACTGGCCTAGAGCGTGTCGGACTTCGCACATTTAGGGTATTTAAAATATACCTAATATTAAACATTAAGTAGGTATGGCCAAATTCGAAGTTGATAGGCCGATAGGAAGCAAAAAAAAAAATTCAGAACAAAATTTCGTAAAAACACTTTGTTTGACAGCTGGTCTTTGGCTGGGGTGGTAGCTTCTCATTCAGAACGAGACAAGACGGTATATCTCTCTATCTCTAACCTGACAGAAAGTCACCTCTCAGGAGCAACCAGGGTCGGTGCGCTATCAACCTAGGCCTCCACTCGACCGACCTCGATGGGTTTCCAATAAGTTTTAAACAAAAATACAGTATTCATTTATTCCACGAGCTCTGAACAACCATAGGTACCCCACTCGATGCGTTGGGTCAATTTTTTCCCCACTTAAAACATAAAAATAAAAATTGCATGACTTTGGGTCAACAACATGCTTTATACTATGAAAATTTGAAAACGGAAGCTCCAACAGTTTGGCTGAAAAACCTGTGACTGGCGACGCGCCAGTCAGGTGTGCGTCTATGTACGCACTCATTTGGATCCTTTGGGCACGACACCCTAAAAATATGTAGATTTAATTACATTGTGCATTGGAATTTTAGTTTTTTAGTGTCGATTTCCACAGGGTATTTATTTTTTCGGAGAATCAAAAGCTATCTTTACATTCATTATGTATGGTATTTTCTGCACCTGCATTATAATGTCCGAAAAATTTTGCGCTCGCTGCGCTCGCGTTTTCATCCTAGACCATCTTGATGCGTATTAAGTATTTTCCGCACCCGCATCAAATTGTTCGAAAAATTTCGCACTCGCGTTTTCATCTAGATGTATTATGACTTGATGCGTGTGAAGTTTTCCGCACCGGCATCATAATGTTCGCATTCGCGTTTTCATCTAGATATGTTATGACTTGATGCGTGTGAAGTTTTCCGCACCTGCATCATAATGTTCGAAAAATTTCGCGCTCGCTACGCTCGCGTTCCTCATCTAGGTATATTATGACTTGATGTTGATGCGTATGAAGTATTTCCCGCATTTGCATCATACTGTTCGAAAAATTACGCGCTCGCTGCGCTCGCGTTTTTCATCTAGGTATGTTATGACTTGACGTTGATGCGTAACATGTATTTTCCGCATTTTGCATCATAATGTTCGAAAAATTGCGCACTCGCTACGCTCGCCTTTTCGTCGTAGATGTGTACTGAATTTATGACCCGTCCCCCCCCTTAGAGTTTCTATATCTACGTGCTTGAAAAGAATGTAGGTATTGCTCTCTCATTCTAACCACAGCTCCGCCTCTGCCTGCTGTTGCCGTGATTTTGCATGTGTTTACAACTTAAGAAAGCTCCTTTGCGTAAAGGGATCTTTAATAACCAGCGATTTGGCGACTTGTGCTGATCGTTCGTGTAGCGTATCCGTATAGTATAGGCGACAAGAAATTTATCCAGCGAAGGTGCGGGGTGCGGGTGACTGATGCGGCTTGAATAGGTACGGCTACCCAGCTTGAAGGCAATTTTTAAAGGGGGTCCCTGTAGGTGTAGAGGGTAAGACGGTCTCAGTTAGGAGCTGCGATCGTCCATAGAAACAAATGGCGGGATCCACATAGGTCGACTCTAAGGCGGCACTGGTGCCTTCCGTAGGGGACCCCAGAGTAGCCGGCCGAAATGGTTTGAGGAATGTTCCATCGAGGGGTTTAATAGTCGAGTCTGCCATAGCCTCCGCGCTGCCCCAATTCATATATCGGATTTTCCCCCGTATAAAAAAGGATTTACTAGCATAATCTAGTTAAGGCTCTATCTAAAGACTTGACTAGATTCTGCATTGATTTAGGTCGAACAGCCGCCGTTCCAAAAAAGTATTACCTAAATTAAATCTTCCGTTCCATTATTAAATGCTGCTGCTGTTTCAAATGTGCAACAATCAGTTCCGCAGGTGACTGTACTAAAAAGCATGCAACGCGTCATACCTAACGGTCGGCTTATCTTTATTACGGTAGCAGTAATTATTGTAGTTTGACTTTGTTTGAATGTCACTGACGTTGGATTAGTTACCAGCACCAATATCTGCCATAACAAAGGCGGCATAAATATCTGACACGTCCTTACGCCCCTACAAATAGAGTCGTGTCAGATATTTATGCCGCCTTTGTTTTGGCAGATATTAATGCTGGTGACTGTAGGAAGCAAATATGCGAACTATTTGTACGTAAGTAATGGAACTACCTAATTTGAAGGAAAACAGTTGTCTATAAAGTACGAACTAAACCATAAAAGAGGTTCTTGTTTAATACTTATCACGACGCTGGCAAGCCAACATAAGTATTACCTACTGCCTGTCTGATGGATAATGCACACCAATGGATGCTTACGACTCCAGTCTAGAGGAATCCCTAAGCGTTTCGCCGACCTTTTGATGTGGATTGCGGGTTTTTGACAGCAAGAGACTAATGCAGATCCTGAGATACCTACCTCACTCTCAACACACCGTATCTCGTAATAGTGGTGTTAAATATGGCGGATGTCTCCTATAAGGTGAAGTGAAGGTGCCCCTAATGAGCTGCTTTTAATATAGGTATCCGAGTTATATTCCGCTGTGCCCTCTTTCTGAATAAATTGCTCGGGATATTCGACTAGGCGTTAACTTAGGCGTTTCACGATTCACGAGGGGTTAAAATATTACAATGGTTCGACGTCCCGCATCCCTTCCAGACAGTTCGATGACGCGACCCGCCACATTTCCGAGTTCCCAACGCAGGATGAGCCACCCCTAAAGAGGGTGCTGAAAAGAATCTCAAACTAACCAAGCCTTAATTATCTGAAGAAAACTCACTTCTGACACTCTACCCACTCGTGGACAACTTACTGTGCCTGGTGCAGTTTTGCAATCCTCAGCTCGAAAGCCGCCTTGGCCACGGGTTATATATAGGAGGGGAAATGAAGGTAATAACGGACATTGTGGGTAAAATGGACAACAGCACTACTTGTTTGTTATTGTGTCTACATTTATTAGTTTTTTATTTTTTGTTTTTATGTGTTGCTAGCCGTGAAGTCACCAATTGGCCCCGACGGAAGACCAGCGTTGACCTTAGGTTGACACCATGCTGAGTCGGGACCATTTCGTGGCACTTCCGTGTTACCTGTTTTATTCTTAATATTTTGTGTAATTTAAACTTTTATTTGAAACTTATAAGGTAGTGTATAGTATACATGTTTTTTCTTTTAAGTGCTTCGAATAAATTATTCATTCATTCATTCACTAACTTGGATACTAGTAACGCTATCTATGGCCAACTTATGTCCACCTTGTAATAGTCGCCTTTTTTTTTAATAAATAAATAAATATTTGTGGACAATTTCATACAAATCATCCTAGTCGCAAACTAAGCAAAGCTTGTACCTATTATGGGTAGGTACTAAGCGACGATATACATACCTACTTATATAGATAAATAGATACTTATAAATACATAAAAAAACATCCAAGACTCAGGAACAAATATTCGTGCTCATCAGCTCATCACACAAATAAATGGCCTGACCGGGATTCGAAGTATTCGAACCCGGGACCTCCAGTAGCTCTAGTATAAGTTTTTTCGAAACATTAACTAATTCGAACGCGTTTTCGTTTTGTCTCAAAATGTATGAAAGTGGTATGAAAACGTGAACAGCGCCTCTGGTGGTCACTAGTGGAAACTAAAACAGCGAGTATAACATTTGTTGCTAACCGATGAACGCGCGTATTTCAAACTCTGTGAGAGCGTTTTCATACATTTTGAGACAAAACGCAAACGCGTTCGAATTAGTTAATGTTTCGAAAAAACTCATACTAGAGCTACAGCTTCGTAGGCACAGGGTCCCTACCAACTAAGCTAAAGCGGTCGTCTTTAGCTTTGTTTTTGTCAGTTAAGTGTCCTTGGAGCGGTTATGCCCGCAGCACGCGGTTATTCATGGTTAGGTAGTTAATTTTTCTGTATTTTAACCTAACCGAAACTAACCTAACTGTGCTAGTGGGGTGGAATTAACTTAGGGCTCTTTTATAACACGAGAATTTTTTTTTTGTGAGGTGTCGTAGAAGTTCGGCATCGATTGTATATTGCGCAATGTTACGAGTAAAGGTTGATGAATGGGTATGGGCACTTAGGCAGTTATATTTTGGTCTGCCCCGATTAGAAATAGCCCTTGTTTTACTCTTAATGCGTTCCTACGTTACGCAGGTATAGGTGCGTTGTTACGTATGACCTGATTGTCCATTTGTTTTTGCTTTGGCGTTTATATTAAGATCATGACGAGAAAAGTTTTTAGAAGCAGGTATGTATTGTTAACGGAATCAATAGAGATACCTACTTATATGTTTGTTTTTATTTGCAGAATTCACTTCAGACAGATTCAACTTCTCACAATAAAGTTTACTTACCTACTCGACAAAACCGAATCCTATTCTCTACAGTAGTTCGCTGCGAGCGCGTTACGAATTCGCCGCGAGCGCGTAACGATTTCGCGGCGAGTGCGCAACGATTTCGCCACAAGCGCGCAGCGAGTTCGCCGCATCTAGAGTAGATATTTTCTCGCTACCTAGTACGCGGCGAACTCGCTGCGCGCTCGCGTCGAACTCGCTGCTCGCTCACCTCGCTTTCAACTTGCCCGCAAATCGCAAGTGTGATAAGGCCCTAACAAACAGTGAATTAGACAAATTAAAAAGTATAAATATAAATGTAAAATAAAGTTTTCGCGGGGAGTGGCAGCTTGGTGAGGGGTGAGGCGCTTACGTCGGCGCACGCATCCACAGCACGCATCCACAGCACTTTCCATATATATATTTTTTTAATACACATATAAGCTAACAGTATAACACCAAATCGCTTACACGGCAAAATATTACAAATTTAGAAACACAAATACAAATATATAGAAAACATAGTTTAGCTGAACCCGTTTCCACCAGTGCTATGTGAACCAACGAATGTGATTGGTGGATTTCAAACGCATCCATAGCAACGTAGCATAGCATAGCTCTAATGGAAAGGCACACATACAATGGGGAGCGTTGTTGTAGATTGAATGATTTATAACGCTGTCAACATGATGTTATGTAATCATTTAAAGCACTTTCATAGGCGTGACTTTGAGCTTCTTCGCCAACGCCGCACTGGATTCCAGCTGCTGCGGCAGATAGGAAATCGTGCCGGTCTCGTCGCAAGTTTTTGCGGCTGCGCGCTCCTTATCTCCAGGCGCGAGTACTGGCAGGCTAGGGTCCGACTGGAAAAAAATAAAATAACTGAGTGTCGGTTTGTGAAAGACTTGCGTCACATTTTAACGGTCTATAAGACCACAAATCAATTTTGTGTATTACTTAACACAATACTATAAATAAAAATATAAATATTTATGGACAACGAGTTATTGCCCGCGACTTCCTCCGCGTGGAACTCGTTTATCGCGATAGAATTGTAGTATTTGCTATTTACTTATATCAGGCGCTTACCTACTCATATCGCTGTTTCATACAAACTTCCACCCCCTTAAGGGATGATTGCCGGGATAAAACTGATAAAAGTATATCCTATGTCCTTCCCCGGGACTCAAATTATCTCCATGCCAAATCTTAATCTAGAAATCGGTTTAGCGGTTTAAGCGTGAAGAGGTAACAATCGACTTAGTCCCAAACTATAAGCAAAGCTTGTACTATGGGTACTAAGCCACGATATACAAGGTACTTATATAGATAAATAGATGCTTAAAAACATCCAAGACCCAGGAACAAATATTTGTGCTCATCACACAAATAAATGCCCTGACCGGGATTCGAACCCTGGACCTCCAGCAACGTAGGCAGGGTCACTACCAACTAAGCTTATGCGCTCGTCAATGAGGGTCATTTCACTGGCATTTTAACCGCAGTCAGTCCCTAGTTCTATATATTAAAGAAATGAGTTACATCAAGACCTGCTACATCAAGAATTACGTTTTGATGCAAGGATATAATACTGTGTACTCGTAAAGTTGATGTTGTCAGAATTAATCGAATTTAAAATCTTGTTGTAGGTAGCTTAATTCTTCAATATTCAGCTAGGGGACTGACTTCGGTTGAAACTCACGTGGAATGACCCCTGCTGAACGCATATGACAGTCTCGCCGGTTCCAAAAGCTTCCCTACACTAGATTGTCGTCACTTCGCGGCTAAGGTGGTTGGAAGGTGACCACACTGTTGCGATATACGCACTCTATAGCGGTGTCCCGCGCGCACTGCGGAACAGCGCCCATGACCCGCCAGCCTTAGACAGTTGTCACACTGTTTCCGCAGTGGAGCATTGGATTGGATTCAGTAGCGGTAGGTACTACAAGTGTGTAAACGTAATAATCTCACTGGTTCCAAGCTCCTCCAATGCTCCATACAGTCCGTGAGTCGATCGCCGAAGCCCGGCGCAAAACTCTCTGGGTCCACGGCCACGAAACAGTGCGCGAGGTCAGCGGGCCCGCCGTCGCTGCTGTGAGACCACGAGCGTATGTGGTGGCCATATTTTGAACCTGGAATTTGGGAGAAAAGTGAGTGTATTGGTTGATACTGAAATAAAGCGAATTTTTTTACCTAAGTTATAGGTAAATGAAGTATTTATTGGATCAATCTTGTTGATTCGTATTGTAGGGATCACCAACAGTATTAGTATATTAGTAATGTAAACCTACTTTTTTTTTTCAATAGCCTATTTAATGTCCCACTGCTGGGCAAAGGCCTTCCCTCTTTTTCGCCACTCGTCTCGATCGTGTGCTAGCACCTGCCATTCAGTACAATATGTGACAAGGTCGTCCCGCCATCTCCTTTTCGGTCTACCTGTTTTATTCTTAATATTTTGTGTAATTTAAACTTTTATTTGAAACTTATAAGGTAGTGTATAGTATACATGTTTTTTCTTTTAAGTGCTTCGAATAAATTATTCATTCATTCATTCACTAACTTGGATACTAGTAACGCTATCTATGGCCAACTTATGTCCACCTTGTAATAGTCGCCTTTTTTTTTTTAATAAATAAATAAATATTTGTGGACAATTTCATACAAATCATCCTAGTCGCAAACTAAGCAAAGCTTGTACCTATTATGGGTAGGTACTAAGCGACGATATACATACCTACTTATATAGATAAATAGATACTTATAAATACATAAAAAAACATCCAAGACTCAGGAACAAATATTCGTGCTCATCAGCTCATCACACAAATAAATGGCCTGACCGGGATTCGAAGTATTCGAACCCGGGACCTCCAGTAGCTCTAGTATAAGTTTTTTCGAAACATTAACTAATTCGAACGCGTTTTCGTTTTGTCTCAAAATGTATGAAAGTGGTATGAAAACGTGAACAGCGCCTCTGGTGGTCACTAGTGGAAACTAAAACAGCGAGTATAACATTTGTTGCTAACCGATGAACGCGCGTATTTCAAACTCGGTGAGAGCGTTTTCATACATTTTGAGACAAAACGCAAACGCGTTCGAATTAGTTAATGTTTCGAAAAAACTCATACTAGAGCTACAGCTTCGTAGGCACAGGGTCCCTACCAACTAAGCTAAAGCGGTCGTCTTTAGCTTTGTTTTTGTCAGTTAAGTGTCCTTGGAGCGGTTATGCCCGCAGCACGCGGTTATTCATGGTTAGGTAGTTAATTTTTCTGTATTTTAACCTAACCGAAACTAACCTAACTGTGCTAGTGGGGTGGAATTAACTTAGGGCTCTTTTATAACACGAGATTTTTTTTATTGTGAGGTGTCGTAGAAGTTTGGCATCGATTGTATATTGCGCAATGTTACGAGTAAAGGTTGATGAATGGGTATGGGCACTTAGGCACTTATATTTTGGTCTGCCCCGATTAGAAATAGCCCTTGTTTTACTCTTAATGCGTTCCTACGTTACGTAGGTATAGGTGCGTTGTTACGTATGACCTGATTGTCCATTTGTTTTTGCTTTGGCGTTTATATTAAGATCATGACGAGAAAAGTTTTTAGAAGCAGGTATGTATTGTTAACGGAATCAATAGAGATACCTACTTATATGTTTGTTTTTATTTGCAGAATTCACTTCAGACAGATTCAACTTCTCACAATAAAGTTTACTTACCTACTCGACAAAACCGAATCCTATTCTCTACAGTAGTTCGCTGCGAGCGCGTTACGAATTCGCCGCGAGCGCGTAACGATTTCGCGGCGAGTGCGCAACGATTTCGCCACAAGCGCGCAGCGAGTTCGCCGCATCTAGAGTAGATATTTTCTCGCTACCTAGTACGCGGCGAACTCGCTGCGCGCTCGCGTCGAACTCGCTGCTCGCTCACCTCGCTTTCAACTTGCCCGCAAATCGCAAGTGTGATAAGGCCCTAAACAGTGAATTAGACAAATTAAAAAGTATATATATAAATGTAAAGTAAAGTTTTTGCGGGGAGTGGCAGCGCGGTGAGGGGTGAGGCGCTTACGTCGGCGCACGCATCCACAGCACGCATCCACAGCACTTTCCATATATATATATTTTTAATACACATATAAGCTAACAGTATAACACCAAATCGCTTACACGGCAAAATATTACAAATTTAGAAACACAAATACAAATATATAGAAAACATAGTTTAGCTGAACCCGTTTCCACCAGTGCTATGTGAACCAACGAATGTGATTGGTGGATTTCAAACGCATCCATAGCAACGTAGCATAGCATAGCTCTAATGGAAAGGCACACATACAATGGGGAGCGTTGTTGTAGATTGAATGATTTATAACGCTGTCAACATGATGTTATGTAATCATTTAAAGCACTTTCATAGGCGTGACTTTGAGCTTCTTCGCCAACGCCGCACTGGATTCCAGCTGCTGCGGCAGATAGGAAATCGTGCCGGTCTCGTCGCAAGTTTTTGCGGCTGCGCGCTCCTTATCTCCAGGCGCGAGTACTGGCAGGCTAGGGTCCGACTGGAAAAAAATAAAATAACTGAGTGTCGGTTTGTGAAAGACTTGCGTCACATTTTAACGGTCTATAAGACCACAAATCAATTTTGTGTATTACTTAACACAATACTATAATAGTACATTACTTAACAAGGGCGGTAAAACAAAGAATGTCTCAGATCGCAGGTATTTGACGCCCGAGCCGAAGGCAAGGGCGATAAATATGCGATCTGAGGCTTTCTTTATTACCGCCCGTGTTAAGTACAAAATTTTATGTCACCCCCTGGCCAGGAAGTAGGTTTTTTCGCGCGCGGAGCGTGCGATAATGGCCGCTTTATGGCCAGGTGTGACATAAATAAAAATATAAATATTTATGGACAACGAGTTATTGCCCGCGACTTCCTCCGCGTGGAACTCGTTTATCGCGATAGAATTGTAGTATTTGCTATTTACTTATATCAGGCGCTTACCTACTCATATCGCTGTTTCATACAAACTTCCACCCCCTTAAGGGATGATTGCCGGGATAAAACTGATAAAAGTATATCCTATGTCCTTCCCCGGGACTCAAATTATCTCCATGCCAAATCTTAATCTAGAAATCGGTTTAGCGGTTTAAGCGTGAAGAGGTAACAATCGACTTAGTCCCAAACTATAAGCAAAGCTTGTACTATGGGTACTAAGCCACGATATACAAGGTACTTATATAGATAAATAGATGCTTAAAAACATCCAAGACCCAGGAACAAATATTTGTGCTCATCACACAAATAAATGCCCTGACCGGGATTCGAACCCTGGACCTCCAGCAACGTAGGCAGGGTCACTACCAACTAAGCTTATGCGCTCGTCAATGAGGGTCATTTCACTGGCATTTTAACCGCAGTCAGTCCCTAGTTCTATATATTAAAGAAATGAGTTACATCAAGACCTGCTACATCAAGAATTACGTTTTGATGCAAGGATATAATACTGTGTACTCGTAAAGTTGATGTTGTCAGAATTAATCGAATTTAAAATCTTGTTGTAGGTAGCTTAATTCTTCAATATTCAGCTAGGGGACTGACTTCGGTTGAAACTCACGTGGAATGACCCCTGCTGAACGCATATGACAGTCTCGCCGGTTCCAAAAGCTTCCCTACACTAGATTGTCGTCACTTCGCGGCTAAGGTGGTTGGAAGGTGACCACACTGTTGCGATATACGCACTCTATAGCGGTGTCCCGCGCGCACTGCGGAACAGCGCCCATGACCCGCCAGCCTTAGACAGTTGTCACACTGTTTCCGCAGTGGAGCATTGGATTGGATTCAGTAGCGGTAGGTACTACAAGTGTGTAAACGTAATAATCTCACTGGTTCCAAGCTCCTCCAATGCTCCATACAGTCCGTGAGTCGATCGCCGAAGCCCGGCGCAAAACTCTCTGGGTCCACGGCCACGAAACAGTGCGCGAGGTCAGCGGGCCCGCCGTCGCTGCTGTGAGACCACGAGCGTATGTGGTGGCCATATTTTGAACCTGGAATTTGGGAGAAAAGTGAGTGTATTGGTTGATACTGAAATAAAGCGAATTTTTTTACCTAAGTTATAGGTAAATGAAGTATTTATTGGATCAATCTTGTTGATTCGTATTGTAGGGATCACCAACAGTATTAGTATATTAGTAATGTAAACCTACTTTTTTTTTTCAATAGCCTATTTAATGTCCCACTGCTGGGCAAAGGCCTTCCCTCTTTTTCGCCACTCGTCTCGATCGTGTGCTAGCACCTGCCATTCAGTACAATATGTGACAAGGTCGTCCCGCCATCTCCTTTTCGGTCTACCTGTTTTATTCTTAATATTTTGTGTAATTTAAACTTTTATTTGAAACTTATAAGGTAGTGTATAGTATACATGTTTTTTCTTTTAAGTGCTTCGAATAAATTATTCATTCATTCATTCACTAACTTGGATACTAGTAACGCTATCTATGGCCAACTTATGTCCACCTTGTAATAGTCGCCTTTTTTTTTTTAATAAATAAATAAATATTTGTGGACAATTTCATACAAATCATCCTAGTCGCAAACTAAGCAAAGCTTGTACCTATTATGGGTAGGTACTAAGCGACGATATACATACCTACTTATATAGATAAATAGATACTTATAAATACATAAAAAAACATCCAAGACTCAGGAACAAATATTCGTGCTCATCAGCTCATCACACAAATAAATGGCCTGACCGGGATTCGAAGTATTCGAACCCGGGACCTCCAGTAGCTCTAGTATAAGTTTTTTCGAAACATTAACTAATTCGAACGCGTTTTCGTTTTGTCTCAAAATGTATGAAAGTGGTATGAAAACGTGAACAGCGCCTCTGGTGGTCACTAGTGGAAACTAAAACAGCGAGTATAACATTTGTTGCTAACCGATGAACGCGCGTATTTCAAACTCGGTGAGAGCGTTTTCATACATTTTGAGACAAAACGCAAACGCGTTCGAATTAGTTAATGTTTCGAAAAAACTCATACTAGAGCTACAGCTTCGTAGGCACAGGGTCCCTACCAACTAAGCTAAAGCGGTCGTCTTTAGCTTTGTTTTTGTCAGTTAAGTGTCCTTGGAGCGGTTATGCCCGCAGCACGCGGTTATTCATGGTTAGGTAGTTAATTTTTCTGTATTTTAACCTAACCGAAACTAACCTAACTGTGCTAGTGGGGTGGAATTAACTTAGGGCTCTTTTATAACACGAGATTTTTTTTTTTGTGAGGTGTCGTAGAAGTTTGGCATCGATTGTATATTGCGCAATGTTACGAGTAAAGGTTGATGAATGGGTATGGGCACTTAGGCAGTTATATTTTGGTCTGCCCCGATTAGAAATAGCCCTTGTTTTACTCTTAATGCGTTCCTACGTTACGTAGGTATAGGTGCGTTGTTACGTATGACCTGATTGTCCATTTGTTTTTGCTTTGGCGTTTATATTAAGATCATGACGAGAAAAGTTTTTAGAAGCAGGTATGTATTGTTAACGGAATCAATAGAGATACCTACTTATATGTTTGTTTTTATTTGCAGAATTCACTTCAGACAGATTCAACTTCTCACAATAAAGTTTACTTACCTACTCGACAAAACCGAATCCTATTCTCTACAGTAGTTCGCTGCGAGCGCGTTACGAATTTGCCGCGAGCGCGTAACGATTTCGCGGCGAGTGCGCAACGATTTCGCCACAAGCGCGCAGCGAGTTCGCCGCGTCTAGAGTAGCTATTTTCTCGCTACCTAGTACGCGGCGAACTCGCTGCGCGCTCGCGTCGAACTCGCTGCTCGCTCACCTCGCTTTCAACTTGCCCGCAAATCGCAAGTGTGATAAGGCCCTAAACAGTGAATTAGACAAATTAAAAAGTATATATATAAATGTAAAGTAAAGTTTTTGCGGGGAGTGGCAGCGCGGTGAGGGGTGAGGCGCTTACGTCGGCGCACGCATCCACAGCACGCATTCACAGCACTTTCCATATATATTTTTTTTTTAATACACATATAAGCTAACAGTATAACACCAAATCGCTTACACGGCAAAATATTACAAATTTAGAAACAGAAATACAAATATATAGAAAACATAGTTTAGCTGAACCCGTTTCCACCAGTGCTATGTGAACCAACGAATGTGATTGGTGGATTTCAAACGCATCCATAGCAACGTAGCATAGCATAGCTCTAATGGAAAGGCACACATACAATGGGGAGCGTTGTTGTAGATTGAATGATTTATAACGCTGTCAACAGGATGTTATGTAATCATTTAAAGCACTTTCATAGGCGTGACTTTGAGCTTCTTCGCCAACGCCGCACTGGATTCCAGCTGCTGCGGCAGATAGGAAATCGTGCCGGTCTCGTCGCAAGTCTTCGCGGCTGCGCGCTCCTTATCTCCAGGCGCGAGTACTGGCAGGCTAGGGTCCGACTGGAAAACAATAAAATAACTGAGTGTCGGTTTGTGAAAGACTTTCGTCACATTTTAACGGTCTATAAGACCACAAATCAATTTTGTGTATTACATAACACAATACTAAATAAATACATATAAATATTTATGGACAACGAGTTATTGCCCGCGACTTCGTCCGCGTGGAACTCGTTTATCGCGATAGAATTGTAGTATTTGCTATTTACTTATATCAGGCGCTTACCTACTCATATCGCTGTTTCATACAAACTTCCACCCCCTTAAGGGATGATTGCCGGGATAAAACTGATAAAAGTATATCCTATGTCCTCCCCCGGGACTCAAATTATCTCCATGCCAAATCTTAATCTAGAAATCGGTTTAGCGGTTTAAGCGTGAAGAGGTAACAATCGACTTAGTCCCAAACTATAAGCAAAGCTTGTACTATGGGTACTAAGCCACGATATACAAGGTACTTATATAGACAAATAGATGCTTAAAAACATCCAAGACCCAGGAACAAATATTTGTGCTCATCACACAAATAAATGCCCTGACCGGGATTCAAACCCTGGACCTCCAGCAACGTAGGCAGGGTCACTACCAACTAAGCTTAAGCGCTCGTCAATGAGGGTCATTTCACTGGCATTTTAACCGCAGTCAGTCCCTAGTTCTATATATTGAAGAAATGAGTTACATCAAGACCTGCTACATCAAGAATTACGTTTTGATGCAAGGATATAATACTGTGTACTCGTAAAGTTGATGTTGTCAGAATTAATCGAATTTAAAATCTTGTTGTAGGTAGCTTAATTCTTCAATATTCAGCTAGGGGACTGACTTCGGTTGAAACTCACGTGGAATGACCCCTGCTGAACGCATATGACAGTCTCGCCGGTTCCGAAAGCTTCCCTACACTAGATTGTCGTCACTTCGCGGCTAAGGTGGTTGGAAGGTGACCACACTGTTGCGATATACGCACTCTATAGCGGTGTCCCGCGCGCACTGCGGAACAGCGCCCATGACCCGCCAGCCTTAGACAGTTGTCACACTGTTTCCGCAGTGGAGCATTGGATTGGATTCAGTAGCGGTAGGTACTACAAGTGTGTAAACGTAATAATCTCACTGGTTCCAAGCTCCTCCAATGCTCCATACAGTCCGTGAGTCGATCGCCGAAGCCCGGCGCAAAACTCTCTGGGTCCACGGCCACGAAACAGTGCGCGAGGTCAGCGGGCCCGCCGTCGCTGCTGTGAGACCACGAGCGTATGTGGTGACCATATTTTGAACCTGGAATTTGGGAGAAAAGTGAGTGTATTGGTTGATACTGAAATAAAGCGAAAATTTTTACCTAAGTAATAGGTAAATGAAGTATTTATTGGATCAATCTTGTTGATTCGTATTGTAGGGATCACCAACAGTATTAGTATTAGTAATGTAAACCTACTTTTTTTTTCAATAGCCTATCTAATGTCCCACTCCTGGGCAAAGGCCTTCCCTCTTTTTCGCCACTCGTCTCGATCGTGTGCTTGCACCTGCCATTCAGTACAATATGTGACAAGGTCGTCCCGCCATCTCCTTTTCGGTCTACCTCTGCCTCGGTAGCCATTCTGTGGGACCCATTCGGTGGCTACTTATTTTGGTTAAATTATGTGCAGTTATTCAGATTTCACGCCTCGCGCTTTGTTGGAGAACATTTTAACTTACCAGATCAAATGATCCAATTGTGACACAGACACACAGCGTTTGTATCTCGTCTGCATAGTACCTATAGTGACGGAACAGGAAAGTTTTCACAGCTGGTTTCCGTTACCTCGATATTTACGGTACATAGCATTAGCAGGAGCTGCGGGTGACATATCTAAGGCCGCTTTTACACACAGACGACATGCGGCACGTGTATTGTAGTGCCAACAACACGCTCCCGGTATCAAGCTTATATGGCCGGCGGTGGCGGAGACGCGAAACGCCAATAGTCGCCTGACAGCGTTGTGTCAAGCATTTTGTCTGTGCGTAAACGCCGCCTAAGATTTTTTACATAATACCGAAATTACTTGAAGGGCAGTCAATCAGTCTTTATGGGCTGTGTACCTGAGCTGATTCCACAGAACAGTTCCACTATAGCTGCCAGACCGTATCCTTTGTAGCCTGACGTCTGCTCCTGTCCGCCCAGCGGCATCAAGCAACCGGTTTCGAACGCCTGTCCAAAAGAATTAGTCGATAGAATTGAATTGTATTACACTAAACAGTTAAACTCACGTATTAATCGTCACTCCGGGCGACCTTAGCAGCATCAAGCAGTGATGCGAAGAACTTGTAGACAAAGATAAAATGTTGAACAAAATGCACCGCTTCGTTGCTTTTGAACACAATTCTATTTCCTAGCTGAATAATAGCTACCCACCGATCTTAGCCAAGTTACAACACTTGTGTCGTTCTTTGGGTCTAAGTTACTTTGGTGCACCTTCGAATACTTTTTAGTTTGTTTTCCCTAAGGACGCGAGGACGTCGCATTTTTATTTCCGCCTTAAAACCGTCCCTCCGTAATGTTCGGAGACCAACATCAGAGGTTGAGTAGAACAAGGAAGACAATAAAATTTTGACCTATTAAGTATAATCATATAAATCCAACAGGCAGCCGAATGAAAACTAATGGAGAAGTATATAATACTGGCTATGGTACGCCAGGCGAGTAATGATCCTCAGCAATAGAGGACCGATATGTAAATACGTACCAGGTTAGCGTCAGTAGTGTCTTTTCCGTCAGGACCTTGTGCCCAGCCGCTTGGAATCGGCTCTCCTTTCCTTCGCTGGATTTCAATCTGTAAACAGGTAGGCCGTATGAATACCGAACTAGTTTGTCCTTTGGAACGATCAATAATAACTAGTACAATAATAACGCATAAGAGACCGTGGAGACGATCCCCGCTCTGGTGAGTACATGGTGCCAAGGATATTCCTCTCCATACAACGAGGCAACTCCGCCAGTGTACTAGGAACATTTGCGCCAGGTAGTAACAGAAACGAGGAATCCCCCCATCTCACTCATTGAAAAAATAGGCGGGATTTGAACCCACGACCTCTGGATCCGTATTAGTTCTTTTTTAGCACTAGTTTTGTGGACTATAATTATATCCAGGTGGACTATAGAACCGGTTAACGCGCCTGCAGTTGATTAATCTATTTTCACACCACCTACTCGATTTTGCTCAATTATATATCATATAAACCTTTCGGAAAGCAAATCATTAAACGTGGCCCTTGGTTTTAGCGGGTTATAATTTCAAATTATTACCCGCCGGGTAATAATTTCATTTGAGTTCTGATAGTTCTTATTGATATGTCTTTAAAGTCTAATTTCGTGAAGTCCACACGGCGGCGAGGAGGTGGCACACCAGCTCCGTGTTTTGTTTGGAACGTCGCGTTCGAAACAAAAGACTACGTCGGCGGCCGCCGCCTGTAGCGGGTCAAGCGCGTGATTTTAGTTCCGTTTTTTTTCTCAAAAAAAATGACTAAAACTATATCTTTATTTTGAATTTTAAGTTAAAAAAAAAACATTTTTTTTTTGCAAAAAAATCGTCATTATACTCGATTTCGACTAATTCAGGGGTAAGGATTTCAAATTATATATTTATTTTGAGTTTTAAGAAAAAAATTATCATTTTTTTTGCTAGAAATCGTCATTATACTCGATTTCGACTAATTCGGGGATAAGGATTTCAAATTTTATATTTATTTTGATTTTTAAGAGAAAAATTATTTTTTTGCGAAAAGTCGTCATTATACTCGATTTCGACTAATTCACGGACAAGGATTTCGAATTTTATATTTATTTTGAGTTTTAAGAAAAAAATTATCATTTTTTTGCTAGAAATCGTCATTATACTCGATTTCGACTAATTCAGGGATAAGGATTTCAAATTTTATATTTATTTTGATTTTTAAGAGAAAAATACATTTTTTTGCGAAAAATCGTCATTATACTCGATTTCGACTAATTCAGGGACAAGGATTTCGAATTTTATATTTATTTTGAGATTTAAGAGAAAACAATATTTTTTTGCCAAAAATCGTCATTATACTCGTTTTCGACTAATTCAGGGATAAGGATTTCAAATTTTATATTTATTTTGAGTTTTAAGTAAAAAAAAAAATTGCGATAAATCGTCATTATACTCGATTTCGAGTAATTCAGGGACAAGGATTTCAAATTTTATATTTATTTTGAGTTTTAAGTAAAAAAACATTTTTTTGCGAAAAATCGTCATTATACTCGATTTCGACTAATTCAGGGACAAGGATTTAAAATTTTATATTTATTTTGAGTTTTAAGATAAAAAAAAATTTTTTTGCGAAAAATCGTCATTATACTCGATTTCGACTAATTCAGGGATAAGGATTTCAAATTTTATATTTATTTTGAGTTTTAAGGTAAAAAAAAATTTTTTTGCGAAAAATCGTCATTATACTCGGTTTCGACTAACTCACGGATAAGGATTTTAAAATTTATATTTATTTTGAGTTTTAACGTAATAAAACATTTATTGCGAAAAATCGTCATTATACTCGATTTCAACTAATTCAGGGATAAGGATTTCAAATTTTATATTGAGGTTTAAGCTAATTAATAAAAACTTTTTTTGCGAAAAATCGTCACTACCTATACTCGATTTCGACTAATTCAGGGATAAGGATTTCAAGATTTAGAATTAAGGATTACTAGATTTTTAATATTTATTTCTTAGAATAAAAAAAAAACTTTTTTGTTAAAATAGTCATCATACTCGATTCCATATTCAATAACAAGTTAAAGTATAAAATTGGCCAAAGGTGGTGAGAAAAGTAGAGTATACCCCACGGGGATAAAACTGTTTTTGTCTTGGGCGCGCTTAAATCCCTCACTACACTCAGGACTCAGTCTTAATTCCCTCGCTTCGCTCAGGAATTAAGTCATTACTCCCTCGCTCCGCTCGGGAGTAAAATTTGGAGTCCTTCGTTACGTTCGGAATTCAATATCGCACCCGTGACATAAAACAGTGCTTTATCCCCTTGGTGTATAATCTACTATTATTGCTACGAGTACGGTGACCTGTAGTTACAATAATATACCTAATAGCGTCGATAAGGACAACCGGAGATACACATTGAGTTAAAGTAAGGTACGTAGTAATTATACTTTTAGGAATTATCACCCCAGAGAAAATGGCAAAGAGAGAAATAACGTCATGTATTTGTGAAATTATTCCTCAGTTAATTTGATGATCAGATTGGCTTAACATTTGATGCTAACTGTTCCGTTACATCTGAACTGGAATTTATCATAGGATAGCGCAGAATGAGGACAGTACAGAATATGCGAGGAGATGTAATAACGCGGTTAGCGTCCGATCCATCTAATATTCTTGGACTATCTTAAATATATACCTTTCCTACGGCAACTGCGGTTGTTGCCATGTCGACGTACAGAGTCTCCCCTTTGGATCCCGGCGCTACTACTGAGAGCGGGTTGGTGCCTAATGCTGCCTGTAATCACAAAAACATGCACATACTGAATAAATGCAGTAATGCAGAATACAATTAACGGTGTTGTGTCTTGTGTTCCTAGTTGCATAGAGACATTGGAGACTGCTGATGGTGAAGTAAAGTTGTCAGGATGCGTTTTGTTGAGAGTGAGCGACCAGCATTCGTCTCTAGCTGTTATAATTTATTTATCGTATGGCAATTATTTCGAACCGTAAGATCTTCGAGAAGACAGTACCGGTTGCCAGTTTGTTGCACTTGTAGCACCACCCGGGTCCACGAGTAGGGTAGCGGCGGGTACTTCCCTACAGACGTGGTGGAACTTCAAACCTCCTTTGGCAAGCTTGACAGTTAGAAGTTTTCAAGCCGCCCGAAGGCTTCCAACTTGGCTTAACGACTGCCAGCCGGGATCAACGGCTTAGCGTGCCTTCCAAAGCACGTGAGCGCTCAAAGCGCGTTAATAACCACACAAAGCGGTCACCCATCCAACCACTGACCTCATAAATATGCAATCTATGCATCATAAATTACCTTTTTACTTCTAGTCGGCGCGAGTAAAGGGGAGGTGTTTGTGAACGCCATGCCAATTAGTCCTTTGTCTGATGCTTTCTTTGCCCAAAATCCAGCCATGCCATTGTGGTTTGATCCTGGAAGGAGAAAATATATGCGCATTGAAAAATAATGCTATTTTCAAATACTCTATTATTTGAACCTTAACCTTTAAGCCAGTACACACGCCACGTAGCCATATAGGCCCTCTCGTTGCAGGCACAAGAGGTATCACTATCTATGCATAGCTGACCTACCTACTTCGTCAGAAGGTTAGATTGATTATTGGCCTATGGGCTTGTATTGTATGTGGCAATAATTATAAAAGAAACACTGACAAAAAGACTATTCAAAATATAATAGGAGGCGTCACTCAAATTATGGCCGTTGGGGGAAAAAAAAGTTGTGTTTTTTTTATACAAACACAATGATGAACAAGCGTACGGTCTACCTGATGGTAAGCGGACACCGCAGCCTATAGACGCTCATTTCACATTTTAAATATAGTGTAAAGGCGCGCTCCTCCACAGCCCAATCCGTACAATTGCGCATAGACAATAGATTAATACGAGATTTGCTGTGGAGGGGCGCGTCATCGTGGATGCCACGCACTATATCTATAGTTCTTACCTTTAACAGTAACCCATCCTACTCCCGTCTCCTTTGCCTTCTTAATAGCGATGTCCATTGCAAAATGACTGGCGACGGCTCCAAGAGTTTGGTCTGCGTCGACCCACGCCGTGGAAGCGTTTTCCTTCAAGATCTTAGGCTGGTTGTTGGGTTTGCACGCGCCGCTAAGGATGTCGTTGATGTAAAATTCTGTAAGATCAAAATATTTCTATGCTTAGGATTACAATACAATACAAATTACTCTTTATTGCATAACCTCAAAAAAGTAACACATAACAGTACATAATGACAATGAGTCAATCGTAATGATTACGCGAACGACTACAGCAGACAACCGCTGGTGCCTACTTTTGGTAAATCACATGCTGGTGCAACCTACTAGACACCCCACACCAACCCCACACTAGCGTTTGTCACATCAGCGACAACGCAGCGGCGACGCAGTGTTGGCGCTTCGAAATCAGTGGCGTCTTTTGAGCGTCAGCGTCAACTTGATAAGTCAAGTTACCAGAGTAACCAGAGCTTTTGCAGCAGTGTAGACGCGACGTCAGTATGGTTGAAATTCTTTTTGTTGAACGTATTTCTATTAAAATGTTATTGGATTTTGAACCTTATTGTTTAACGGGTATGTAGCTTTTTAGTGGGAGATCTACTGCATCGCTCCCATACAGTACCTTTAAAAATGGTATCAAGCTATGAGCTTCACCACATCTATTCTCCAAGTAATTCTAAGCATTTCTTGTCCAAGACACAAAAAGAATTATGCCACTGCGCGGGGTGAGGGGGGTGCAAAGGTACCGGCCGACTTCCTACTTTTAAAAAAATCTACACAGTGCCAGCTGGTTACTGTAGCAAGTTTGGTATCTGTTGTGGGTAGGCCTACAAATACTTAATAAAACAGTTGCCATTCAACCCTCTTTCATTTAACACAACATGGTGGCAGCGGTGTTATTTTAAATCGAGTTTGTAGGCAATTTGGTGTTCAATCACGGTTAAAACAGTTTAATTGTGTGTCGTATAATATCGAAGTGATATTAAAGTGATATTTTAACATGGAGCACGCAAGACCGCCAACAGAACTCAGTTTGGATGGCAGCCCCGTCAGCCGGGCTGACGCATGGCGTAAATGGAAAACACAGTTCGATTTATTTCTAAAAGCATCGGGGGTGCATAAAGAAGACTCGGCTGTGCAGTCTAGTTTACTCATTAACCTTATCGGACCGGACGGTTTTGATGTTTATCAAACATTTAAGTTCGACAAAGACAGTGATAAGGAAGATGTCAAGTCACTAATAAAAAAGTTTGACGAATATTTTGGAGTCAAGTCTAACATAACATTGGCGAGATATACTTTTTTCACTCGCGATCAGGGATCCGGGGAAACGATCGGCCAGTATGTAGTGGCGCTGAAATTGCTAAGCAAAAAATGTGAATTTGGAAATTTAGAGGAATCTCTGATACGCGATCGCATCGTTTGCGGCATCAACAATGGGGTGGTGCGCGATCGGCTGTTGAGAATCGACGACCTCAACCTGGATAAGGCTATTAAAATTTGTGAAGCCGACGAGGTTTCAGTAGACGGCAATCGGTGTTTAGAGTCCCGCGGGGCGGGATCTGCGCGGGTGGATGCCGTGCGCGCGCGCGGCGTTCCCGGGCAGCGCGGCAGGGGACGGCGCGGGCGCGGCCGGGCCTGGGGCCCGCCGCCGCGCGCGGTCGGAGCGGCCGCGCGCCCGCCGCCGGCGGCGCAGGGGCGAGCGCAGTGCCACGGTTGCGGTATGCAGTGTTTACCGGGAACGTGTCCCGCTATGAATGTGCAGTGCTACGTGTGTCAAAATTACGGTCATTATGCGAGGTTGTGTAACACGCCACAAAATGTCAAAAAAATGTACGACATCGAAATTTGTGACGACGAGGCAGCCGCCGAGGACGATTGTGAGTTATTTTATGTTTCTGTGGTACAAAACGCTCCGCTCGGAGGACGGTCCGTTGATGACGAGTGGTACGAGACCTTGACTTGCAAGGGTGGTTCGGAACGTTTCAAATTGGACACGGGGGCTGACATTAACGTACTGTCCTACGAGCGGTTTAATAAGCTAGGTTATGATGATTCCGTTATACAGCAAAAACATAACATGAAGTTACAATCATATAGCGGGGACGTAATACCCATTAAAGGAATATGTTACATGAATTGGAGCCATAAATCTTATCAATATCGTCTTAAATTCGCTATAGCGAATATAAATTGTGAAAGCGTACTGGGCAAGCAGGCATGTACTCAGTTAGGATTAATTCATCGGGTTCACAGTGTCAATTTAAAAGATTACAGCGATTTATTTGAGGGCCTGGGGTGTCTACCGGGCGAGTACAGCATTGTTATCGACCCGAGCGTACCGCCGGTGGTGAGCGCGCCGCGCAAGGTGCCGCTCGCGCTGCGCGATAAGTTGCTTGACGAGTTAAACAGAATGACAGAGTTAGGTGTCATAACAAAGGTGACTCATCCTACTTCGTGGGTTAATTCTATTGTATTGGCAGCTAAGAAAAATGGTGATATTAGAATATGCCTCGATCCGCGTCCACTAAATTTAGCTATTCGCCGCGCTCATTATCAATTGCCAACCATAAGTGAACTAGCTTCAAAATTACATGGGGCCTGTTATTTTTCGGTGTTAGACGCCAATTCTGGATTTTGGGCAATACAATTAGATGACGCCAGTTCAGATTTGTGTACCTTTGGCACGCCATTCGGAAGGTACAAATTTAAAAGGTTACCCTTTGGCTTAAATTGCGCTCCAGAGGTTTATCATGCCAAAATAAAGCAGTTACTTGAAAACCTGGACGGGGTAGACTCATTTATTGATGATATCATATGTTGGGGCCGAACAAAAGAGGAACATGACAAAAGATTAGTAGCGTTATTAGAAAAGGCAAGGAGTATTAATTTAAAGTTTAATCAGAGTAAATGTAAAATATGTGTCGAGGAAGTAACGTACTTAGGTCACGTGTTTAATAAAAATGGCATGAAACCCGATACCACGAAAGTAAAGGCAATTATAGAAATGCCGCCTCCCAGTGACAGAAAGGCACTCGAGCGTTTTTTGGGCGCAACTAATTATTTATCTAAATTTATACCGAATTATTCGGATTATACAAATGTGTTAACGAGTTTACTCAAAAAAGAGGTCGCCTGGGTCTGGGATGCGGTACATCAGGACGCGTTAGACAAATTGAAAAAACTGCTTAGTGAAAGTCCGGTGCTAGCGCTGTACGACGTGCGGCAGCCGGTAGTAGTGTCGGTGGACGCCAGCAGTGTGGCGCTGGGCGCCGTGCTGCTGCAGGGCGGGCGGCCCGTCGAGTACGCGTCGCGCATGCTCACCGACACGCAGGTGAGGTACGCTCAGGTGGAAAAAGAGATGCTGGCAATAGTGTTCGCTTGTGAAAAGTTTCGACAGTACATTTACGGAAAAGAAAATGTAATTGTTGAAACTGATCACAAGCCGCTGGAAAGTTTATTCAAAAAACCATTAGAGTCAGTCCCAGTACGCTTGCAACGAATGTTACTTCGTGTGCAAGGCTTAGGTCTGTCGGTTGTTTACAAACCCGGCAAATATATGTACTTGGCGGACACTTTGTCACGCGCATCTCTGCCAGAGAAATATGACGAAAATATTAGCAACGGAATCACGTACCAGGTAAATTTATTGATGAGTCATGTGAATATGTCGAAAAACAAGTTAAATACTGTAAGAATGGAAACATTAAAAGATAAGGTATTCATACAGTTGTCAAACTATATTGTTAATGGCTGGCCAAATAATAAATACGAGGTATCGGAAGATGTAAAATGCTACTGGTCAATGAAAGATGAGCTGTGTATAATAGATGATATAATATTTAAAAATTATTTGGTCTTAATTCCGAGTTCTATGAGAGGTGAAATGCTTAAAATCATTCACGAAGGTCATCTTGGCATTGATCGCTGTAAGAAACGAGCAAGGCAAGTGCTGTTTTGGCCGAGTATTAATAAAGAAATTGAGATGTATGTGAAACATTGCTCAACTTGCCAAGAATTGTCAAACGCACCGAGTAGGGAACCACTATTGCCATTTGAGATACCGCAGTTACCTTGGTGCCAAGTAGGAACAGATATCTTTGAATATTCAAAAAAATATTACTTGATTATCGTTGATTATTATTCTGGTTTTGTCGAAGTTGCTAAATTAAATAACATTACGAGTGCATCGGTTATTCAGTGTTTAAAAGAGAACTTCGCTAGATATGGAATTCCGCAGAAAGTGATCAGCGATAACGGCACGCAGTTTACGAGCAGGGACTTCAAACGGTTTGCAGTAGACTGGGAGTTCGAACACACAACCACCTCACCCAATTATGCCCAAGCAAACGGGAGGAGTGAACGAGCGGTTCAAACTGTTAAAAATATCCTTAAAAAGTCAATACAAAGTGGTTCGGATTTTTATTTAAATTTATTGAGTTACCGCAATACACCTCGTGAAAACTTAAGTTCTCCCGCCCAAATGTTAATGGGACGCATACTTAGGTGCAGGTTACCAGTCCATCCCGACCTGCTGCAACCCAAACCGGTGCCGGCCGATCAACATAACATCATTACTTATAATCAACAAAAAAGTAAAAAGTATTACGACCAACATTGTAAAACATTACCTAAATTAAAAACAGGTGACAATGTTATTGTGCTAGAAAAAAATTATAGAATGCGAGGTCAAGTTGTATCAGAGTGTGATTCGCCGAGATCTTATTTGGTTAAAAACAAGAGAGGCATTTACCGCCGCAATAGAAGGCATTTAATCAAGTGTGAACCGGATATCCCGGGAACCTCGGAGTCACACTCACCTACTCAGCAAAATGAGTCAGATGGAGGGATATCGCCTAATGACGAGCGATATTCATCCGCGGGGTCATTGGACAATGAAGTTGTTGAATCACATTCGCCAATGATAACCATTAGAAAAAAAAATCTAAACATGTTTCCATCTACATCTTAAGTCTTAATGTACCTAACATCTTAAATCTTACGATTAAAGTAAATAGGTACTAATAATACCCGTATGGTTGGTATTCTTTTGTTGAACGTATTTGTGTTACAATGTTATTGGATTTTGAACCTTATTGTTTGAGCGGTGAGGTGGCTTTTTGAAGGAGTTGCTTTGGAGCAATTCGTTCAACTGAAATATTTAAGTTATACTTATCTTAAGTTAAGTTTAAAAGCTGTTAAGTAATCTGTTGCTATTTATTTTTAAATACAACAATTGGTGAGAGTACTAAAATAAAATTATACAGTAACATCTGTTTCACTGTTTCATAAACAAACAGTGCCCAACACCCATCACAGTCCTTGTGCCACTGTAATAAGGTACAAAGATGGTCAGTTAATAGTATCCTCGATGGCATTACTATAACATAGCAACAAATTATTATTATTTTTTCTTGTACCCCTATTAAGGGGATGTAGGATAGGCAAGTTGTAAATTAAATTTATACTTAGATATGTGTGGTGAAGGGATTAGCAATTAATAATTCTATTTCTTTTAAGGGGAAGATGTTGTGGGTAGGCCTACAAATCTATACATATAATAAAGCAGAAGAGGGTCAAAAATCTGTACATTGAAGATATAAGAAAAAAAATCGATTGAGGGGTCTTAGAATCGATAACAGAACACATTTCAACGGTTTTTAGAATTCATGTCTGTTTGTCTGTTTGTCTGTCTGTTTATTTGTCTAACTATCACGTGAAAACTAGCGAATGGATTTTAATGCAGCCTTCAATAATATGTTTATTGGATCTTCGGCGAGGTTATAGGCTATAAAAATCATATAGATTGGGGATTAAAAGGGGTGAAAACAGGGGTTGAACTTTGTATGGGAAGTCCTTCAATTCGTGATTTAAAGGCTTGAAAATTGGTAAGCATCTACTTGGAAGCAAAGGAAAAAGAACCCCATTCAAACATTGTGCAATAAACAGATAGTATTTGAAAAAACGGGGGACGAAATATACTTGAGAGGCCAATGACAAAAAAACAAAAGTCCCTCAAACCATATTAACTGTTTGATATGAGAGATCTAATTATGTTGGACAGTCGGTCGCTATCAATATTCACAAACCTAGGTATACCAGTCTTACTATGCAAGCTCGGTGTTTTTTTTTTGTTTTCGATGGAGGGTACCTCTACCTACCTACGCAGAGCAGCGGGCTCTCGGTTGCATGGTAAGACTTGCGGCATGTATACGTATGCGCGTGATTGAAATAATTTGAGTTGGCCGAGTTGCATCAACTTTATTAGTTTAAAAAGCCATTTTACTGTTCCAATAATAAGGTTCAAAATATATAAATTTAAATATTAATATTTTTGTATAAAATCTTTTTTTGGGGTGCTGATTACAATTACAACAATGATATCCATTTTCAAATGCAAGATGGCGGACATTTATTTTCTTAATAATCGTTATGGGATATGTTTGAGGTTCTTCGGGGTACGGGGATAACAGGAGTGGGGAAGGGGGGGACCGTTCTCAAAGCCAGAAAATAAACGAAATCGCAGTTCGCATCGAAGTAAAGTTTGTCAAAGTTGCAAATTTGGATGAACTAACTGATCCATACAACATACCGAAGACCGGCCGGGTCAGACTTTCCACATTTAGGGTATATAGGTATTTGTTAGTAAAATATAGGTATGTAACAATAAACATTATGTATGACCAAATTCGAAATTCATAGGCCGATAGAAAACAAAAACTCAATCTCAGAAAATCACACATCTCCCAGGAACAACCAGGGTGGGTGCGCTATCAACCTGGGCCTCTACTCCACCTTTGAATGTGAAAGAACAAACAAAGGTAGTAAGGTTCTCCAATAATTTTTAAACAAAAAAATATGTATTCAACCACCGACAACTATTTTTTTTCTTTTAAATTTTGCGCTCGCTGCGCTCGCGTTTACATCTACATTCCTTAATGCGTAAGAAGTCTTTTCCGCACCCTGCATCACAATGTTCTAAAAGTTTCACGCTCGCTTCGCTCGAGTTTTCATCTACATGACTTGATGCGTATAAAGTCTTTTCCACACATGCATTACAAATATTACAATGTTCGAAAAAATTTGCGCGCGCGTTTTCATCTACATTACTCGATGAATATGGAGTATTTTCCGCACATGCATCATAATGTTCGAAAATTTTCGCGCGCGCTACGCTCCCTACATTACTTAATGCGTGTGAAAAATATTCCGCACCTTTTTTTTCTTTTTTTTTCCTCACCTGTATCATAATGTTCCAAATAATTTGCGCTCGCTTCGCTCGCCTTTTTAACTACATTACTTGATGCGTATGAAGTCTTTTCCGCTCCTGCATCATAATTTTCACGCTCGCTGCGCTCGCGTTTTCATCTACATTACTTATACTTAATGCGTATGAAGTCTTTTCCGCGCCTGCATCATTATGTCCGAAAATTTTGCGCTCGCTTCGCTCGCGTTTTCATTAACATAACTTGATACGTGTAAAGTATTTTCCGCAACTACGTACATCGCAATGATCGAAAATTTTCGCGCGCGCTACGCTCTCTACAATACTTGATGCGTATGAAGTCTTTCCGCGCCTGCATCATAGTGTTCGAAACATTTCACGCTCGCTGCGCTCGCGTTTTCATACATTACTTAATGCGTATGAAGTCTTTTCCGCACCTGCATCATCATGTCCGAAAATTTTCGCGCTCGCTTCGCTCGCGTTTTCAGTTACATAACTTGATACGTGTAAAGTATTTTCTGCACCTACATCGTAATGTTCGAAAGATCGTAATGTTCTCGCTACGCTCGCGTTTTCATCTGCATAACTTAATCCGTATGAATATTTTCCGCGCCTGTATCATAATGTTCCAAACATTTCGCGCTCGCTTCGCTTGCCTATTTGACTACATTACTTGATGCATATAAAGTCTTTACCGCACCTGCATGATTATGCCCCAAAATTTTCCGCTCGCTACGCTCGCGTTTTCATCTACATGACTTAATGCGTATGAAGTATTTTCCACACCTGTATCATAATGTTCCAAATAATTAGCGCTCGCTTCGCTCGCCTTTTTAACTACATTACTTGATGCGTATGAAGTCTTTTCCGCGCCTGCATCATAATGTTCGAAACATTTCACGCTCGCTGCGCTCGCGTTTTCATTTGCATGATTTAATGCGTATGAATATTTTCCGCACCTGTATCATAATGTTCCAAACATTTCACGCACGCTTCGCTCGCTTTTTTAACTACATTACTTGATGCATATAAAGTCTTTTCCGCACCTGCATCATTATGTCCGAAATTTTTCGCGCTCGCTACGCTCGCGTTTTCATGTACATGACTTAATTCGTATGAAGTATTTTCCTCACCTGTATCATAAAGTTCCAAATATTTCGCGCCCGCTTCGCTCGCCTTTTTAACTACATTGCTTGATACGTGTGAAGTCTTTTCCGCGCCTGCATCATAATGTTTGAAATATTTCGCGCCCGCTGCGCTCGCGTTTTCATCTACATTACTTCATGCGTTTGTAGTATATTCCGCACCTGCATCATTATGTTGGAAACATAGGGAAGGACATGGGACACCGCAAGGGGGTGGAAGAGAGATAACTAGCTTAGCGCCTAAAATAAAAGAATAGCAAAAACATTCTAATACGATGACTGAGTTCTACGCAGACGAAGTCGCGGGCAAAAGCTAGTACTTAATAAAACAGTTGCCATTCAACCCTCTTTCATTTAACACAACAGTATCATTTTCGTATAAACTGAACATGTAGAATTCATTTCCGGTATTTATTTTAATCACTAGCTTTTGCCCGCGACTTCGTCTGCGTAGAACTCGCGTCATCGCGTTAGAATATTATTTCATTCTTCTATTTCAATGCGCTTACCTAGTTATCTCTCTTCCATTCTAACTTAAACCCCGTTAAGGGATGATTTCCGGGATAAAAGTATCCTATATCCTTCCCTAGGACCCAAACTATATCCATACCAAATTTCATCTTAATCGGTTGACCATTTTAAGGGGAAACAGGCAGACAGAGTTACTTTCGCATTTATAACCCGCCCCGGTTTCGCACGGGTAGTCCAGTTTTAAATTTATTTATCTAAGCTTTTGCCTGCGACTTCACTCGCGTGAATATCCATTATCCATATCAACTTCTACACCGTATTTCGCCGGGTTGTCTCGCCAAACATTGCGCACGCCGGCTCAATTTATTTTATTATTTATTATTATAAAAGGTACAATCTTACAAATAACGTCTGTCCCACAAAACGGTTTTCACAGTTTGACTGTGGGATCTGAGTCTCTTCGGTAACTATAAATTCACATATATAACTATTACTATGTATCTACTATGCTATCTATAAAATACTTGAACAGTTTTCTTTTAAATATTGCCCTATTGGCCTCCCACATCCCACATGAAACATGACAGAGGACTAAATATATTTTATTATAGATGTAGATGAAAACGCTCGCGAGCGAAGCGAGCGCGAAACTTTTCGGATATTCTCATACGGGTGTGGAAAATACTTCATACGCATCAAGTAATGAAGATGAAAACGCGAGCGTACGGCGCGCGAAAATTTTCGAACATTATGATGTAGGTGCGGAAAATGCTCATCAAGTAATGTAGAGAACGCAAACGCAGCGAGCGCGAAATTTTTCGAACATTATGATACAGGTGCGGAAAATACTACACACTCATCAAGTAATGTGTATGAAAACGCGAGCGCAGCGAGCGCGAAATATTTAGAACATTGTGATGCCGGTGCGGAAAATAATTCATACGCATCAAGTCATGCAGATGAAAACGCGAGCGAAGCGAGCGCGAAATTTTTCGAACATTATTATGCAGATGCGGAAAATAATTCATACGCATCAAGTCATGCAGATGAAAACGCGAGCGAAGCGAGCGCGAAATTTTTCGAACATTATTATGCAGGTGCGGAAAATACTTCATACGCATCAAGAAATGAAGATGAGATCGCGAGCGTAGTGAGCGCGAAATGTTTCGAACATTATGATGCAGGTGCGGAAAATACTTCATAAGCATCAACTATAATGCAGATGAAAACGCGAGTGTAGGGCGCGCGAAAATTATCGAACATTATGACGTAGGTGCGGAAAATACTCATTAAGTAATGTAGATGATAACGCGAGCGCAGCGAGCGCGAAATTTTTCAAACATTATGATGCAGGTGCGGAAAATACTTCACACTCATTAAGTAATGTATATGAAACGGAAGCGCAGCGAGCGCGAAATGATTCGAACATTCTGATGCAGGTGCGGAAATGACATCATTCGCATTAACTATAATATAGATGAAAACGCGAGCGTACGGCGCGCGAAAATTTTCGAACATTATGATGCAGGTGCGGAAAATACTTCATTCTCATGAAGTTATGCACATGAAAACGCGAGCGCAGCGAGCGCGAAATTTTTCGAACATTATGATGCCGTTACGGAAAATACTTCCTACGTATCAAGCAATGTAGATGAAAACGCGAGCGCAGCGAGCGCGAAATATTGAACAAAAAAGAATTTGTTGACCTATCAAGTGGCTTTGTAAAGAGGTAGTTGAATAGATATTTTTTTGTTCATAAATTATTGGAATACCTTTCAAAGTTCAAAGTGCTTTATTCTAAAACATAGGTATAACTGAATACCTACTTTGGTTTGGTCTGTTCTTTCACTTTCGAGGATTGAGTAGAGGCCTAGGTTGATAGCGCACCCACCCTGGTTGCTTCTGAGAGGTATGTGATTTTCTGAGAGTTGTTTTTAGGGTTCCGAACCCGAAGGGTCCAAAGGGAACCCTATTGGTGACGCCCAGATGTCCGTCCGTCGTCTGTCACACAGGTTTTACAGCCAAACTGTTGGAGCTACAGGTTTCAAATTTACACAGTATAAGCATCTTGTTGGCCCAAAACCATACAAATAGTCACAAATTATTTTTAATGTTTTTAAGGGGGGCTCCCATACAGATAAAGGGGGGCGTGAAAAATTTTTTTTATCCTACCCTATCGAGTGGGGTATCGTTGCTTTGAGCTCATTGAGTAGATATTTACTATATTTTTTATTGAAAAAAATATTGGAAAACAAAGGAATGAGAAGCCACCAATGTCAGCTTTTTTTACGATTTTTTTTTTAATAAATATTTTTAAATATTTGTGGGCAATCTTACACAAATCAACCTAGTCCCAAACTAAGCAAAGCTTGTACTATGGGTACTAAGCGACGATATACATACTTATATAGATAAATAAGCTCATCACACAAATAAATGCCCTTTTGTTCCGCGTCCGTTCCGTAAATGCAATTTTTTAACTTCCCAAACCCCTATAAACTTAAAATTTGGTAATAATGATTGTTATTACGTATATTTTACTAACAAATAGTAATATATTGATAAATTACATTTTTTCCTTTGAAATTTCCTTATTTCTCCTATAAAAACCAACTTAACTTTGCGGTCGGTTCGGAACCCTAAATGTGCGAAGTCCGACTCGCACTTGGCCGGTTTTTTTTGCTTCCAATCCGCCTGTGACTTTCGAATTTGGTTATACTTGATGTTTATTGTTATGTAGGTATGTATGTTTTAATAACGAATACCAATATTCCCTAAATTTATGTCTGTTACGCGCTGAACGTATTTTATACATTTTGCTGACGGAAAACGCAACTAATCGGCACCTCGAAGAACCTCAAAGATGACACCCATATCGATTATGAAGAAAAGTAAATAAGTAAATGTCCGCCATCTTCGATTTGAAAATGGATAAGTATCATTCTTGTAATGAGCACCTCAAAAAACAATATTTTATACAAAAATGCGCATACTTAATATATAGGTAGTACATGTCGCAAGTGCTACCATGCAACCGAGAGCCCGCCGCTCTGCGTAGGTAAGGTATCCCCAATCGAAAACAAAAAAAAACCAAGGTTGCGTAGTAACTTAGTAAGGTTTGTGAATATTGATAGCCACTGACTAACCAACATAATTAGATCTCTCATTTCAAACAGTTAATATGGTTTGAGGGACTTTTGTATTTTTGTCTATAGCCTTGAGAGGCAGAGGTATTGTTATTTCACCCCCCATTTTTTCAAATACTATCTGTTTATTATACAATGTTTGAATGAGGTTCTATTTACTTTGCGTCCATGTATATACTTACCAACTTTCAAGCCTGTAAATCATGAACTGAAAGACTTCTCATACAAAGTTTAACCCCTCTTTTCACCCCCTTTCATCCCTAACCTGTATGATTTTTATAGCCTATAACCTGGCCGAAGATCCAATAAACATATTAGTGAAGGCTGTATTAAAATCCATTCGCTAGTTTTCGCGTGATAGTTAGACAAATAAACAGACAGACAAACAGACAAACAGACACGAATTCTAAAAATAGTTGAAACGTGTTCTGTTATCGATTCTTAGACCCCTCCATCGATTTTTTTACTAATATCTTCAATGTACAGATTTTCGACCCTCTTCTGCTTTATTATATGTATAGATTTTCATAGTAATAATTTTTGAATAAATCGTGAAATAGTGAAAAACTCGCACCTGTTTTTTTGCTTTGGGAGCCAATTACTTTTGTATAAAGCAAAACTTCAAGCAACAAAAAATACTAAGTTATAGCGCATTTTATGCAGATTCTAACCGTATAAATAACAAGACCCTGCTTTTGCAAGAACATGTTAAATAAAATTTTAACTCTCAGTGGTGGCGACTTCCGGACGTTGCGGTGAGAGACAATCTCCTATACTATAACAAAATGGTCCGCATTACTCGCGTCCACAATTATTATTTTTAATTCCTATGTAGAAACAAATCGGCCAAGTGCAATTCGGACTCGCGCACGAAGGGTTCCGTACCATTAGCAGTAAAAATGACAAAAAAATCATGTATGTTGTATGGGAGCCCCCTTAAAAAAATATTGGTTTGAAATTTTTCAACGTTGCCAGGTTGGCACCCCTTGACATCCCGCGCTTGGCGCCCATTGCCATCCGGCGCCTGGGGCGGCCGCCCCACCCTTGGGCCGGCCCTGGGCGGCACATCTTACCGAGTCTGTTCATGCCGTGACTGGGATGTCCTATCCTATCTGCCTGAAGTAACAGCTCTGCCTGTTGCTCGGCCGCTTTTGCTGCTGTCCCTACCGCCTTGAGGCACTCCGTCATGAACCGCAGAGCGTCTGGTGTCGCTACTTTGCCCATGGTTGTGGAGATTCTGGAAGCAGTTAGGGGGATTATGCGTCAAACAGTAATATTTTACTGATATCCTGATTTTTGTATTTGCTGCGCGCACTCATTTTAACTTTATATGTAGCGATATCTCTTTTTCTTCTACATCGCGAGAGAGATTATATGTGAACGACGTTTGAGGATGAACGTCCTGTGACATGGAAACGAAGTCCGTTCCTCTATTTTCTCCGTTTCTGTCGCTCGAATTTGGAAGTGTGACAGATAGGGCGATACACGAACGAACTTCGTCATTATTTTGATTTGTAGATTTCAATCATCGCGTGGATTTAAATAAATTGGCAAGGTGATAGTCAGCAGCGGTCCGATACCGGAATTATTACGTTCTTTTTCGTTCTTTGGTTTATTATTCTATTTTGAATGGGACAATCTAATCTAATATAATAGTATTTTTTTGTAATTAGTTTTGATATGTTCGTAGTTTTAAGTGATTTCATGTTATTATAATTATATTTGTTTCGTTATTTTATATACCTTTAAATTCTTGTAATTATATGCTAATAAAGCTTAATAATCATCTAATACGACGTTGTTACCCAAAAAGATGATTCAGTCTTGTAGGTAAAGATCATAAAAATAATTCAAAATATTAGGCTATATCGGGGTTTTTTAAAAATACCGGTTCCGATCCCTGTTAGTCAGAAACCCCCAGGAAGAACAGGATAGTTTTTATCCCGGAAATCATTAGGTAGAAGTTTGTTTATGATGCTTATTAATCTTGCACCTAAACAATTATGCAAAAAAAGATAAATTATTCTAAGATACTACCTACAGATGAAATCGCGGTTGAGACTTGGATACTTCGAGAGATTCAATACTGAGGATATAACAATGTTACCTACGGCGTCGCCGCGGATCCTTATCAGTTAAAAACACTCATCTTTTTAGGCCATTTTCTGTGTGAATTGACGCGTATCTTGACATTCTCAGAACTGTTGCGGCCTAATATCATAGAATAATAGATGTCATTTAAAATACCTATGTACATAGGTGATGACGATGATTATCGCATCCTTTAATCAGTTTATTGGAATCATCAAACTTGTCATAATTTAACTTCAAAACGTATAATAATTGTCATCATCAGCATCCTCCTAGTGTTATCCCAGTACAGTTGCATCCTGAAGGATGCATGGGGTCCGCTACCTAATCCCAAGACTTGGCGTAGACACTTATAGTTTTTACTAAAGCGACTAACATCTGACCTTCCAACGCGAGGGGAAACTAGACCTTATTGGGATTGGGCTTGTCAAGTGAGTGGCCAACTTGACTGTTAGAAGTTCTCAAGCCGCCCGAAGGCCCCCCAACTTGGCTATAAAACGTATAATTGTGAGGCCTCTTAACAGGTTAATTAAGTAACCAGCCAGTGTCTGGGGCATTATGACAAGGTTAAATTGGTTGAATCGAAGTATCCCAGAGCCACGACCGATTAATTGGTCAAGATACATAAGAGAATTTATATTAAATAGTTTTATACTAAATGATAATGAATAACACTTTTCTTAATCAAACATTTAGCTAGTTGTCTGTTTACTGTGTTATTAATGTTATTATACCAATGTTCACTTACCTAGTTCGCCGTAGGGACAGATACAGCAGTGGTATAATTAGCCAAGGGGCTTGCAGTGGGCGGCGCGCGTCGCTTTAAATGCCTACCGCTCGCTCGGCCCGGGGCCGGCCGTCAGTCGAGGGCCGCCCGCCGCCGCGCGGACGCGTCTATATGCACGTTACCGCTGCCGCCGCAGACTAGAACGCGACGAGCGACGAGTCGATAGCCCTAGCGCTACACGTGCCGCGTGTGAATGAATACAAGTTATACGATAGACAGAGATGCACAGAGTAGGCATGTTTTTTATACCTAAACGCCGTTTTTGTTAGAAAGTGAAGCTTCTGTACTTGTACTATTACTTATTCTGTGACTTAGCGTATCGCGATTTGGGGGAAAGAATTGGAATCATATCATGAATACCTACTCTAGTCCAAACTCTGTATTTTTACTGCGCAGTGCGCGCATTTCGATAAGTGGATAGCATGATAGCTTATATGTATACCTATCCATTTGTCTTTTACTAGCTACTTAGTAACTAGGTAATATAGTTATAAGTACGAGTACCAAAGGGACAAATGCTTTACCTACGTGATAAAATGTCGAACATGATATAATAATGATCATTGAGTTGAGACCTACTTGATGTCATATTGAAACTCTGACTTGCTCTGATAAGTCATCATCATGTCATCATTTAGCCGCTAAATAGATGAGCGCTTTTTAACTGATAAGCACATATTTGTGCAAACATTTGATAAGAATATAAATGTGTACTTAAACATATTTTTGTAGTCTGCTAGATACATATATCTCAATGGCTAGATATTAGCCGATACTTCAAATTCGTAGACGATATCGTCATCGACTACTCATTTTATTTGTAAATACACATTTATTCTTAATTTATTTTATTTGTTTTATATGGTATGTCAATTGCCGTTCAAAATTACACATTAACTTTATAAAACCGGATTTTATTAACGCTTCGAATTTCTTACTGTCAAACTACTTAGGTACCTATCTATACTTTGTTATGACAACAAATCCATACGAATACGGAATGAGACAACCTTGACTGCCGCATAAAATTATAACCTGCCAAGCTAAATTAAGCCTTATTACTATACCCCGAGAAACTAATTAACTAGATATTTAAAAACTATAAAAACTTACCTAACGTAAATGACAAACTTGTGAAAGAAAAGTTACAATAATAAAAACAAGTGACGCGAGTAGCCTGTTCGACTGTGCGATGCTAACTAAATGATGAACTCATTCAACATAGTATGCTATGCTAGAGCTATATGTATTCTTACTGACTTGCTTGATGAACCAGAGAAAGGTTGATTTTTCTGCCCGTACTTGATATGAATCTATAGTTTTAGTTATACTGGCGCGATAAGTCAGGTTAGTTTAGATAGGTTGTGAACAGCAATTGATTGGCGGAGATGTAATTAAACGTTTTGATAGTACTGATAGTTTTCTTAAGTATGTTTGTGGTAGTGTAACCAGCTGTTAACTGATAACGTATTGACTTGTTATATAATGTTGTTAATATGGTTGTAGGTACTTTGTTTCGCAGACAGAAGTTTCGCAGATGTATTGTTTCGCAGAATTTTCATTTCATGGAAAACATTTTTTTACGCGAGGGTCGCAGTTCTTGCCTAATCTAACCTACTTTTCTGGTAGACCTAATTGGGTTCTACACAAAAGCATTTTATCTGTACCTAAAAAATTTACGGTTTCTGAAAAAAAAGTTGAAAATTCTGCGAGACAATACATTCTAAATTTTTCTGCAAAACAAGTGGACACCTGTTAATATAAATACGAGTAGCAGTCACCTGAATGAAGAAAATGCAAGCATCACAAATAACCCCGTTCAATCGTCATAAACATAGTATTTATTGAAAACGTTACTAGTGTCGATTGAAACTTGAAAAAAATACAGTACATTTTTTATCGTCTTGTCCACTCCAAACACTCCGATAACAAATATTTACTAAACTGATACCTTATATCATTTTTTTCACGTAGTTACTTATAAATATTTATAACCTAACATGTTCTTAACGCAAACTTAAAATCTAGTAAGGTAATATGTACCAAGATTAGCTTACCTACTTAAACGAGATTGCATCTCAACTAATGCAATCTCATTTTACAAAAACATATCATTGTCACATTATTTATCTTATTTTATTAAATGGAATATACAGTCCACATTGTCCACAAGTGTAGACACCTTGTTTTGTTTTCATTATGTAATAATATAGATAACGATAATTACTTAAGACGAGTTTCCACAGTTTGGTTACATCTCCGTTAGTAAGTTGCACGCGTAATTTGTGATTTTCAATTGAAAGGTAAGTATTGCTTTACTCACTAAAATAAAAAAAACAAGAACTTTAACGCTTTAACATCACGGAAAACCTTAACGGCCCGACCACAATTTCGAGCGCCGGCGGTTTTTCTAATAACTTGCGTGTGATACCAACTAACCGCCAGTGCGTTAGGCGTTTCGACCGTGCAATGAACAGTAGCTCTACTATAAGTTTTTTCGAAACATTAACTAATTCGAACGCGTTTGCGTTTTGTCTCAAAATGTATGAAAACGCTCTCACCGAGTTTGAAATACGCGCGTTCATCGGTTAGCAACAAATGTTATACTCGCCGGTTTAGTTTCCACTAGTGACCACCAGAGGCGCTGTTCAAGTTTTCATACCACTTTCATACATTTTGAGACAAAACGCAAACGCGTTCGAATTAGTTAATGTTTCGAAAAAACTTATACTAGAGCTACAGATTTAAATCGCTTACCACGCCGCAATTAGCGCAAACTCGTGACCGGGCTGTAGCAGGGCATTTCCCCTATTTTTTTTTCGGATCTCGGTGATTTTGGGTTTTCTGACTCAGAATCAAGAGTACTATAGATTCAGATGAAGAACAAAAAATGTCTTTGATTTTCCATACAAATTTTAGGTGTCAGTTTATTGTGTTGTATAGAGTGGGCAAGTTTCTGATACTTACTTATTTATAACTATCTTTTGAACATGACTTCGATTAACTAATATGTTTCTAGTTATTAACATTGTTATAAGTAGGTACTCGTACATAACTAATAGATTGCATTTGCATGCTTTCTTTTCCTTGTAAGTATCGATTACCCACTGAGCAGAGAAATTAGCCCGGTGGGCATTCGATACTTCCGTGCGACAGAGCAATATGATAATGTTATTAAGTTAAAAGATGCAAATTGATATATATTTTCTTGATATAATTATTACATTTTATTATTTTGATAAAAAAGCTACAAAGTACGTCTTAATTAAACACATCTACTAAAGAAATAAAAACTAATCAAATTAACCGCCCCTTGCCATTTTATGATTTAAATTAAATTACACCTTGTATATAACTATGTTGCAGTCCTAGTACCTAACTACTAAGATATTTTTGTATGGAGTGTTTCTGTGTGTGGCAAAACTTAATATTGAATATAACGGCAGTTAGACTTCCGAGAATAACCGCAAGCCTATCGGTTGCAACACCAGCGTCCATATATAATCCCTATCGTGTAACATTTCAGCTCAATCATGCCAGAGGTCCGCATAGACGAGGTATCGAGGTTCATGAGAGAATGCCTCCAGGCTACGGGAGTGCCCGAGCAAGAGGCGAGGGAACATACAGCGTTGTTGCTGCACGCGGACTTGACTGGACACTACAGCCATGGACTCAACAGACTTGGTGAGTCTAGGTTTATGCGCTTCCATGCCGTGAGAGTGTAGCGAGAGGCGAGGGAACATACAGCGTTGTTGCTGCACGCGGACTTGACTGGATATTACAGCCATGGACTCAACAGACTTGGTGAGTCTAGGTTTATGCACTTCCATGCCGTGAGAGTGTAGCGATAGGCGAGGGAACATACAGCGTTGTTGCTGCACGCGGACTTGACTGGACACTACAGCCATGGACTCAACAGACTTGGTGAGTCTAGGTTTATGCGCTTCCATGCCGTGAGAGTGTAGCGAGAGGCGAGGGAGCATACACAGCGTGGTTGCTGCACGCGGACTTGACTGGATATTACAGCCATGGACTCAACAGACTTGGTGAGTCTAGGTTTATGCGCTTCCATGCCGTGAGAGTGTAGCGAGAGGCGAGGGAACATACAGCGTTGTTGCTGCACGCGGACTTGGCTGGACACTACAGTCATGGACTTAACAGACTTGGTAAGTCAAGGGCCATGAGTCTCAGGGCTACGGGATTGCCAGAGCAAGAGGCGAGGGAGCATACAGGGTCGTTGCTGCACGCGGCTTCACTGGACACTACAGCCATGGACTCAACCGACTTGGTAAGTCAAGGTCCATAAGTCTCAGTGCTACGGGAGTGCCAGAGCAAGAGGCGAGGGAGCATACAATGTCGTTGCTGCACGCGGCTACACTGGACACTACAGCCATGGACTCAACCGACTTGGTAAGTCAAGGGCCATGAGTCTCAGGGCTACGGGAGTGCCAGAGCAAGAGGCGAGGGAACATACAGCGTTGTTGCTGCACGCGGACTTTACTGGACACTACAGCCATGGACTCAACCGACTTGGTAAGTCAAGGGCCATGTGTCTCAGGGCTATGAGAGTGCCAGAGCAAGAGGCGAGGGAGCATACAGTGTCGTTGCTGTACGCGGCTTCACTGGACACTACAGCCATGGACTCAAAATACTTGCTGAGTCGAGGTTTGTGTGCTTCCAGCCCGTAAGAGTGGTCATTTTATTACGAAATATTTTTGCAAATTTATACAATGTAGCAAAAGGCGCTGGCGGCTGGGCGTTCGGGTCGTTGCGCCGCAGAAAACAGTAAGTCAGTAAGCAAAGGCGCTTGAGATTGCCCAATGACAAGCGTTATCTAGTACCTATACCTAGGTAGTTACTGAAAATCGGGTGTAAGTACATATTATTGAAAACGATGCGAGCCGATGTATACACAGAATTATATACTAAGATGGTTTTTTAATCACAAAACGCCGCGCTATCATTGAAATTAGTGCACATTAAGGCACACGCCTCAAATCTTCTCCCTTGCAGACTTCTACATCACAGATTTGGAGTCGGGAAGGACCAATCCGAATGGAAAACCTGTGGTCCTCAAAGAGAACGCTTGCACGGCGTGGGTGGACGGTGGAAACGCGCTCGGGGCCACTGTCGGGAACTTCAGCATGGATCTGGCTATTAAGAAGGCTAAGGAGGCTGGCGTGGGCTGGGTGGCCACTAAAGGTAAGCCATATACACGGCATCTAATATCTTTACGTATTATGTCCTACCTTACTTATACCTTATTTTATGTCCTTGTTATAAAAATCCATTAGACCAAATATCAGACCAAATTATAGTATTTTATTTTATACCACAACCACGGTGGCAAACAATGGAGTCTAGTGACTCTAGTTAAGAATTTAATTCACACTACTATTTATTTATCGTATGGGATTTATTTCGAACCGTGAGATATACTACTGATCGACCATTTATTTTTTTAAATTTATAATAACAATACATCTATTCTTACAGTTTCCCAATGCGATAGTGTAGCAAATTGTTTCACAAGAAGTATACATAGAGTATTACATGACGCTAAAACTTAGGTATTGGGTGAGGATTAGTTGTCTCTATAACTAAAAACACAGCGCGTCTTCAAGAGCTAATGACCGCCAGGAAAACAACAGCACTACGTATATTTGTTGATTGTCCCCTAATATTTGGTTAATAGCTGGAAGAGATCCCTCATAGGGATAAGTTCGCCTTTGTACTTTAATCTTATGTGACATGTATATTGTTTTAACCTGTTTTGTGTACAATAAAGTGCTTACATACATACATACATATTTATTAAAAAATAAACTTGTTTTTTTAGGGAGCACTCATTTCGGTATGGCTGGTTGGTGGGCTCAAAGAGCGGAGAAGCAAGGCCTGATCGGCATGGCGTTCACCAACTCATCCCCTCTAATGGTGCCCACCAGGGCTAAAGACGTAAGTTTCAAATGTCTTTTCAGGCCACGCATAAAGCACTAGTCCCTCCGCCGGCCAGCAGCGAGTACTCTCATAGTAATTTTACTCGTTTTCTCGCTCAAACTAGTAGAATTACTATGAGAGTACTCGTACGGCGGTGGGACTAGTGCCTTCTGGACCTACTGGTACACCACCCTGATCCAAAATATGAGCAGCTTGAGTTATTTAATTGTCTGAACTGAAGGCAATCCTACGAAATAATCAAATCCTAATTTTGAATCAAATCAAAGATGATTAGGTATATAAAAGAAGAATAGTAAGTATTTACTGATCAAATATAAAATTCCTATTGATTGTAAACTTTTTTACTCATCTTTTTTATAATTTTTTGCTGTTATAAGTACTACTTTATATTTATTTACTTACCATTTCAGGGCGCACTTGGTACAAACCCCATAGCAATGGCGGCTTCGGCCAGTGGAGGGGATTCCATCGTTGTAGACATGTCTAGTACAGCCGTCGCCATGGGCAAGGTATGATAACTTTTAAGGCGCTACACTGAGAAATTTAGAAACTTTGAAACGCTGTTCTGCCCAGACGAGGAAACAATAGGGACTGATTTTCAGATATATTATTCTTGACTAAGTATATGATTGTGGTACCTTCTGACAATAGCCGAAACATAATTGCTTAAAATTTTCTCGATAGAAAAGAAATCCAAAGATGAGTCTATATTTTTCTTTTTTTTACTCAGCCTACTAAAACAACGCATTATTAAATAACACGATTAAGTTAATATGATGGTACCTATTTTACCTCATCTACTTAGGTACTGACAAGAGAAAATTTAATAAATCTGCACACAGTCAGATATTTATCGATATAATTGTCTAAAAAAGCCATTCCCAGAGAGGGTTGCATCCCGTTTTGTCGTGAACGAAAAACATACGCGCGTCTCTTTCAATCAATATATCGCCTTAAGTATTTTATTGAGATTTTAGTTTCAGTAGATACCCAACTAGCAAAGTAGTCATATAAGATTGGGCTTATTCAGCTAATAAATCATATAAAAGTCATGTAAACGTGAATTTTACAGCACCTGTCGTATAAAGCCAGCTTATGCAGCTTTTTAGTTACTCAGCATATTAGTCATACAATGGTGCTGAGTAAACGTTTACTCGACTTGCTTATATGACTTATAAGTCATATAAGAAATGCAGAATAAGTCACTTTTATACGAGGCTTATATGACTATTTAGTCGAGTAACAGTCACTTATATATCTGACTTACGACATGTCAAGTGCAGTCGAGTAAAAGCAATGTAGTTTGCTATTATATGACATCATGTAACATTTACAGCACAATAGCTGTAAATGTTACATGCTGTCATATAAAAGCTAATTATAGAACATGTTATATATGAGTATCTTATTCAGCGATTTGGAGTCATATAGTCTTCTTTTCTTAAAGACCGGCCAAGTGCGAGTCGGACTCGCGCACGAAGGGTTCCGTACCATTATCTATAAAACCGGCAAAAAAATCATGTTACATATTTATTTTATTCTGCTTTTTAGTATTTGTTGTTATAGCGTCAACAGAAATACATCCTCTGTGAAAATTTCAAGTGTCTAACTATCACGGTTTTTGAGATACAGCCTGGTGACAGACGGACAGACGGACAGCGGAGTCTTAGTAACAGGGTCCCGTTTTACCCTTTGGGTACGGAACCCTAAAATCAGCCCACATCAGCTACAATGACCATATTTTATGGTTCTACTTGTCTCTAGAAGTAAAATACAAAAATCTGTTAAAAAGGTATTTTCAGAAACTAACGAACCCTAAAATATGTCCGAAAAATGTATAATGGCGCTTGGACCGCTAAACTTGCTATATAAGATGCGATTATATAGCTTAATAGCTGGATAAATGCAGTATAACCGCGGCGTTCAAGACAATCAACAATATTAATTAAATTTATATTTAATTAACTAAGAATTACAGTGGGGCATTAAATATTTACTATGAAACATAGTTTACTTCATCAATAAACTTAGCTTCGCAATACATTTCTACCATACGCCGAAGTTATGAGCATTCTTAATAAAAACATGTAACATCATGGCGGATAAAAAAAATACTTACCGTCATCCAATTCAATTCCTTTTTCAACAAACGCGCTTGTAGTATCGAGTTATATTCTGTTTAGTTGCCAAGGATGCAATTACTCCACAAATATGTCATATAAGTGGAAGTTATAGATCAAATCAGTCATATAAAAGTCATATGAGTTGCTAATATACAGCTAAATTGTAATAAGATAGTCACGTCGGTGATTATTATAAGATCTATAAGTGGCGGTGGTTGCAGTTATACAACTTTTATATGACTGAAATGCTGAATAAAATGGGCCCAAATCGCGTTGTATACACGTTCTGATTACGTTTCTATGACTAATAGTAAGAGCTAAAAGGTTGCCGCAGAAACGTTGCCGCAACCATTATATGATGAAATTTTGCTAGTTGGGTAGTACCACCACTGCACGAATCCGATATTTTCCATGGCCTCGTTCAAAACTTCTGTATGGTTTTTTTTTATAAAACGATAATGGCAAACAAGCTAACATAAGCAAAAGCAAACACCGTATTCTATGGACGCTTGGGACTCCGGAAGAACAATAAGCGCGTTGCAGACCCTTTATTTACTTGAGGATTCGTTGTGTCGAAAGCTAGAGCCGTGCAGGTCCGTCATGCTCAACACAGCGCGTCCACGGGAGCTTTGGAGTCATTACTCACAACCAGGAATTAGCCTGGCCGCAGACGCACGGAATCCGAACGAAAACGTAGGGGAGGGGAGTTAAAGCCTCTCGCTCTTAGAGCGAGATGCTTCAACTCCCCTCTCTCTGAAACCGTATCGGAAAACCGTGCGTGTGCGGCCAGGCTTAATGTCATTTTTAGTATGGGATTTGACATTTAGATATCTACCTTACGAACGGTCAAAAACGTTCCGTAATCGCACCGCTGGTATAATTATGGCTGCGGTCGTCTGTAAGGTGGAGGTACTTCCCCACTTAGGCCATTCCAAATTGAGCGATTTGACGTTCCGCTGTGTAAAACATCTTCCGACTTGCCTTGCCAATATGTTTTGTATACTTGCAGGTAGAGGTGAAGATACACGAAGAAAAACCGTTGCCAGATGGTTGGGCCATGGACTCAGACGGACACATGACACATGACTCTAAAGTAGTAAGTTATGTGCAATCTGTTTTTGTAACTTTCGAATAAAAATTACAAATCTAGGTTCCAGTGGAGTCGTTTTCCCCGTACGATATCGTGATAAATGACAAGATAAAAGCATTTGTCACTTTCTATCGAGTGGTATCAGAAAGTGACAGGTGCTTTATCTTGATGTTTATCACGCGTTCTCGCGACCATCATACCCCCTGCGCCCGTAGTAGGTACATGTTACGCTCGAGAGTATCTCGACTTATCTCGAGCTACGCGTCTTTTCCTGATTGGCGCTGTTAGAAAGTGACGGATAGCTCGAGATACGCCGACATACTCTCGAGCGCAACACGTGCTAGTCCTACTAGTGACTATTAGGTGGTAATGATTCTATTGTTATCTTGCAGGCATTTGATTCTGGTCGGCTATACCCATTAGGAGGAGTGGAGGAGACCAGCGGTTATAAGGGCTACTGCCTCGGCGCTATGAATGAGGTCTTCTGTAGCTCTCTCTCAGGTAGTTTCCACATTATCCCTTGAAATGATAAAATACAAAAAAGTTTTTACTTCAAAAAAACTTAGTTTTAAGCCTCGGTTGCGCGCTACGGAACAAATAATTGTACTTAAAATAAAAACCAAAAAATGTTGATACAAATTGAGAGCATTATTAGATAGATACACTGCCTATTTTAAGGTTATCCTTACTCAATATTGTGGAAGGGTTTGTAAAAAATTTGAGGCCCAGTCTCAAGTGGGCGGAATGGAAGACAGAACTGAGCATTTTCGATCCCATTTAAATAATGATAAAATAAACCATAGCTCCATTTAAAATCATCTTAGTGGAATTTAGGGATTTAATTATCATTGCTGCTCAGTGTCAAGACGTGGTAAAGTATGATTTTTAAAGTAACGCTTTGCGGTTGATATGTTTAGGCCGCCAGCATGGCTGGCCAGGTTATTAGGCACCTCAGATCATAGAAAGAAATTTTTATGTTCTGAGTTATAGTGCGTGTCATTCACGAAGGCGCGCCCTCCACAGCCCAATCCGTACAATTGCGCATAAATTAGTCTGAGATTCGTTGTGGAGGGGCGCGTCGTCGTATACGCAATTACGCACTATAAGCACTATAAGCCTCACCCACCGCAGTTAGCACTGTCAGTCGCTTGAGAGAGAAAACGAGTAGAATCACTATGAGAGTACTCGCTGCTTTCCGGCGGTGGGACTAGTGCCATCTGGTGCCATAGTGCGGGATCTAGTGAATTCTCTTCATCCTCACTTAACTCTCCAACTCTTTTGTGGCGCAGGAGCCAAAGCAAGCCACCAGCGGCCGTGGGGCGCTTCCAACCCCGAGGAACCTGTCGACCTGGGGCAGATGTTCGTGGCCATCGACCCGGGGCGCTTCGCCCCCGGCTTTGGAGTCCGGCTCGCGGAAACCCTGAGTCACTGGAGGAGCCTGCCGCCGGTAATTACATACATTGTAGTCTTTGGGTAATTACTCTGTCATATTTTTAAAAAGTCTGAGCTGAGATTGGACGTTTTTATACTTTATCGTCATCGGCCACAAGCACGATAAAACTCTATGGTTTCATTCAGAAATAACTATAGATACTAATACGAATGAAACCGTTGAGTTTTACCGTGCCGTGGACGTCCACGGTAAAGTATAAAAGCGACCATTCAGTGGATCACTGCTGGAGCAGGCCTCTCACCGAGATCTCCATGAGTCTTCAATTTGTGCTTCGTGTGGGTTGATAGAAATATATTCCAATTGTTTGCCATATCCTCCGTCTGAACGGAATCAATTTTTATTATCCAAGTCGTAATTCATTCAGTCATTCCCCTCGGCGAGTCGTAATGTGGTTTTTAATACCTAAAAAGTACTACTACATTTTAATTTATCTTAGGGCCCGGACACATGTCCAAGGTACGGCAAGGTACGGTGCGACGACATGGCTTCGTGTACGTCGCCGTGTACGGCGTACGGAGGCGTGTACGGTACCGTGTACGGGGCACGGTGCCGTGTATGGTGCACCGGCGGACGGCTTGCTACGACGGATCGCTAGAACAAATGGTCGTAAATGTGGACACGCTGGAAAAGCACCAAATTTTTCCCAGGGTCTAGTTAGGTCCATAGCATTTTTGGTTTTGACTAAGTCTATTTCTGAATCGGTTTTTTAACCATAACTTGAAATTTTTTGTCCACAGGTCGACCCTTCTCTTCCAGTCATGGTTCCCGGGGACAAGGAACGCTCCAGTTTCGAACAGACGAAGAAGAAAGGCTCGATTGTCTATGCTCCTAAACAGATCAAGAGCTGCGAGGCCCTCGCGGTGCGGCTAGGCGTTAAACCTCTACAGACTTTGTAATTTTATTGTTGTTTATGGTATATCTTTATTAAAAATTGGGTTATTAAATCTAAATTAATTTTATATTAAATAAATAAATAATTAAAATCTAGGTAGTACAAACTGTATACATAGGTAACTATTTTACTAATATTGTTTTCCATATCTCGGGACCATGGGATCCCTGAACTTTGAAATAACCAGGTCGCGTTTGAATAAAGTATTATTGCTCCAGAAATCCTATAACGATCAGTAGGCCTAGCACATGATGGCGGTGTCAGTTTCTCGGCTTATCTCGAGTCTTCCATCACTTTCTAACAGCACCTATCAAAAAAGACGCGTATAGCTCGAGAAAAGCCGACATACTCTCGAGACCATTATGTGCTAGCCATGCTGGACACAGTGCCAACAATCCTAGGATGCTGCTGCAAGATCACTGAAAACGACGACAGAATCGCATGTAAGAACTTTCACGTCTTACCTATTCACTATCGAGCATCGATTTTTTATCCTTCGGCTAATAATTTGTCGCGATAAAATCCTGTCGCACCTTAGTCCGCGTCTGCGTCTTAACGCAGATTACTTAATTCACAATTCGTTCTGAGACTTCTTTAACATGTACTTAAACATAAACGTCTGTGTTCTCGAAGATCTCACGGTTTGAATAAATAATAATCGGAAAAGCGCCTGATTTAGTCCTTGCAAAATCCTCCAGCGATGTGTTTGCTTTATTTATTTATCGTATGGCATTTATTTCGAACCGTGTGATCTTCGAGAAGACAGTACGGTTGCCAGTTTTTGTTGCACTTTTAGAACCACCCAGGGGTCACGTGTAGGGTAGCGGTGGGTACTTTCCCTACGGACGTGGTGCAACTTCGACCCCCCTTTGTCAAGTGAGTGGGCAACTTGTCTGTTAGAAGTTCTCAAGCCGCCCGAAGGCCTCCAACTTGGCTTAACGACCAACAGCTTAACGTATCTTCCAAATCACTTCTAAACCACTCAAAGCGGTCACCCATCCATGTCCTGACCCCGCCCGACATTGCTTAACCTTGCGTACCACTTGCGGCACGCAGGCGCCGCTGGGCCACGAGCGCTCCATCACAAAAAATCAGAAAGTAGAGTGAAGAAAAAACTTTTTATATATTTTTAAATCAGTAGTCAATCCTATAAGAATCTTTACAAATCTAAAGGCCCATTTACACGATGCAAGAAATTTCATGCGATTTTCATTACATTGTAGGGTTTGATCGTACTCGTGTTACATCGGTAACCCGAAGCACCGCGATGTAATCAAAAACAAGTACTTGCATGTAAATCAGCCTTAAAGCACCACCCGTATCAGCGAAATCAGAACTTTATCGCGCATCGGAAAGATGAGCATACTTAGAGGAAGTCACTTAGGTCCACAATTCTGACATGTATCAAGTCACATAGATATAAGGATAACGATAAGTTTATATCTATTATAGTGCATTTATCAACGGACATGTGCCGGGCGAAACCGGTCGCAGCGGCTGCGCATTCCGGCCTGGAGGTAAATTCCTATCATATATTATGCATTTAAAATTGATTACAACGTGGGACACACTCTGGCTTACATGTCAACTCGGTGCACTCATTGGAGCGAGCGCGGTTACACGTTGATATCAAATTAGGATGCGTAACGAAGGTCAATAATCTCACACCTGCGTGCAGCGTGGTGCAGCGAAGAACTTAGATTGTTTATGTCAGCGGTTGGAAGGTCAACAGTTATCAGGGTTAAATTATACTATCCGTGTTGATATTATAAATGCGTCTGTCTCTCTGTTTGTTATAAGGCGCTACACTGAGAAATTTGGAGACTTTGAAACGCTGTCCTGCCCAGACTAGCAAACAGTAGGGGCTGATTTTCAGATATATGATTCTTGACTATATGATTGTGGTACTGACAATAGCGAAACGTGATTGCTTAAAATTTTCTCGATAGAAAATAAATCCAAAGTCGAGTCTATATTTTCCTTTTTTTCCTCAGACTACTAAAACAACGCATTATTAAAGACACGATTAAGTTAATATGATGGTATTTTACCTCATCTAGGTACCGACAAGAGGAAATTTAATAAACCTGCACACAGTCAGATATTTAACGAGATTTGTCTAAAAAGCCATTCTCGGAGAGGGTTGCATGTTTTGTCGTGAGCGAAAAACAAAGGGTGTCTCTTTCAATCGATATATCGCCTTAAACCGCTGCGCTGAACTGGTTTAGATGATATTTGGTATTGAGATAGTTTGACTCTCGAAGGACATAGGATAGTTTATATCCGGAAAATTTTGCTTAAGTGGGTGAAAGTTTGTTGTAAGCGACAATTAGATAACTGCCTGAAATAAAAGAATTAGAAATTAAATTCTAACGCGATAAACGAGTTCTACGCGTACAAAGTCCCAGACAAAAGCTAGAGTACCTAATCTATAATTTGAATTCCGCAGGCTCCACTTGCTATTTAATCCCAACAATTGTCATAAACACTAGGTAGCTACTTTTGAAAAAAGTACATTCCGATTGAAAAAACTTTCGAAGGCTAATAGATACTTACAATACAACACTGGTATACAATTTACTGTAGTACCATTCGTGCTGGTTAATAAGATAACAACCAGGTGCCATCGTTCATTTTCCTCCAGCTCAATGATCAATACTGCTTAAGCAACAAAGATATTTCTAATCTCAGAAATACGTACCAGGAAAATGGAACGAAAATCAATAAGTCAATCTAAACCGAATTTCTCTTAATGACTGAGATAACATATTTAAAATCAGTGCACCTTGACTTAGATGTTTAAGTCACTCAATTAGTAAACGATTATTCATTTCATAACCAATAACGTCTTTCTCGATAATCTTATTAATGTTTAATTTTCCACACGCATTTAAATGTTGATAAGGTTGCTAGAGTGTTGCCGCTTAAAACTGAGACAGCGCGAAGGGTACTAGTGTGAGGCAGGGCCCCGCTGGCCATTGACACATCCTCTTGCCCCTGTTTGCCGTTTTACAAGGCTTCTAATAGTAAATTGTGTCTCAAGGGAGCAAAATTATATATTTACGGCGAGGGCGTTACATTGAATCCCGAGTGAAGCGAAAGATTCTAAAGTAGAATCTAGAGCGTAGCGAGGGAATCAAGTGTTTACGCCCAAGACGGAAATAATTTTGCTACCGTGTGACACATACTGCTTTTCACGCCACCGCTGAGGCTCACTGTTAAAAACATGAAATATCGTATAAACAATTTTGCTACGGAATGGCACATACCTACTGCTTTTCAGGACACTAACAAACCAAAAATAAGACAGCACAGCATAGTATACTAAAGAAAGTATGGAACTGACGCTTGTTATCTACATCGCTCGTTAAGTTGGCATCTAGTCAAAGCAAGCCGGATTTCACTGAGAGAAAGGTCCTTGGCGCCAGGCCACTGCTCCATGTGGAGGAATCCGCTTTCACCGTTCTATATATACTTGTAATATTGACATTAATAGCACATACCTGCATATTATCAGCATAATGAAGTAATCTGAACTGGCGCTTATTTAATGAAAATGCTGATAGACTGTCCAACCCACGAGGAGACGTCTCGCTCCACATGTTTAATTAACACTAATTTATGTCAGCCATAGAGCTATGAGAGCGCTCGTGGCCCAGCGGCGCCGGGTACCGCTTGCGGTATCTAAGGTTAAGCAACGTGGGCAGCGGTCAGGACTTGGATGGGTGACCGCTTTGAGTGGTTACCACGTGGTTACTAACTGAGCGCTCCCGTGCTTTGGAAGGCACGTTAAGCCGTTGATCCCGGTTGCTGTCTATGGCAGCAGTCGTTAAGCCAAGTTGGAGGCCTTCGGGCGGTTTGAGAACTTCTAACAGTCATGTTGCCCACTCACTTGACAAAGGTATCCCAATAAGGTCTAGTTTCCCCTCGGGGTTGGAAGGTCAGATGGCAGTCGCTTCCGTAAAAACTAGTGCCTACGCCAAATCTTGGGAACAGGTAGCGGACCGGACTGTACTGGGATAACGCTAGGAGGATGATGAATTTATGTTAGCCATAAAACAGATTTTGGCTCCCAATTTGCTGCACCAAAAATCTGCCGCCCTAGACTCTGGCCTACTAAGCCAGCATGGTAAACACAGACGAAAATAGGTCTACGGTCTCCCCCGCATTTCGTAAAAGGCGTCAAAATGGGGTCATCGGGGTCATAAACCAATTATATATCCTCCTCTGTGTCGGGGTTGAAGTGTTCCATGTGGTGGGGTAGCGACACTCGACAGAGAAACCCAAGGCAGGTGACGAAGATCAGGTGAAGACGAGCATGGATAAGCTGTTAACTTTTTCTCTGTATCCTTTGTACTACGTTGCCTATTTTTACCCTGAGACTTGATCTGAAGAAAACATTTTGCATTCCAATCTTATTTTAATGTGATTCGGTCGATCATCATAACGTTGACAAGTTGAGCTGGGCGTGCGTCGAAGCGCGAAAGATGCAGTAAATTAAATTGCAATGCGCAGTTTGTGCCTAAGATAGACCCATTTCTGTCTGCTATTATTGCCAGTTCAAAGCGACTTCGACGGGTGCTGAATGATCGCATGACATGGCTTATCATTAGTCAATAATTACGAGTCATTGGAGAGCAGTTTCTTGGAAACCGCATCATCGGATGGTCGGGACGGCTCTATCGAGTGATAAGTGAATTGATATCAATGGGGATTTCACTCTATTGATGTTTAGTATGTACGACTTGGATGAAGTTGAGAAATGGAGGAAACTATAGGACTCGGTGGTGAGTGTTTTCTTCCCTGTCAATCATGTCTAAGTCTTACCAAGGCAATAATGAGGCTATTCCACTGAATCATTATCTCATCGCTTAATCACCTAAAGGGGAACATAATTATAAAATGCGTTTTCTGGGCGCTAATTTGACTAGAAAATTCGTATTTTAAGATAATTTCAATGAAATGCGGGCACTCGTTTCAATTGTTTCAATTTAACTCGTTTTAATTCAAATCGGAATGCGAACTTTTTGTGTCAGATTGACCTTCAGAACAAAATATTGGGAAGGAGAAAAGAGCTAGTAGTCGTGCCGTTTTTATGAAGATATTGAAGACAGGTCGGAGGTTGTGGGAACCATTAGCCGGGTCCTCATGCTTATGGTAACATTTTCATCCGATGATATGAGTCGTATGTTTTTAATAAGTGAATTTAATAATTACTTCCCCTTAAGAAAACCTATTTATTTTCACAATTACTTGGAAGTAACGTAAATAAATAATTTCGACGATCGCTTTAGCTTAGTTGGTAGTGACCCTATGAAGCTGGAGGTCCCGGGTTCGAATCCCGGCCGGGGCATTTATTTGTGTGACGAGCACGAATATTTGTTCTTGGGTCTTGGATGTTTTCTATGTATTTAAGTATCGCCAAAAAATTGCCGTGTCGGGTACGATGGACCCGGAGAGCATGCGCAGTCCAACTGTCAGTTGATCTTGTGAAATTGGCAGATTTTTTTGTATGGAACAGTGAACGTGTTGAAGGGTCTTCAATACAAACTATTACGCAGTGAAAAAAATTATAAATTAAACAGCTGTAGTATGTACGAATCATTAATTGATAATTAAGTATTACTATATATTTATATTTATATTTATTGATAAGAAAAACATGTAACACAGCACACTATACATCAGTACCTATCCATGGAAACTTAAGACTAGATAACACAGGAAAATTACGACATTATTAGTGACTAACTAATAAGTTACATTACGTCATGTCATCGTGTGGTGTACGTGAAATGCATTAAAATGCAATCATCCCAACGCGCGGCGACATATGTAATTATTTTGAAGTAAATTGTGTAGCAAGGTCGAGGTTAGACAAAAGTTTCGCAACACGGCGAATTGTACAATAATAACGACAATTCGAGGAAACTGGATTGGGCTCAATGAGAGGAAGTGCGATTTTAGAAACGGACGACGGAGCGGGGTAATTGTCCGTGAATGAGTCGATGCCATTGACAATTTTAGCAAAATATGTAGTGTTAGGTAGAAAAGCTCCACTCCTCAGTAATGACATGGTTTAATACAATAGAGCACAGAAAACATACAGAGCTAAGGCAATACTCTTCAAGACGCGGCAACCGATCTAACAGATGACATGACGCCGTAGTGCTGTGACACGTCGCTAGTGTTGTTCATCGTCGCACGAATCACTGGTCAATGGCTAATAGTATATATAGTCAGAAATTGCTGATTACGTCTCCGGTTTTATCCTCTAGGGAGAGAAAGAGAGAGAGAGACACGGAAGAAGCTGCGGGCGTAGATGGCGTTCGTGATTTCTTCATTGTAGGGTAAACTATATAGGTACAATACAATACAATCTTTATTGTACACCTCAATTAAAGGACAAGGTACAGTCCAAATCACAATAATTAGAGGCAAACAACAGGTGGTCTTATCGCTAAAAAGCGATTTTTTCCAGACAACCTAGTTATATAGTGTAGCTCCGGTCACCTATCTAGACAGTAAAAAGTTCTGACAGAAACATTGAAGCAGTAGGAAAACAACTGTTACCAACAAGCTTCAGACAAACCATTTAGTCTAAACTAAATCAATGGATTACAACGATGCTGGATGTATTGTTGTGTTCCTGGAGGCGAGCAAGGTTGCCAGAGCTCCCGAGGATGCACCGAATCATAGAAGCCAGACTTGTATCGTTTATAAATTTTATAATATTGTATTGAGCAGTAGTTTTAGCACACAGAAATGTCGCAAAATCTGGTTTTCTTACTGGAGATTTGCCTCAAGGCGAACGAGCTAAGCTTTAATGCCATGCGCGATCTGACCTAACTGGATATAATTAAACTGTGAATATTATTTACCCTAAACTTGTCAAAATTAAAAAATACATGCATCGGTCGCGCTGTAAAGAAAATAGTTATAGTGCGCGCCATCCACGACGACGCGCCCCTCCACAGCGCATCTCATACTAATCTATGCGCAATTGTACGGAACGGGCGGTGGAGGGGCGCGTCGTCGTGGATGGCGCGCACTATAATCAATTTCTTTTTAATAAATGCAAAAAGGTCATCAAAAAATATGTGAATATAAGATATGAGAATATCCTTAAACTTTAACTTGTCAAAATTATAAAAAAAAAACCGGCCAAGTGCGTGTCGGACTTCACACATTGGGTTCCGACTTTCGAACCAAGCGCAAAATAAAGTTGGTTATGAGAAGCCCCCCTTAAAACACTTAAACATAAGTTTTGACAATTTGTATGTCTCTTGGAGTTACTGGGAGTCAACAAGATGCTTACTTATACTGTGGAAATTTGAAGACTGTAGCTTCAACCGTTTAGCTATAAAACCTGTGTGACAGACGGACTCGTGAGTGACAGCAATAGGGTTCCGTTTGGACCTATCGGGTACGGAACCCTAAAAAACAAGTCGCTGTTGTGCTGTATATAGTTTAAAAATCTGGGGGGTGCCAAAGCAGAGGGCCTACCCCGAACCGAAGTTTGAATATCGCCCTCTCCGTCGCTCGTGTTGGCAAATGCGACAGAGAGACATTCGAATTTCGTACATTTTCAGTTCGCGGTAGGCCCTCGGGCCCCGGGTTCCTTTAAGGCTCAACCGAGAAAAAACCTTGAACCGGGAGCCGTGGCCCACTTAGTCCAGCCTCTGATATGTCTGTTACCTACCTCTAGCGAAAGTTTTTAATAGGTAGCAAAGCATTCTAGGAACTAGAGATTAGATAACCGGACGTGATCAGATAATTGCATCACAACACAACCATCGATTTAACACCATGGTGGCGGGAAAGTAGTCGTTAGCCTGTGGTCATGAGAATTTATAAAATTACTTCATAGATCGAGATTAGTCCATAGACAAAACGTTAGCTAACGGTTTAGGTAATATAAATAATGTTCTGAGAGTCATTATAGAAGCCGTAAAGGCGCAAGGATTTTGGAAGTGTCTTATTGTGAATTTGTACTGTAGGTACTGTGTACTTCAATTGAGGTGTGCAATAAGTGGAGTATCTTCAGGAAAGAACCTTAGCGTCGCTTGAAAGGGTGGCACTGGATGCGTTAATTATGTGGTGTTATGTACCCATTTTACATTTTCTGTGCGTGCGTAAAGTGCGTATACATCTTCTTTAATCAAGCATCACTTGCATCAGCAGTAATTATTTTTGGACCCTTGTAAATACACCAATACCTACTTATTGTATGTTAGAGTAGGCACACAGGTTTGTAGAACGACTTGACCTTTGCCAGCCCATTCAGAGAGTAAATCCAAGAAAAACTAGACCTTTATATCGGCTAGACATCACGCACGCACGATATCGATTACTCGTTCAGTAAGGCGCCTTCCTGATTTGGCGGTGCGGAGGCAGTACGATATGAGAAAAGTGTCAAATGTCAGTGTCAGCTGTCAGTCGCCTCGGTACCATTTTTTACTGCGCCCCTACATTTAAATGAGTGCTTCATGACTGGCGCGGGATGCGCGGTAGCGGGACGATGCGAAGGCGGTACTGCTCTCCTTCTGCGCATGATATTACTACTGCACAAACGTAATACTGACTGACAGTATTATGTCAAGTGAGAATCTTTGCGACGTCAGTAAGTTTACGTCAAAGAAGAAAATGTCACATATCGATCCCGCCCCGCCAAGTCAGGAAGTCGCCTTAGATAGAACTCAAATTGCGATATTAGTTGTTAGCAATATTAGTTTGCATTAGTTTGCGCGCATTCGAATACACCAATTATTGTACTACATTATCTAACTTTTACCCCAAAAAAGTAACTTTAGGCACTATATAATCCAGTCGCCTGAAAGTACGGGGTAGTGTGCATCAAATCCGGTAGTTCTGATTTTTTGCAGACTTGTTTGTGATGTTGGCCCAATGAATAATCCAAGTTTGTGACCTCGAGCGCCGAACGCACTTTGTCAAAAATCTAAGAAAAAATATTCTGATTCTGATATGAGCGGACATTTCGCTGAACCCAGCTTTTCTTATGAGCGACTTCGTCCGTGATTTCAGGCGTATTCCGCCCCGCCGAACGCTCCGCCTTTTCAACGAGGCCTGAGTATTCGAATTTCTCAATAAGTAATATTTCATTTGCAAAATACCTATTAATCCCAAAATGCACTAAAAACCCGAAGTATTTACTAAAACCGGCTGTAATTTGGTCCGTAAGTGCACAATCGATCCAGTTGTGGGAAAATCCGGTACCATTAGATTTTTTGTTCTTCCTTTTAAGCCAAATTCGCATAAACCATTTAAAGTCATTTAGTTTTCCGCAAGAAACGAAGATAATAATATGATTTTGGAATGAGGGAAATACGGTGACAAGAATGCAGGGCTCCATTCGACTTACCCGTAACTTATTAAACTTGATTTTATATTTGTCTATCACTACTTAAATTCTAAGTCGCTGTTTCAGGTACAGTCAGAGTCATTTAGATCTGTACGCTCTTAAAGCTTAAGCCACAGCCACACACAGAGCGGGCGGGCGGTTGTCGCGCGGGAGCGGGCGTGAGGCGGGCGGGAGGCGGGCGGGCGGGATCTGTACGCTCTTAAAGCTTAAGCCACACACAGAGCGGGCGGGCGGTTGTCGCGCGGGAGCGGGCGTGAGGCGGGCGGGAGGCGGGCGGGCGGGATCTGTACGCTCTTAAAGCTTAAGCCACACACAGAGCGGGCGGGCGGTTGTCGCGCGGGAGCGGGCGTGAGGCGGGCGGGAGGCGGGCGGGCGGAATCTGTACGCTCTTAAAGCTTAAGCCACACACAGAGCGGGCGGGCGGTTGTCGCGCGGGAGCGGGCGTGAGGCGGGCGGGAGGCGGGCGGGCGGGATCTGTACGCTCTTAAAGCTTAAGCCACACACAGAGCGGGCGGGCGGTTGTCGCGCGGGAGCGGGCGTGAGGCGGGCGGGAGGCGGGCGGGCGGGATCTGTACGCTCTTAAAGCTTAAGCCACACACAGAGCGGGCGGGCGGTTGTCGCGCGGGAGCGGGCGTGAGGCGGGCGGGAGGCGGGCGGGCGGGATCTGTACGCTCTTAAAGCTTAAGCCACACACAGAGCGGGCGGGCGGTTGTCGCGCGGGAGCGGGCGTGAGGCGGGCGGGAGGCGGGCGGGCGGGATCTGTACGCTCTTAAAGCTTAAGCCACACACAGAGCGGGCGGGCGGTTGTCGCGCGGGAGCGGGCGTGAGGCGGGCGGGAGGCGGGCGGGCGGGATCTGTACGCTCATAAAGCTTAAGCCACACACAGAGCGGTTTTGGCGGGCGGGCGCGCAAAGGCAGTCTGTTTCTTGAAAGCCGCGTGCGGTATGCGAGGTTAAGCAACGTCGGCCCAGGTCAGTTCTGGGATGGGTGACCGCTTTAAGTGGTTATTAACTGAGTGCTCCCGTGCATAAGGGTCGCTAAGCCGTTGATCTCGGCTGCTGTCTATGGCAGCAGTCGTTAAACCAAGTTAGAGGCCTTCGAGCGGCTTGAGAACTTCTAACAGTCAAGTTGCCCACTCACTTGCCAAGCCTAATCCCAATAAATCTAGTTTCCAATTGAGTTAGAAGGTCAGATGGCAGTCGCTTTCGCAAAAACTAGTGCCTACGCGAAATCTTGGGATTAGGTAGCTTCAGGATGCGACTGTACTGGGTGACTTTCTTGGTTGGCTAAGCTAGACAGTTGGAACTGCGTTGAATGGGCGTCTTCTGGGTGGGCTCGCTTCATCGTCGGCCTCATCTGTGCCAGGGCACGGGGGTGATACGGGAAGGAAAGTAAGCGATGTGGGTAAGTATGTGTGCGTGCGCTGTCGGTACACGCGTCAATTGTTTGCGCGAGTGCGTAGCGCGTGGCGCGGACGAATCGCGAGGACGAAACCCGATCGTAACCCGGCCTGTCAGCCTGGGCCTGTTAGGGACGAGGTAACTGACCTCGGTGCGGGGGGTTCGTGTCCGTTCTGTATGTAATACTATTATACTATTCTGTGGCCAGGGGGCTAGATGCTGGCCAAGAGCAATGCCATTTTTAATAAATAAATAAATAGACCCTCTTGATAGTATGCGTCTCGTGCCGCTGCACGCGTCGCCTCACGTGTCAGATTCATTCCAATTCAATACATGAAGGCGGATGGAGTCCCATGTTTTAAGACTCAACTGAAAGTTGTTCGCCTCCAATAGGTACTAATATCCACTCTGCTCTTGATTACAAATCTCAATTTGTATGTCTTCCTAGTAGCAAGTGTCTTTCATGAAAAACCGGCCAAGTACGAGACGGGCTCGCGCACGAAGGGTTCCGTACCATTATCTATAAAAACGGCAAGAACATGTCTGTTGTATGTGAGCTCTCTTAAATATTTATTTTATTCCGTTTTTTTGTATTTGTTGTTATATCGGCAACAGAAATATATAATTTGTGAAAATTTCAACTGTCTAACTATCACGGTTAATGAGATACAGCCTGGTGACAGACGGACAGACAGTCGGTCAGACAACGGGAGTCTCTTTATCCCTTTAATTAGAGCAATAAGCTTTTAGTGTCTCTCACAAACAGCGAGTGCGAATACGAATACGGACTCAAAAACGATAAGACTCTCATGTATATTGAATAATTGTGTATTGTTTATAGCACAGGCAAAATCATATTACCATGGGGGTGACTATAGTAGCAAGAAATATAAATAGGGCGTCAAAAGTGGTCCGAAATGATTCGTGTAACCCACGGCTGACACACTGGCCGGCCGTTTTCACTTCACGAACTTAGTTGGCACACTACCGTGTGTGTCTAGATCGATCGGTCATCGTGTTGATGAAAGTAGCAAATAAGTAATTGACGAGCGAGTAATTGACGTAGATGTTGTAGAGCGCAATGCAGGGTGTGTAGTATAGTATGGGCAAAATAGACTACGCAATGAGATGTTGAGTGCTCCCTCGTAGATTGAACGATCTATAATATACGAGTATATATTTCTGGAATATATCTTGATCATATGTATAGTGTAAAGTCTCTTCAAGTACTTTTTACCTACTTTAAGAAGAGAGAAATCTGTAATTGCGTACAATGAAGTATACCTACCTATACATAATTAATTAATAAATACGTCGCATTTATTAGCGTATCATGAATGCCCCATGCTCCGTATAGCATCACGCTCACGTTGTATGAGATATGTGTAGAATTTCTATACAACGTGATGTACCCGTAACATGCTGTTTCAACGGGGATCGACTGTACCTTTGCTATGAGTTTGCAATGTTTGCGTTACCGTACTAGCTAGCGACTGCGTAAACGATTTAAAAAATGAAAAGTCAATTCATGTTGATTAGTTAATACATTCATATGATTACCTAGTTAATACATTAGTTATTATATTATTACGTTATTACATTATTACGTTATTACATTATTACGTATTTATTTATTTACTTATTTGTACAAAAGCACAGCGCCTCTGGCGGTTACGCAACAGAACTAAGAATCGCCATACTAAATCGTTTACGCAGTCGCTAGCGAGAACGGTAATGCAAACATTGCAAACTCATGGTAAGGGTACTGTAGTCCGCACTTTTACGCCGTACGTACGGCCGGTCACGACTTCGAGTGCATTGCGTGTGATCTCAACTAACCGCAGTGCATTGCGCATCTCGACCGCGCAATGAACAGATTCAATGCTTACTGCGCCGCAATCCGCGCTGCGGCGCCTGCGGCCTATTGAAGATTGTTTTCACAACTGTCTCTACTACAAACTACTGATATTTTGCCAGTAGTTCGCAAGTCGACATTGCGAATGCGGACTAGCAAAGATATCTTGTCCCATTATTTCGCGATGCTCCGTAGAGTCAGTAGTACACAGTAGGTACGGATAAAATATGAAGGAAAAAATATAGTCCCGTGGCTATAAGCGTGATCGCGTTGATAGCTACTATAAATGAGACATTATATATTCATGAAATGGAAGCCATATCGCATTGCAAAATGAATACGTTTGTCAATTAGGTTACTGTCATACAGGCAAGAATGCAGGTACGGGTAATTACCTATAAAACGTAAATTAAATATAATAAATTACTTAGCGTAGTACATACCTATACCTACTCTTAGTTATGTCGTATTAAATAGGCCACAGATGGCAAACTGACCGAAAGACATAAATAATCACATGATTTCTTAATGAAAAGCTTCACTCTAAAGCCTGTTTACCTTCTAGATTCTAGATCGTTTGATCTCATACTGTTCTTTAAACTTATTTTAACCAAAACAGGTTTGCGTAAAATAATAAAATCACAATCACCACGAAACACACGAATATACACGACATATCACGGAAATAATTATCTACAGGTTTTATTAAGGGCATCAGTTGGCGAATAACAAAATTCGTGATTTTGAATGTAGATTCCGTATAACGGTATACAATAAAGTCTTCACATGCGTAGTTACGCTACTATTGATGCTGACTGTACATAACGTTAAAGCGACACGGTACAAAGGTGTTAAGCCGCTTGCGAAGTCGACTGTACCTACTTTAGCTTCGTAAGTACCAAGCAGATTTTTGTAATTTTAAATTTGGAACCTTCATTCATTTTGTTAGGCGACTTCCTGACTTGGCGGGGCGGGATCGATATGTGACATTTTCTTCTTTGACGTAAACTTACTGACGTCGCAAAGATTCTCACTTGACATAATACTGTCAGTGTTACGTTTGCGCAGTAGTAATATCATGCGCAGAAGCGGGGCAGTACCGCCTTCGCATCGTCCCGCTACCGCGCATCCCGCGCCAGTCAGGAAGCACTCATTTAAATGTAGGGGCGTAGTAAAAAATGGTATCGCGTCGACTGACAGCCGACACTGACATTTGACACTTTTCTCATATCGTACTGCCTCCGCACCGACAAATCAGGAAGTCGCCTTATAGAGCGGACGTTATTTGAAGATCCCTATGACACTGACAGTGACATACCATATAGTGATGTGCATGTGTCGATACTTCAATTGTTTTATTATCTGTGGCGGTTCTTATCAGCGTCCTCTCACGTACATTAATTTAAACCTCAAATGCGGTTATCGTGTAAAAGACGTTTCTGGCTACTAAACCACCATTTTTAGGGTTCCGTTTCCGAATGGTCCAAACGGAACCTTATTGTTGTCACTCATGCGTGCTTCCGTCGGTCGTCCGTCACAAAAATATTTTTCGAAGATGTTTTCAACTTCCCTTTGACCTATTGACATAAAATTTGGACATAACGTATTCTTACGCCGCACCAGAAGAAAGACCAGTACCTACAGGTCAAAAATGACCTGTGCCGCAGTGAACGTGTTAAATAATAAATAAATATGTGATTTAACGTTGTTTTATTTTTACACAGTCACGTAACAATTTAAATGAAATATAAGACACGTTTTATTATTATCACTTCAATTATCGACATGTGTTATCGACAGCACCGCTTCCTTAGTCGACACAGACCAACGATATAACATTTGCAGTACGTCACCGTGTATATTCCGTTAAGCATATTTCTGGGAAATAAGGGACAATTCAAGTTTCTTTCATATTGTTATTATGTAAATGTTACAATCCTAAATAAATTAATTAGCTACATTCCCAAAAGATGCTTATTAACATTTCGATGTGACATCGACGCTCTTCCAAGGTTATATAAATGAACTGTCACTGCAAGTGTCATAGGGATCTTCAAATAACGTCCTACGTATAGTTTGAAACTCGATTTGATTTGTACTTGTACAAGTACGCGGGGACTTACGATTACGAGGGACATTACTGATTAGCAAGTGGACATGCAACCATCGCTCCTGCCATTAAACACTACTCGATTGACTGCACATCCTGTCATCAATTACCGATGTCATTACACTCATTACAATGTTGCAATACTTAGACGACCAAGTGATCTCCTAGTTAGTAATGACCCTGCCTACGAAGCTAGTGAAAAAAAAGTTACGCCTTGTTTGTTAACTTTTAATTGTAACTTATATGGGGCCAACCAAGTCTGCGTCACATTCCACTTTTATAGTTTTTGGGTAATAAGTTGCCAAAAAAACTGTAAAAGTATTGTTTATTTATTGTTTAGTTTATTTTATTTCTTGTTTTGGGGCACTCACTGAAAATCAGCGTCACGGTTTCCGTGACAACATGCTGAGTGGGTGTCCTATTTAGCACATAAGATGTACAAGTTGTTTCTCCACTTAATTGTAACATACTTTGTTATAATGCGTGCTAAATAAATATTTTCTACTTTTATATACCTATCGTAGCGACAAGACAACATACGGCGTAGTTATTACAACTTGAGAAACGTCTCTAACAACTCAAATAGAAGAATGAAGTGATTGAAAGATTCGTCATCAATGGATACCCACGGTAGCTCAGTTGTTTAAGAGAAATGTACGGAGTCCAGAGTTAGTGGGTTCAAATCCCACCTGTAGCGACATTTTTTTTTCATTTTGTTTGAAAATTAAATTAAATGTAGGTTAACAAACTTGAAGCTGACTGTACCTTCCACTATGCTAAGGGCTAGGCTAGGGCTGATTGCTACGACACGGTCAGAGTGTACAAAAGAGGGGGCCGGGACTTTGATAATATATATTATTGCTATAGTATATGTGTTTATTCATTTGTGTTAATGCCTAATTATGTACAGTTGCATACACTACTTTATCTATTTTATTTTTATTTTATTTATTGGAGAAACAACAGAAATAGGTACATAATATTTCATGTAAGTGAGTATGTAGGATATTAGGTGTATACCTACTTCCTTAAACGCTCTCACTAAGAGTTATACAAAATGATGCAACATAGGTAAGCTAAACAAAATATAAAATATAATCTACATCCATATATTAAATCCTCTTTCATGTGTTTCGTGTGGGCACGTCTCGCCGGCGTGCGCCATGTTTGCCTCGACATCGACAGGCCGGCCCGCGCCCCGCCGCCAGCCCGCAGCTGTGTCCTTATATTGTACGTGATCTCATAAGAGTGTTCTATTTGGTGATCTTATAGGGGACGCGCGCAACAGCCGCACAGTATATTATAAAGCGGGGTCTTATCTACGGTTTTTGAACTTATTAAAGAGGATTTACTATATGGGTGTAGATAAACTACTATTATGCAACTGGTACATAATGAGGGCCCTCCTTTTTACAACCTTAGGAGATGTGTTTTTTTCGATTAGAGTTTCAATTTTATATCCCAAAAAAAATTTTCCTCCATACAAAATGACAATGACCTCCCCTTTTTAACCCCCTAAGGGGACGAGTTTTGAAATAAATCATAGCCTGGTCTGTCTGGTATCTGAGCTACAATACTGCAAAGTTTCGTAGAAATCAGACCAGTGGTTTTTGAGATTATGGCTGGGTTGCACCAAACCGTCTGTAATCGTAAGCGGTGTTCGTCAAATCTGATTGTATGGACGAACACCGCTTACGATTACAGACGGTTTGGTGCAACCCAGCCTAAGTGGAACGTACATTCGCGCAAACTTTCACGTTTATAATTATTAGGATTCAATTTCTTTTTCTGCACATGACTGGCAGACCAACTTTCTAAAGAAAGGATTCTCGTCGACGAGCTAAATGATCGTAAAAGATGTCTTTGTATGCAAATGTAAATAAACATTAATTCCCACGGGCCTTGATACAATAGTATTGTTGTTTGTTGTATTGTTGTTTTAACGAAACCTAGAACCGAGACGTACCTGTTTGGGTAAATAAATAACAGATAGTATCAAAGAAATGAAGAGAAACTTAATTCTTTGTAAATATATGTCCTTATTCATAAACTTACACATAACCTAGTTTATGTCACACCTGGCCATAAAGCGGCAATTACCGCACGCTCCGCGCGCGGGAAATCCCACTTCCTGAGGGGGTGACGTAAAATTTTGTACTTAACAAGGGCGGTAAAACAAAGAATGTCTCAGACCGCAGGTATTTGACGCCCGAGCCGAAGACGAGGAATGTACTATTGTTGTATTATTGTATTTTATATTTTTTGCTATATGTGAAAGTGAATATCTACAGAATTCGTTACAGTGGTACAGCACATGCCATAATGCTACATGTTACAAATGTTACAATATCACGGTTACATTACCTCAAGATGCGCAAAACTACGTGGAACGTGGAAACTTGCACTAACTACCGGCTATAGACACTAGGTAATATTTTGACAACAACAACTAGCTGAATTCTATAATTTTTGACGATACCTACTATGCGCTGAATATTTTTGTAGCTAACATTGCTCCACATAAATATATAAACATGCAAGCAACACAACAGTAGCGTAGAAATAGTTGGATTGACCTTATTTGCCGTCAAGCACGCATTTTACTCCCAAGAATTTATATAAAACTTATATCATATGTTTTTGTTGTCATACGTGATCTAAGCCACGACGGCCGGCCTTAAGACATGTTTAAAAGTTCAATAACATCAGAATCAGATAAAATTTTGCAAGTTAAGGTCAATGACCTGATTCCCCTACAATTTTGCACTCAAGATCGCAAGCCAGTGTCCCGAAGTCCCGAGTCCAGATGAATGTACACACAAATATTAGATCTTTTCCCTAACCATAAGCATTATATTCGCGTGTAAAACAACAATGACTTACGCCTCTATTTCTCCTTCAGGTAGGAAATTAATGTCGCAGTATAACGGATATTTATTTATTAGCGCAATTTCGAATTTCTTAAGAAATAATCATGCTGTGATTTAGTGATTTGGAACCTAGATCTATATAAATTTCACTAAAGACGCAAATCCACAGTGGATAGGAGATAGAAAGCTGGATAAGTTCAATAAAATATCCATGTAATATATTGGTACGTAACTATTCTTTTTACAAAAGATTCTATTTCGAGACAATCGAGACAGTATAGTTCAGTAAAATCTGTGTACTACTTAATAACGTTAATAACACATATAACCTACACATTGGAATCCTGAAAAACAGGGAAAATGTTCCTCGGGAACCCGGAATGTTGTTCGGAAAATTCTAAACTCTTCCTTTGATAGGTAACTAGGTAATAATATTATTGAACTTAGTGTCAGTTTATTTTTGCCAATGCCATTATAATTGATTAAGGAGGAGACCGAAAATTTTATGAATTTATTAGCACCTACCTAGGTTATTTATTTAATCCTGGCACATATACACCTATAAATATCCGAATCCGAAAGTTATTTAGTGATCCCGCTGTGATTTTGATGGATTTTAATAGTAGATTGTTTGACAAGGGTCTAAAGTAAGCCATATTACCACGAGATGGTTACTTTCTCGAACGTAGTGAGGGAAAACTGTTCGAGTGGTATGGCTTTTAGGCCCGAGTTATACACTCTACTTTTCACTTCGATTGCGAGAAAACACATAAACACTAATTATCCACATTAAATGAATAATTTATCTCTTGGCGGGCGTATGTCTAATTTGACAGCATGTTTTTTTTCTAAGGCCAGGACCATGCCTCGCTACTCGTATTCACTTTGCGTATTCGCCTCCCTTTCTTTTGCTATATTAAACAAAGAGATGCAACATGCGGTTTTTTTTTTCTTTTAAGAGGCGCAATTGCTTTTACCACAGACACCGCTTAATCTTTAGAGAACTGAAAAAGTCTTTCCTGATTGGTCGATTTTAGTACAGCTGTATTCTGATTGGTTGATATTTTTACCAAATATTTTTTATCTGTCAAATTCTGTGATTGGTGGATTTAATAGGTGAAGTATTTTGATTAGTCAAATTTAAATGTTTGGAAATCATAAATATGTGTACATATTTTCCCTAGGGCTTAAATGTACTACTTTAGCCCCGCTTCACAAGTCTAATATGACACATTCTATTTCTTCCGGACTTGGCAATAGACATCAATAAACCTACTATAAGATTTTAAAGTTACATACAAAGTCATTCGGTTGTAATCCTATTGTTTATGGACAGCCATGCGGGACGTATGCAAGGGGGATTGCATCAGGTCCTTAGATTACGGCGAATTACACCATGGGTATACCATGACGGTTTGTTTACAGGCTTTTACAAGATTAGATACAGGATGCGTAATACATGAGTAGGTAGCAGTGGCGGAGCGTCCATACAACTCGATTCCCACCGGCTTGCCTATTTTCAGCCAGCCCAGTTTTTTACTATGGCTCATGAAGAATAAGAAAGGCAAATTATTTCCGGCTTCCCTAAGAATATTTTTGACGCGCCGCCACTGGTAGGTAGAGTACTTTTATCTCACGAGCGCGGGTGAGCCATGGTTGTGTGTTCAGCTATACATGCACATTGTCTATGTGTGCGTCAGCGTAGGTGCTATGAGTTTAGGTTGTCTATGTGTTCGTATGTGTCACAACTACAAGGATGGCCAACCCGCGCTCGTGCCATAAAAGTAATATAGGGTGATACCACTACTAATGGACAAGGCCCAATGATGTACATTAAAGCTGCCTACACAAAGCCCTGCCTGCAGGGCCCTGCTTGCAGTGCCACTGCCAAATCGTATCGTGTGTAGGCATGCAGGGCCGATTTAACAGATAAAAAAATCGGCCCTGCATGCCTACACACAATACGATTTGGCAGTGGCACTGCAAGCAGGGCCCTGCAGACAGGGCTTTGTGTAGGCAGCTTAACTCTTATGTAAAAGATTGATATATTCAACTGTAAAATTTCTAGCGTGAGACGTAACATTGTGCAGCAGTATTTTGAGTGCGTGTGTTAGCATCTCATTTATTCTTATTTTTGTTCTTGTTTGTTCACGGCCCAACTATGCTCGTTATGTACCTACCTTGTTATACCTACATTGTACTTTTAAATCTTGGGGGTTGGAGGCTAAAACCTTTATTAAGGAATTGGGTCGCCGACTTAGGGATAGGGGCTGTGATCCACGCTCCGGATCGTATCTGGTTCAGCAGATTTCGTTAGCTATACAGCGCGGCAATGCTGCAAGCATAATGGGGACGTTTGAGCCGGCTGCGATTCGGGGCGATCCTATTTAGTATTGTGTATTAGGGTTGACCGACGAAGCCTGTTGCGGATTGTTTCATTGTTGTGTGAGTATTTATCCTATATATGACGACGCCTGTTGCTGATTCATGATTGTATCCACCTGACGAAGCCTGCGTAGCGGATTTGGATTTATCTATGTCTTACTTCTCTATATTTGGTTAATAAATGATTCTCTCTTTTAAATTAGTTAGTGAGAACTTCTGTTTCAGCAAAACTTCAAGTCTTGCATTTGTATTAGTTTTATTTTCTTTGTAATACTATTTTCTTTGGTCGCATGTTTTTTTTTTTGTGTGTTCATGTGTTACGCTCTAACGTAACCAACGTTAGTGCGTAACATTAGTTAGTACCTACTAGTTAAGTATCATGTCACTACCTGTGAGTTCCTATAATTGGCTCTCTGTATCTACTTTCATATTTAATATATTAACATAGCTGTTGGTTCTCCAAATAAATAAAATAAATAAATAATAAGGGTTGAAGTGTCCAATATTGGTGCTTGTTCTTAAAGTGTCCATAATTGGTAGTGTCACCCTAGCACCCTACCTAAAAGCTTGACCAAAATTACTAATGAGGATAGCAATGAATGATGACATGCCTCATAGCGATTTCCCGGTTGTGCTAAGGCAGGGGTCCGCTTTGATACCTAATTCTAAGATTTCGCGTAGGTTTTACGAAAGGAACTACCATCTGACCTCAGAGTGAAACCGAGAAGCTGCTATTAAATAGTTATCAATTGATACAGCCTTGGCCAAAAGTGTTGAGCACCCCTTATTTTACTTTGTAACTTATAAAAAAACTATGACTAAAAATGCACATTGACGTAAAATATGAAAAGGTATATACTAAAGAACATCTAGAGAACTTTAGATAATATCATTTCGAAGTAGCTATTGCTAACTGAAGACTAAAAATAGACGGGTTTGCAATAAAAGGACAAATTGCATTTTTATCCGTGCAATTATCTTGAACGTCAACGAAAGTAGCTAGTTTTTGAAAGATATTTAATTTTCTTTAATAGAAGGATATGAAATGCTTGATTGAAAGTTTAACTTTTATATGGAAAACGCGTGAGTGCTCAACACTTTTGGCCAAGGCCAGGGCAGGTTTTTAGTTTTTCGTACAGTCACCAGAATTAACATTCGTAACGGCCAAAACAAACCGGCCCTTAGGCCTGATCAGAGTCTTGTCAGATGTTTAGAACCCACGACATCCAATTGAAATTTGAAACCATTTTACTTCCTCGTCAAAACTTCCCTTCATTTACCCTTGAATTGTTACAGATCGCAACCTGCAGCGGAAGAAAGCGTTGACCGACCGGCCTCAAGTTTACTTATAACTGCGCGCGACACGCATTGCACCACAACAGACCGGCTTCCACGACGCGCGCACGGCAATCGGGTTCCGCCTTACTTGGCGCGAAATTCCATTTACGAATTTTTATTTTGTTTAAATCGAGGTTTATTTGAGCGTGTCATGAGCGCGTTCTATTTTTAAATTTGTTATAAAGACGTTTTTCAAAATGCGTGCAGTGCTTATCGTGTTTGCGTGTGTTTCGTTTGTGGTGGGACAGGACATAAACAAGTTGAGGGACATGCCGAAGTACGATAAGAGATATGATTATCTGAGTGTTGACGCTATTTTGGAAAACAAGAGATTAGTGAGGAACTACGTGGATTGCCTGATCAATGCGAGGCCTTGCACGCCTGAAGGGAAGGCGCTGAAAAGTAAGTCTCAGCAAGATTTTCGTTATGTTACCTTTCGGGGAAAAAACAAACAATAACATTGTTTTGTTATGTGCTTGGAGATCTCCGGGATAGGGGGATGTCGGCTTTATACCCATAATCTGGATTCAATTGCTTATCAATTAACCATATATTAGGTGGGTATTTAGTTTGGTTTAGGCATGGTTTAGGTAAGTTAAATATCCCAGTGTTTGACACTGGCCGAATACATGGCACTTTCAATCTCTTGTCATAATGAAAACAGTGATCAATATGTCTCATCTGGTGCCATAATTAGTAGGCATTCACCTAATTTTTTTGTCATAAACTATGTTTGTTCCAAATCGATATTAGTTTGCCTATAACGATACTTTTTTTTACAACTGCCTAATAGATTTGCCGTACTAAAAGTACTAAATCATAATTAGGCACCAATTAAGTTTGTTAACACATTATGACATTACACACTATTTGTTATATTATGTAATTACGAAACCTCATCCTTTGACACCGTTATGATCAAATTAGTATCTATTCGCTTAATGTTTATAATTTACTCAGCTGTTATCTGTAAACACATAAGCATGTACACATGCCAGCGATTTGCTATTTGTTTATGAAAAAACTTAATTACACACTTAACTTGTTTGTAATACACTATTACAAAAAGCTTAATTTTAATTTACCCACTCTATGACACATTAGGGACAACCCACTTTGAAGAACATTACTTTATAATTAACTTTCGAAACTAGGTAAATTGATATTGAATTTTGAATTAATGAAGGTGTAAGATTGATGCGAGGAATTTCAATGTGTTTATATTTCTTCTCTTATTATTTATCTTATCTATCAGACTTCCGCTGTAAATAAAATAATTATGTAACTTAGTATCAAGTATGTATCATTATCGTAATAGCCATCGTTATTAACTCAGTTAAATTCAACAAAATTAATGTAATTAATACTTGTAGTGAGTTATTTTGCCACACTAAAAACACGGATTTTATTATTAAAATGCTAGTTGTAAATTAATTTGAATTCAAACTATGACAATATTATTAATAACTGCAACGAACTGATTAAAGAACAAACTGTTTTTAATAAAGTTTTAGATAGTAACGCTGGAAACGCTTTTCTTTTTGCAACGATATTTTTATGAAGATTATTGCAAACATTACGCTTTAATTAAAGACGCAGTGTATATAGACCGCTCAGGGCAAAATACTTTCATAATACAACCAATAATTGCAATAATTTCACTACTATCAACTACTGGGTACCGTATTGACTACCACTGGGACACTTACAAGTTACAAGAATAGCCGATCAATGTGTTATATGACATTTATGAATGTCTAGCTAATAGATGTATATGTATTATGTTCATGTTGCATTCATTTCCTGTGCTTTCCGAAGGACTAGTTATGTCCACGGAAGTGGTGCATTATGGTAATATTTAAGTATTTATTTTAAAATGTTTGTAAGTAAAGGATGTACCTACGTATGTTTTAGTATTTTAATATGGAAAACCGGCCAAGTGCGTGTCGGGCCACGCGCAAGGTAGGGTTCCGTAGTCGTCTACCCGTTACATTATATGGACTAAAAAGTTTGCAAACTTATATTTACTATGTTTTTGACAGAATTAACAACATTATCTAAGGTATCAATGGAAATTGTACGAAAGTTTGCTTTTGCAAAGTACATTTCTGAAGTTCGACTATTACTCGTTAACTAGTAATGTCTACTTAGCTGTGATAGTTTTCCTTTTAAATTCGTCGTATTTACTACTACCATGATTTTTTTCACATGCCTAGTAGCCACCGTTTAGCTGGCAGGGGGGGGGGGGGGGACACTTGACCATAGCTAAAATTATCACTTCAAAGCTTAGTATCACGCTAACCAATTCTTTAATCAAAAAATGCTCTTAGAAACCTAATAATATTTTTAAAAGAGCTATCCAACGATAACCCACATGATGGGGTTTGGCAGAAAAAAAAATTGCACCACAACTTTACATGTAGGGGAGGTACCCTAAAAAAAATTTTTTTTAAAAATTTTATTCTACCGTTTTGTCGGCGTCATTGATATGTATACTCATGCCAAATTACAGCTTTCTAGTACTAACGGTTACTGAGAAAAACGGGGGTCGGACGGACGGACGGACGGACGGACGGTCGGACGGACGGACGGACGGACGGACGGACATGGCGAAACTATAAGGGTTCCTTGTTTACTACGGAACCCTAAAAATGACTTTAATTATCGATTACACACTTAAATTGTTAGTAATAGGTACATTGAGTTGCAATCTATCTATTGTTCACACTGCAAATACACTATACATTTTCAGGTATAAAATAAAAATATAAATGAGCAGAAATATAGGTAGATACGGGTTTCTATATTCGGGCAGAGCTGCCATCATGGAAGCCAAAGAAATTATACATTACACAAAGTTCAATTTTATTTACCTACTCCGTGACACATTTGGAACAAACCAACTTTGTTGACGATTACTTTTCGAAATTAAATACTTAAATTGATTTTGATAGTTGTGTATCAATCATGAGTAATGCGAGGAATTTCAATAGGTATGTTTAATATTTCTCCTCTTAAGTATTATTTATCTTATCAGACTGTTCCGCTATTAAAATAATATATTATTACAGAAAAAATAGTTTAATTATCGATTATTAAAAATGTTCGTTTATAATGCGTTCATTACATTCCTAACAACTCTATTTGCCTCAGACCAAATGCGGCTCCAATTGGTCAAGGCTGGGATCAGTATTGAACGCCTGACATTTATTAACTAGGCTAGCCTTAGCTGTTAAAGGCTAGTGAATAACATCAGGGTTTAAATATGAATGCAATTACACGGTATTATATCATGTTTCAGTATGAATAAATTAGCATACGATATAAGTTGTAGGCAAATTACTGATAAGTAATTCTTATTCTTGAATATAACTTTCGAAAGATTTGAAGGAGAACCTAATAATGATTAAAAGAATTTAATAATATATTAGAAATGAAATAAGTCTTCTCATTACTGAAAAGATCAATGAGCATTTCTTTTAAAAAGTATATTGTATTTATTTTATATATCTTATATCTTTAAACGAGCAATTCTTGTATATTTATTTATTTATAAATTTATCTCATATCTTTAGCAATTCTTGTATATTTATTTATTTATATATTTATTTATTTCGGGTATCTCGGAAACGGCTCTAACGATTTTGATGAAATTTGGTAAGTGGGGGTATTCGGAGACGAGCAATCGATCTAGCTAGGTCTCATGCCCCGGAAACGCCGAGCAAAGCTCGGCCGCCCAGATATTTATATTGTAATTGACTGACAATCGAGAATTATTTTAAATAAATAAACGTTTGCTCTTTTCCCACGCTTAATTCAAAAACTTGACTATAATAAATGTGTAGATCGTTGTGTAGAGTAGACACCGACTTATGCAGTCAGCGTCATATATGAATGAATGATAACTTTTATTTCGGATATGTTTGTTTTACATCCATATGTTGTTAATGTAACTTCAAACTAATCATTAGTACCTATTCTAATAACACTATTACTTAAATCTAAATTGAGCGACCGTCTTGATTTGCCCTACCCAGTGTATAAAAATTGGGCAGTCATACCTTTCCGCAATGACACTCAGTATGCTATTAGAACTACCTCTTAGCCGGCTCAGCATCGAGACGATTTTTTTGCGCATAATCGCTTGAAAACCATCCGTGCCAACACGCTCGTTGCGGTAAATATGCGAGTGGAGGATTGGTTAGGTGATGGCGCTGATGGATTTGTATAAGCGGGACGGAGTAATGGCCAGCTGTGGTCCTGAATTAGCTGCTTAGAAAGGATTTTATCGACATTACTCTATTATTTCTAGATTAGCGTATTAAATTTAAGCCGCAAATTACATTTCCCGAAAATCCCGAAAATACCGGGATTTCGATTTCGTAGTACCGGTTCCTACCTTGGTTCAAAAAACCGGGAAATCCCGGGATTTTCGGTTCCGGTATTTCCCGGGAGCAAACCCTAGTGCCAGCCTCAGCGAACATACGCGATGCGCTAGGTACATCATCGAGGTAGTCCCAACAACACTCTGAATCCATTGTTGTACTGCACACGTAGGGCATTATAGGCTCTTTTGGTATAAATATTCAATATATACATATAATAAAGTAAAATATATACATATGTAGGATGGGTTAGGAGTCTTCCACGAATAAAAGTCACTTTATTACAGAAAACACTATTATTTTATTCCTGCACTTCACTAAACATCACATCGTTCCGCCGCCATATATAATCTCCCCTCTCTCACGCATTCATCCATCCCTTTCACTCTTTCCCTGCTATGTTCCCTTTAGTCGAGTATATATATACTTTTCAACTCTATTTTGCGCCTGCCAAAACATCCAAATACCTGCGACATTCTTTTCTTTGCCGCCCTAGGTAACGAATGTACTCATAGTTACTAGATAATATTAATGTAAGAGTATAATCGCTTCAAAATAGCATGTGATCATGGTCATGCAGAAATAGGAACAAAAGTACTAAGCAGAGGACGTAATTAATGGTCTACTAATTGATCGTTGGGGAGTCAAGGATTTGTAATCACTGAGCAAAGAGATGTAACGTATTATTAAGTTACAACTAATCCGTAATTAAATAGACTTATTTCTTTGGTTTAACGTAAGAACTGCTAATCGTTTTCTTCCTTGTGGTAGAATCCATATTAGATCAATAATTAATCCTAATTGTTATATACACTAATATTTACTTAAATACATTTTATAACGTTCAATAATAAATAAATAGAAAGAACTTTAAAGTAAATGTCCCTATGTTCGGCACAATTATCCAACAATTGACACTGTGATGTGTGTTTTACCTTTATTTTCATGACTTAAAAGTAAAATTGTCAAGTACATATTAGGTCAATGTCGAGCACTGGGACGTTATGACGTTTCTGAGACGTGAATCCGTGTCTACACACATTAGATGCATCTCAATCACGTAAAGAGAGTCAATGGCATCGAGGCCAAAGGTTTGTTCTAAAAAAACCGGCCAAGTGAGAGTCAGGCTTTAGCTGTATGAAAGAAAAAACATTAAAACATTTAAAAATAAGTTTTGACTATTTGTATGGCTTTGGGCCAACAAGATGCGTATTATATATTGTGAAAATTTTAACACGGTTGCTTCAACCGTTTAGCTGTAAACCTGTGTGATAGACGACGGACGGACGGACGGACGGACGCGTGAGTGAAAGCAATAAGGTGCCGTTTTGACCCTTCGGGTGCAGAACCCTAACATGGGGATGGTGCAAGGAGCACCTTAATATTATTCATAAGTAATGATCATACGACAATTTCTTAGTACAGTAGACGTATAACGGTGTTGGTTAAAGCGGTAATGATTATCAACCATTTAAGGGGCGGGCGTACCGTTTTTGAAAGTCGCTAGCGGTATAGCCTAGTGTGAATGAGTAGTTACTATTTTGCTTAAACAACCTACTTTTATTGGATTATAAGTACTATGCCTCTAGGGAATCTAACTGTTTACTATCATAGCTTACTGACTAGGTCAGGTTCAGTTAGTAGGTAATATTTTACGCACAATACAGTAACAGTAAGCTTATTTTAATAAACATATGTTTTACAATAGAAATACACCATGGATTATACGCAGAAATGAATAGCGAATACTTGTGAATGTGTCATGAGGTCAAATGCATAATACCTAATATACTTAACTGGAATCGCTGATATCAATTTACATTTCGTCAAGGGAACTAACTTCTTCATGGATTTTATCACCAAAACAAAACCTTATTCTTGAGCATATGAAAATATCCATGCTGCCAGCCTGCCATGACAAACATCACATTATTATTCAAATTGGGATTCTCAGCCAATTAACTTCGATGCCCACGTAATCATGCATAGCAAAGGCACAAGAATACATTTTCTACTTTTAATAACAGTGGATGGACGTGACATAAAACCGTGTACCCATGAAGCAATCATTTAATTTTATGTTAAATTTTGTAACCCTAACTAAAATTTAGTGATTTAGTAAAGTTTTTCCTCGGTGTACCTACGGAGTCAATCCACTGCGCACGCGACTCATCGTTTCCCTCGCGCCCTCAGGTCACGAGATTGACATAATCAGAGAAAATGATAACTTGTCGCTTCGTGGGTACTGTTAAGTAATAACACTATTCCGTACCTAACTCATAATTGTGTGATATAATTAGATGGAAATGTTGCAAAACAATGGAACTTTAAAATGTTAAAATATTGATATTTGGGGATTTGGGTCATTGTCAGATTTAGGTGCGCGTCTTTTCGGTGGTCATATAAAAGTTAAGGCCAAAAAGCTTAATTTTGGATTGGTCTAATGACTTGCATAAATAATAAAAACATAACTTACATACTAGGTACTATTAACTAATGACCACGGAATGGACAACTTTAGTTGTTTCAACCCATTTATTCAACCATATTTTTCACCCATTTATTTTCAATTTCAATTTCAATTTCCATTTATAACAATTAGGGACCAAAACAATGTTATGATTTATGAATTTTAAACCGCTTAGTGAAAACGACAAATAACGACAAATTGACATAAATCTATTTGTCAAAGATTAGCGTTTACGTAGGTACAGCACGGTAAGTTGTGTAACCGACAGAACCAGTTACCGTTGCCACACATATTCAATACACTCGGAAGTGTTAGTCATAGTTCCTAAATCCAATTCCCATCCAATAGAGACACAATACAATTAAATAACAGTACTTTGACTTACTTACCTAATAAAGGGTCTGAATTGTGAATAATTCACATGCCACGTTACACAAGATCTACTAACAATAAGTTGTTACCTTAATTAATTAAGGGAACAAATAAAATGATCACCTAAATAACTTTTGATATCATCAAATTTTCGAACCCTAAAATAAGGTTGAACACTCAAAAAAATTTATCGATCAGCAATTCCGAGTCACCAAAAAAATTCTACCTATTTTTGCAGCACTTGCACCTATTTTACTTATTGCGTTCCTATAAATTTATAATCGCATCAAAAAAATTGTCAAGTACCCCCAAAAACACTAAACTACCACCTAATCTCATGCACCTTTTTTCATTAGAATTACATCCAAATATTATATACATCGCATGCTACATTTTAGTAAACAGTTACAAATTAATTGTTTTTAGCACTATAAATATTTCAGTTATTTCCAAAATGTTATAAATTAGAAAGTAAAATTTAAAATTAATTTAAAAAGCAACGCGCAATGTGGCTGTGTGAAATAATAACACGTATACTGCTATCTCACTCAATCAAATACAAAGAATTGTCTGAAGCATAAAACCTATTGATATGTCGTTAGAGTGAAAGGTACCTATTGCTGTTTCATTCTAACTACCTATTGCTGATGGTTTACAAACTGCAAGAAGTTTTTTTTTTTTTAATGCGTTTACGTGAGCGCGTTTGATTGAAACCTTTTATTTGAAAATGAGTTATGTTGATTTATTAAATTGTTAGTTTGTTATGAAAATGGATAAAGGTCCTCAAATGAGTTTACTTTATTAATATAGATAGACTTTCATGGAAAAATTAAAGGAAGTTAATAGGTAGAAATAGGTATAGGTAGGTTTAGGTTATGTTAGTTTTGCATCGGCCCGAAGGGCCAAAACAACTCAAAATAGGAGCTCCGCGCCAGCGGAGATCCGTCAATACTGTTCCAATCTCCACTAGTTTGAAATTAAAATAGCTATTTTTATTTCAAACTTCAACTTCTTAAAATCATTTAGCGCTGTCTTGCTCGCACGCGGTGCGAGGTGCGAGCGAGACGGACCGTATGGAAAACCGCATCAGTGTGCTAGCAATGAGGTTAGACTAGATTGGAACTGCTTTGCGCGTCGGACATTAAAAAACAATTGCCGTGTGAAATTTGGTGATCATGTAGTATTTCTGGGTATCGAATGAATTATTTGGGTGTAAATAATTTTAATAGGATTACGAGCCCTGTAATATTTGGATGTAAATTATATGAAATTTGGTGTTTGAAATTAGGTGATCATTAAGTATTTTTGGGTAGTGACTAATTTATTTGGTAACAATTTAATTTAATAGGTTATCGACATGTTACTTCTTTGAGTTGCACTTTATATTTAAAAGGAGTTGAAAATTTGGTGCGAATCTAGTATTTTTGGTAATCAATGTAATTTTTTAGAGCATCATTCGGCAACTAATTTGGTGGTTCGTTAAATGCTACCCATTAATTAATTGCTGTTTTCTTTTAATTTACTTTATTTGGTGAGCAATAATGAATATTTGTATGGTATTGTATTGTTACCTACAAACAGACACCTACACAGCGTTACTACATAATTATAAAAGAGAAAGTCTCCGCCGCATCTGTCTGTATGTCCTTACGCGATAAACTCTGAGCTGCCGAACTGATTTTCAGAAGATTTTCACCAATAGATCGAGAGGATCAAGGTATGCTAGGCACTAGTTTTATAAAAGCGACTGTCATCTGGCAGTCCAATCCATAGGATTCAACCAAAAAGACCTTGTTGGGGTACGGGTACAGTCCGCATCGAAAGTAGCTTGGAATATGACAACGTCAAAAGACTTCATTACAATAGAAACTTTTGACCTCTTTCATATTGCAAGCTACGTTTGATGCTGACTGTACAATATCACCCATATATTAAATGTACCTACTGCTCCAAGCATTTTATGATCCATTAGCATACAATGAACTTTTACTTGGATCTCGTGTTTGCGATTTCGCCGATCGCATTCCTCGGACGCGTGCGCCGTTGTGTGACACAGTTTGTGAGGCCGTCGAGATAAGGAGTCGTCCACAATGAACAAAACACTTTATACTGTAAGAAATATTTTTACTTGCACACGAAATAGAAAATAAATAATTTTATCTTATGCCGAAATGCCTTACCGTTTGGGCTTAATACGACTGTTAAGAAACGTTGACAATTAGGTTTGAATAAGAAAACCTATAAAAATTACTAAAAATTTTTAGGAGTGGCATAAAAAGGTACGTTGAGCCCATAATTTCATTAGGTTACACATTAGGTTGATTTCCTTTCGGTAAGGAAATGCGCTTTTTAAGTCAGGATTAAAAATATTTGATTGTAGGTATCAATTAATCTGTTCAATAAATATTTGTTAAATGTAAAGGCACGACTCTACATATATAGGTACTACACAGATATTATTAATATACCTCCTCTCCTTATACATATTGTATCTTGTATCCGATTCAGCTCAATGCTTGACTAAAGTTATGGGAACAGGCAACTTACACTATATATTTTTTAAAGTTATTAAATAAAGCTCGATCAACCGGTTGTGTATCCATCCGCTATTTGATATAATAGATATCAATAAAACGGCAAATTGAGGAAGTAAATAGTACTTAATACAGCTCGTAGACGTAATGCCTGAGAAACGATGAGATTACGCAAATTATAGGCTGGCAAGATGTTTATTCGATGCTTTCCAATCACTCCAAAAGCATTTGCAGCCTAATGATGTAATAAGAAAAAACCGGCCAAGTGCGTGTCGGGCCACGCGCAAGGTAGGGTTCCGTAGTCGTCTACCCTTTACATTATGTGGACTAAAAAGTTCGAAAACTTATATTTACTATGATTTTGAAAGAATTAACAACATTATCTAAGGTATCAATGGAAATTGTACGAACGTTTGCTTTTGCAAAGTACATTTCTGAAGTTCGACTATTACTCGTTAACTAGTAATGTCTACTTAGCTGTGATAGTTTTCCTTTTAAATTCATCGTATATACTACTACCATGATTTTTTTCACATGCCTAGTAGCCACCGTTTAGCTGGCAGGGGGGGGGGGACACTTGACCATAGCAAAAATTATCACTTCAAAGCTTAATATCACGCTAACCAATTCTTTAATCAAAAAATGCTTTTAGAAACCTTATAATATTTTTAAAAGAGCTATCCAACGATACCCCACACGATGGGGTTTGGCAGAAAAAAAATTTGCACCACCACTTTACATGTAGGGGAGGTACGCTAAAAAAAATTTTTTTTAAAGATTTTATTCTACCGTTTTGTCGGCGTCATTGATATGTATACTCATGCCAAATTACAGATTTCTAGCACTAACGGTTACTGAGAAAAACGGGGGTCGGACGGACGGACGGACGGACATGGCGAAACTATAAGGGTTCCTTGTTTACTACGGAACCCTAAAAAGTGTCAGCGGTCTAAATATATTTTGTTTACCAACAAAGAAAACCTTGTCATAGTCCAGTAAACACTTTGTTTATTTAGTTATTCGTTTGCGGTCACTAAGTTATTTTAACTACCTGACTACCAAACTATTTCTGCTACAAACCGAGCAATTATAAACCTACTGCTACCGTTATACGAGCGTTGACAATAAACTGTTAAGTTGGCAGACTGGTATTGATGTGGCTTCTTCTAATCAGCCAGTAATACGGAAAATATCCGGAAGCTGTGCTACCTCTTTCGTAACTTTTTTTTTAAATTTATGCGTAGTATGGCGTAGTCTGTGGTCGCCGCCTTGTGTCACGGCTTGTAGCCATACGGCTCACGTTGGAATTGTAAATGCGTCTGTTTATGTTTACAAGCGGTGAAAATATTGTTAAATCGAATATGGAATATGGCTGTTGAAATTTTGACCATACATAACTAAATAAAAACGAATTGCATTGTTTTTATAATAAACAATGTTACCTATACCATTCATTAAAAAATAGGTTGCTTATTTAAGTGACATATTTTTAATAAATTCTAAATAAAATGTGTAATGAGTTAAATAAATAAAATAAAAACTATAAAACAAGATTTCTGTGTTTTTAAATTAAAAGCGTTCTATAAATAAATACCACGTGATCTTTCAAGAAAATCAGTTCCGTGTTTTGCGTCAGTTCATGGGGACATGTTTGTATAATGAATATTATATTATTTATATTTTAATTTGCTTGCTAAATATAGTGGTTCAATTCTTCCACTGCACATTAACATTAATGAAGCTAGGAGTAGATAAGTGTTAAAATAAAAATGACCTAGCAAACAGGGCATATTTATATTCTTAGTTAGTTGGTATTAGAAGTTTTATTGTATAAAATTAATATTTAATGTGATTTTATTATGATAAAGATTTATTTATCGGGCATATATTAATCTGTCACACAGTTATCTCAGTTAAAAAAGGTGTCAAACATCTGAAAAGTAATCTACTCGTATACCTACTGACGTCGAATCTTAGAGGATTCATTGTACTGCCTCCCCAGAGGTTTTCCTACCACAACCATTATAAACAATCATTCTACCATCGAGACAAAAAACTCAAAAATACAACTCAAAATTGCATTTTTAGCAACCTGTATGTCCTTGTAGTTTCTATGGAAGCTTTCTTTTAACACATCAATAGCACGTAGTTTGCGCTAAAACTCGTTTGACGGCAACTGTACCTACAAAATTATCATTTAATTTTATTTTAGTATTGACGATAGCATATTGTTTTATTTACGTTCTCCACACCTCAGAGCTTATTTTAGACCTTAATTATATTCAAATAAGGTACCTAACTGCCTGTTTAACGACTATTTATATGCTGTAATGGGGCAGATCTCGAGTCTGCAGTTGGCAAGGCGAGCTGCTTTTGAGACACAAAGATTGTGTGAGGCGGAAGGCTATGACAAAAGAACGTGCGTCAGGATTATTATTATTAACATATACTAGCATAGACTAGGCTTGCTAATTGTGTGTAGTTTCTTACGGCTATCGGAAGTTCATAGTAATAGAGACAATTACACAAAGATATATTTAGAAAAAATACACAAGTATCCCGCCGCTCTTATCAGCGGTCATAAATTAATGGGTAGCATTTAACGAACCACCAAATTAGTTGCCGAATGATGCTCTAAAAAATTACATTGATTACCAAAAATACTAGATTCGCACCAAATTTTCAACTCCTTTTAAATATAAAGTGCAACTCAAAGAAGTAACATGTCGATAACCTATTAAATTAAATTGTTACCAAATAAATTAGTCACTACCCAAAAATACTTAATGATCACCTAATTTCAAACACCAAATTTCATATAATTTACATCCAAATATTACAGGGCTCGTAATCCTATTAAAATTATTTACACCCAAATAATTCTTTCGATATCCAGAAATACTACATGATCACCAAATTTCACGCGGCAATTGTTTTTTAACGCCCCACGCGCAAAGCAGTTCCAATCTAGTCTAACCTCATTGCTAGACTGATGCGGTTTTCCATACGGTCCGTCTCGCTCGCACGTCGCACCGCGTGCGAGCAAGACAGCGCTAAATGATTTTATTTTATAGAATCTTCAAAATTTCTGTAATTTTAATGAGACACGTACATAACATAATTTAATTTAATATATTTTTAACAGTGATTTCCGTACTGGTCGCATACAGCTATTTGTTCAAAGATGTTTTTGCCTCTACTCTATTCGCTGATAATCGTCAATTTGCCTAGGTAGTAGTATTTTTCTATGACATCTATTTTTATTTCAAACTAGTGGACATTGGAACAGTATTGACGGATCTCCGCTGGCGCGGAGCTCCTATTTTGAGTTGTTTTGGCCCTTCGGGCCGATGCAAAACTAACATAACCTAAACCTACCTATACCTATTTCTACCTATTAACTACCTTTAATTTTTCCATGAAAGTCTATCTAAATTAATAAAGTAAACTCATTTGAGGACCTTTATCCATTTTCATAACAAACAAACAATTTAATCAATCAACAAAACTCATTTTCAAATAAAAGTTTTCAATCAAACGCGCTCACGTCAACGCATTAAAAAATTAATAATAAAACTTTTTGCAGTTTGTAAACCATCAGCAATAGGTAGTTAGAATGAAACAGCAATAGGTACCTTTCACTCTAACGACATATCAATAGGTTTTATGCTTCAGACAATTCTTTGTATTTGATTGAGTGAGATAGCAGTATACGTGTTATTATTTCACACAGCCACATTGCGCGTTGTTTTTTAAATTAATTTAGAATTTTACTTTCTAATTTATAACATTTTGGAAATGACTAAAATATTTATAGTACTAAAAACAATTAATTTGTAACTGTTTACTAAAATGTAGCATGCGATGTGTATAATATTTGGATGTTATTCTAATGAAAAAAAGTGCATGAGATTAGGTGGTAGTTTAGTGTTTTTGGTGGTACTTGACAATTTTTTGGATGCGATTATAAATTTATAGGAACGCAATAAGTAAAATAGGTGCAAGTGCTGCAAAAATAGGTAGAATTTTTTTGGTGACTCGGAATTGCTGATCGATAAAATTTTTTGAGTGTTCAACCTTATTTTAGGGTTCGAAAATTTGATGATATCAAAAGTTATTTAGGTGATCATTTTATTTGTTCCCTAAATTAATTACTATATATATCAGTGGCGGAGCGTCCATACAACTCGATTCCCACCGGCTTGCCTAATCTTCAGCCAGTGCAGGTCTTTTACTACGGCTCATGAAGAATAAGAAAGGCAAATTATTTCCGGCTTCCCTAAGAATATTTTTGACGCGCCGCCACTGATATATACTAAACGACATGTGCATGTTTAATATTTTGACCTCAGAGTCATATTATGACAGACACATCTACAAATGAGTTTTTATCAAAAATTGCACTCTGGGACCTCTGGGTACAAGTTTTTATAGCCGACTGTACCATTTTTCGACTTTAAATCAAATATGTTCTATTAGAATTACGATATATATATTTTAAAGTTTTTTTAATAATTTCAATATTTTAAAATTTCAAGGGATATTTTACAGTTGCAATCGCCATAATATCGGAAACTCACAAACACAAATATACATGGTAAATATCCCGTTATTAATCCTAATTCTAATAAGTACCATGTGTGATTTTGACATCTTATATACGTAAATATGTTCTAGCCCTTAACTATAAATACGTTCACAGAAAAAACGATAACCTACATATGTACATGACCCACATAATCATAGAGAGATTATAAATAGAACAACAAACAAGTCATAATTTGAAGATCGTGATTCGCGATCACAAGGGCCTGTACCACAAAACTTTACAAGCGTACAATTCGACAAATTTGTCAACTTTTTCTATGGAAAATCGTACAATTTTGTCGAATTGTGCACTTGTAAAGTTTTGTGGTATAGGGGCCAGGTCGCGTGGTGCATAACAAATAGGCTGCGGTTGTTTCCTGAGACCGTAAGTGATGAAATATAAAAATAGGCATATTCATATTTGCGGTTTTGCGTAGGTATATTATACATACCTATTTTAACCGCAGGATTGACGTGACAATGCTTAGCAAGATTGGTTCAATAAGGGAGTTATTTCAAACCATCTCAGTTATCGTAAAGTCTTAAGTCCCCACGCAGGTCAACACGGGTTGGGAACTTAATAGCCTCCTTAGATTTCTTAGCTGCAGATATTTAAAGGTTTTCTCGCGGTGTTTTCTTTGAAAATTCTTTGAAAAGCTTACATCGTAAATTATCGTAACTACTTATACTCGTTAAAATTTCGCGTAAAAGTCATCGTTATCGCATTTTTGTCGGACCAATCGCATTTGGTACCCTGCAGAAAAATATTTCGTAGAATGTATTGTTTCGCAGAATTTTCGTTTCTCAGATTTTTGTTTTCTGAATCCGTTAACTTTTTAGGTACAGCTACATTGCCATTTTGAAAAACCCAATTAGATCTACCAGAAATGTAGGTTATGTTAGATTAGAACTGCTACCCTTTTGTAAAAAAATGTTTTCTATGAAATGAAAATTCTCCAAAACAATACATTGGTTCTATGAAACATTGTTCTTCTGTCTGCGAAACAAAGTACAACCATGTCGGACACATCGCATGTATGTGTAGCATTCGTCCTTAACGAGCAAGTGCTTAAGGTGCAAAAGGGACGAAAGCTACACTTCTATGTCCGACATACACACTACCAGTCCTATGTTTAACCTTAATCGGGCTATCAAATGGTTGATGCCCCCGCGCTACGTTATGGTGCCTTTCCTTTTTTGCACTACCATCTACTTACATGGTAGAGTGCAAAAAAGCACAAGACGCATGCGGTTACTTAACCGCATGCGTAAATGACGCTGATTAATGCACATGTTTGTGAGACTTATTCGTTGACTGCAGAGAGTTTTTTGCTATTTATGTATACTAGTAAGTAACAGAATAGATGCGGGTAGGACATAGGCAGACACGCAAAACAATGTACATTGTGCTTTTCACACAATAAGCATTCCCACGGTGATTGAAGAGAATGATTAGGTATTAAAGAGGATTTAATATTTTTTCAATAAATTTTGTATCAACTGTCGAACACACTTCACGCGAGTTGTCACATGGATGCAACTGCTGATGACTTACATTTTATTTGAAACGACAGGTACAACACAGAATAATGAACTAGAAAATACTACGTGACTGTACCAAGTGATAAGAAACTTTATTTATAAATCAAACCAACACAGCGTAATGATTTCCGTATAGCAATTAAATTGAAAAAGATATGCTTCGGTGGTTTGGGCAGGTTAAGAGGATGTGTGAAAGCAGACTGACTAAGAAGATTTATGGTCAGGACATGGAAGGAAGGGTCGGAAGTGGACGAGCAAGGCGAGGGTATCTTGACCAAATTTCTGTGATACTGAAAAAGGTCAGGTCAGAAGTTCCCGCAACCGACGAGTTTGTATGAGGAGATGTATGGATGTGATTGAAGCAATAAGAGATGTATGTAAGGATCGTAGTACTTGGCGTTCTTTGGTCTCTGCCTACCCTAATGGGTTACAGGGGTAAGCATATGTATGTATCAATTATGAGTGCAAAAGACTACAGTTTCACGATAAAAGTACTATGACAAAAGACGGTTATAGCAACCATTAGGCCTTGTACATATGCTATTTAAATTGTTTACCTCACCACCCACACCCACCCCTCTCTTCCCTTGGATTTCTAGGTGTGATTATGGCAAATTGAATGATAGAATTTCCTGTTGTAACAATTTTATAGTCCTGCCCTGCTTACGTGATCTAACTGATGTAAACAAATGTGAAACAAATGAATCAGTTGTGCACCGCAGCACGCGCGAACTCGGAAATGTTTCAAATGTGACGCAGTGAGCCATACTGGTACGAGAGTGGAATATAAAAGGATGATTAAGTACCTAGTAACTGACATCGCATCACCTTTATTATCGATGTTGCAGTGGTTTTATTTATATTAACACTTCATACTCATCCATGCTCACCGCAACTTCACCAGGAATTTTAAGTAGACCAGCACTTAAGCGCACATTATTCCTTTTTTTATGCAACGACGGTGGCAAACAAGCATACAGTCCAACTGATGGTAAGTGGACACCTCAGCCTATAGCGCCTATAGCCTTAATAAAAAAATTGTTATCTTCAAACCATAAACTAGCGAGAAGTGATGCAAGATCGCGGCAATGGCAAGTGACGCCAAAGTCGAGGCCAAGACTAACTTTGGGTCGGTGAGATATTACTTTTTTTGGGAACTTGGATATGATTGTACTAGGTTACCTTCTTATCTATATATATAAAGTTGATGGGTGACTGATTAATCACCGCCCCGCCGAAACTGCCGGTCCTAGAAATTTGAAATTTACACTATAGTTAGGTTATATAACGGAGGCAAGGGATAAGACGGGATTTTTGGAAATTCCACCCCTAAGGGGGTAAAACAGGGGTGCAAGGTTTGTATGGGGGGCAATAATTTTTTTAAGGTCCAGACTTGAAACTTTGTACAAAGACTCCTTAAAATAAGACAATGAAACTTATATTTGCTTTTTCAAAATTTTCGTCTCCTAAAGGGTTAAAAATGGGGGTGAAATATTGTATGGGGAGCAATTTTTTTTTAAAGTGAGAGTCTTCAAACTTTGTATAAAAGTTCCTTATAATAATGGAAAAAAGTAATTTCAGCGTTTTTTAAAATTCATCCCCTAAAGGGGTTAAAAAGGGGTTCAAAGTTTGTATGGGGAGAATTTTTTTTAAAGTGAGAGACTTCAAATTTCTTACAGAGACTTTCTGTTTAAATACAACAAAACTAATTTCAGCGTTTTTTGAAATTCATCCCCTAAAGGGGTTAAGAAGGGGTTCAAAGTTTGTATTGGAAGCAAACATTTTTTGAGTGAAGGACTTAAAAATTTTTACAGTCTCTGTTTAAGAGGGTGCCGAGCATATTTAGCAAAAACAGCCGTCACCTCTCAATCTGTGGAGGTCACAATTCTCTACAAAAATATATAAAATATATGTAATTATTATCACAAAGAGTGTGTTTACACTTTATCACTATTAGTAATCTATAATAAATTACACTTTAATAAATACAATACCGTAAAGTTGCACTAAAAATGAGAAGAACGCGTGTCGGCGTTTAGGCAAAATTGAATTGAAAAATCTATTATTTCGTTTCAAAATCACACTCAAACAAATCTCAAAAGTATTCACTATAAGCAATCACACTTTTCACATTTTTCCTCGCAAAGATTAATGAGAATTTCAAACGTAAATCTAAACTTTAGTGACTTTTCCATACATTTTCCCTGCCACTATACTTTCGAAAAATCGACAGATGGGCATTGGCCCTCGGCGAGAGCAGACGCATGCTCCTTTTTTCGCTTTGACAGCTCTGTTTTTGACATTTTGCCCGTATACGAATACAATATGTATACCACACACAAAGATTGTATTAACTGAAGTAGGGTAAATAAATATTGACGTGTGGCGTTTTAAGAACCTTTTAACATGGAATTTTTGGTATTAGCCTTTTATTTTTTAGAGAACATACAGTGTTTGGTCCCGAAAGTTTACTTATGCGTTCAAATTATAATGTTTTCCTTCCCGAAAACGCATTCTAGACGCTAAAAGGTTGCCGATGCGTTTCATTACAATGGAAATTAATTTCAATGAATGGTCACCCTGACGGAACATCTTTATAACGTAATGACATTTGTCACTTACTTCAAATGAAAATTTGTGTACATTTTTCTTTCTTTATATTTCAATAATTTTACGTATCTAATGTTGATATCGAACACCAAATACGCATACACACACGCCTCTCGACAGTTTGCCAACAACGCATACTTATCTACCTACTGGCATTTTTTGGACATATCGCGCGTCGTCCCATTAGCCTCGAGTACATCATGATGACGGGAAAGGTGGAGGATAGACGAGCTCGGGCCAGCCAGGCGGATTGAAAAAATCTCCAAATTCGCCGGACTCCGAGAACACCAGGCGCTGCATGCAGCGCATCATCGGAACCACTGGCGAGCCATCTGCACTCCCCGCCAGCGACATAGCGGTCACGATCCTCAGCATTGAAGAACCCACTGATTGGATTGATTGGATTGGAATACTTATTGAAATTTGTGTGGATATTCACGCTTTCTCGTCAAATAGGAATACATTTAATGACTAAATATATCTCAGATGTCGTGATATAACTTCAGGAATCGTGGATTATCAATCTGCAGTGTCACACAACAAAGAAAGTAATAAGCAGCAGAAGATTGTATTGTCGAAGCCGCATGGTCATACTAATTATAGAATGAAAATATAAATGTGTGTTTTTTTTATCTTAGTTATATCTCTAACGACGACGTATAATCTGAGTCTTATAACAAAATATATGTATGTAGTCCTACTTATTTCTGCAGGTCTATAAGTACGGTTTCTAATTTCTATTTGATTGTTTTTTATGGTTTGAAATTATTTGGTTCACTGCTTTGATTTTGGATATACGGATATACGTACTTTAGTATATACATTGTAGTCTTTGGATATACGTAAGTACGTCACACCGGGTAGAGTCAGTCCGACCCAGGTCGGGCCTAGTAGAGTTTAGAGAACCAGCGACAAAACTCCCAGTACGATTCCACTCACAACTCAGATTCGATAGAAGCCGCGTAACCAATCTCACTGGAGCGCAAACTCTTAGAGTATCCCAGTGTTTAAACCTCCCGCGTGGTCGTGTCGGAGGTTTCCCCTGGATTTTCCCCAGGCCACTTTCCAACCGCGCACTCCTATCGATTTATTGGGCCCGACCTATAAGGCCACAATCAGGTTGAAAAAACAAAAAAAGTACGTCGCAATAATTGTTTGGACGTTACGTAAACGTAGTAAATAATAGTAAGATTGCAATTTCAATTGCGTATATTATAAGTATTATAACTGTTACATTACAGCATGTATGCAGCATGTACATGGATTTAGCTATACGCAACCATTGTCCAAGTAGTGTTAAAAGTTCAGTAAAATTTACTCCACTAATTATTCTATTCAATTATCGTTCTTATAAGAAGGAACATGAGAGCTAATTTGTCATAACATAACTATGGACTCGTACATTCAACCATGCACACGATAGCGCGTCCGGCCGGCCAAGTTCCAATTACAGATAGTGACAATGATTTACTAAATCCTACTTGATCATATTTGTCCTAGTTATTTCATTATCATTAGGTTTTAAGAATACTTAACAAACTTATTTCAAAATACTGCCATTAATTTTCATTAAGTTTCATTACATAATATATATCGAAATAAAACAACCGCATCTTCGCTTAAAACTCGCATTACCTATAAAAGCCGCTTTAGCTTAGTTGGTAGTGACCCTGCCTACGAAGCTGGAGATCCCGGGTTCGAATTCGTTCTTGGGTCTTGGATGTTTTCTATGTATTTAAATCTGTATGTATAAAGTATGCATATTGTCGCATATATATATATATATATATAAATTCTGGCGCAAACCAAAACCAGACAAAAAATAGCCAAATAATGCAATAATTTTTCTCACTTTGCGTTGTCTGTGTATTTTAGGACGCCATGGCACGGGAATGCCAAGTGTGAGATTGAACCTGCATGTAGGTTTTGATGTCTATTAGACGCCATAACGGATATATGCGCGTTGGCGTCGGACCAATGCGAAAGGTTAAGTAGGTATAAGTCGTGTAAAAAATGGGTTTGTGAGAAAGAAGGATTACACATTCTTAAGTTTTATTCACCATTTATTCAACTATATATAATTTAACAACATAACAGCTTAAGCCATGGCATTGAGACACTAATATAGGTATTTTAATCTATTTGTATATGAATAATTAGGAGCGTTTTACTAAAATCAAATCCCAATTTTCAGAAGTAAGGTTTTGGTGACAGATTTGGGCCTTAATAAATCATCAAATATTGTAAATCAAAACTTTGTATTCCTTACAGAAATTGACAGAGCATTGTCATTGTACAGTGACAAGTTATGACAATTTCGATTTCTCTAAGGAGTTTTTAACTCTGATTAACTGGTGGCAATACACAACCGAAAATACCTATTAAAAAAAATGTAAGTCAATGACCCGGGCCAACAAAATGAAGTAGTGTGTGTGAAATATGTATGTGTGAGTTACTGGGGTAAATTATTTAAAAAAATAGAAATTTGACAGGCGCTGATAATTTACCCTGCACGATGCAGTCTTAGGCGACTTCCTGACTTGGCGGGGCGGGATCGATATGTGACATTTTCTTCTTTGACGTAAACTTACTGACGTCGCAAAGATTCTCACTTGACATAATACTGTCAGTATTACGTTTGCGCAGTAGTAATATCATGCGCAGAAACGGAGCAGTACCGCCTTCGCAACGTCCCGCTACCGCGCATCCCGCGCCAGTCAGGAAGCACTCATTTAAATGTAGAGGCGTAGTAAAAAATGGTATCGCGTCGACTGACAGCTGACACTGACATTTGACACTTTTCTCATATCGTACTGCCTCCGCACCGACAAATCAGGAAGTCGCCTTAAATACAACAAAACAAATTTCAGCGTTTTTGTCTTAAAAAAGGGTTTCTGTGAAACTTAGTTAATCTTTTAACTCCCTAAATGACCCCTTGGTCATTTTGTATGGAGAACAAAATTATTTTAAAGATAGAACCTTTAAAACTTCCTGACTAAACATCAAATTTAAAAAAAAAACAGGTTTCAGTGTTTTTCAAAATTCGCCCTCTGAAGGGATGAAAACAAATTTTATTTTCAATGAGACTTGGAACTTTGTTTATAGGCCTAGCATAACTCTGTCTCTCTGTAACCCCTTCACGCTTAAACTGCTGAACTGATTTAGATGAAATTTGGTGCGAATATAGTTCGCAGTGGCGGCGCGTCAAAATATTCTTAGGAAAGCCGGAAATAATTTGCCTTTCTTATACTTCATGAGCCGTAGTAAAAGAACTGCACTGGCTGAAAATTAGGTAAGCCGGTGGGAATCGAGTTGTATGGACGCTCCGCCACTGATAGTTCGAGTCCGAGGAAAGGACATAGGATAGTTTTCATCCCATCCCGGAAGTAGAAGTTTGTATGGAACAGAGATAACTAGGTAACCACCTGAAATAAAAGAACAGCGATAAAATTCTAACGCGATGACCGAGCTCTACGCAGACGAAGTTGCGGGCAAAAGCTAGTCTTATATAACCAGCGGGAAAATCGCGTAGAATATTGATCGCGTGAGGTGATATCAACTGTCAACCTTCGAAGGAAAAAGGGTCGATCGATAATTCGATATGTCCAATACATAGTTACAAAAAGGTCAACCGCAGAGACTACTTAGAAGATATTAGGTACCTCAGCCAATATGTTCAAATAATACATCGAAAAATTTCGAAATCACCCTGCGGATTATAATTAAAATTACGTAAAACCAATTAGCAATAAAGGGTGCCGCAGGGAAACATAGTAGGTAACTTAAATTGATGTACGAGTATAATCTCTACAACTGACTGCGGACCACAATATATCACCCGTCATGTTAGTGATTTGTCAATGGCTTCATTACTACTGCCGTGAGAGCTGATCCGAAAACTATTATGACCAATGTGGATGCAATTCTAACCTCTAACCCTTTGCCTATTCGGGAAAATAAATTACACCACATGACACACATAACATAAACATGCCCAACACAATGCCCTTTTATAGCTACGTAAATAAATAAATTATGCAAAAGATGATAATTATATAAACTACCAGATATCTGACAGAAAACCATAGATTAGTAGAGGTGACCTTTATTGTTACACTACATCATATAGATAAACATCTCTGGAGATTTCTACATCTCATTTATTTTAATTAGTTCATGTTTATTGTACACTATGCTCGGAATGTTAGTGATGATAGAGATTATTATTGGTTTTTTAATTCCCCCATTGTTTATGGATTCCTTCGTAATGTAGGTACCTGATCATATCAAGCATGTTATTTTTCTTAATATTCGTTTGAGCTGAAATTTTCATATAATTGAAATTCGAATGATGGCTTTGAAGAGCGTATTACGATAATAAGCCGCTTAAATTTTAAATGTAACAACGTCAATACTGTGTGCTTTATTAAAGGAACAAAACAAAAACCGAAATAACATTAAAAATAATACTCAACTAAGTCTAAAACCTAACTAAAAACTAATTATAAAACTAAAATATAGATCGAATTAAAATTAGTTTAATTAAAACATAGCTAGGGTGATGGCACCAGTTACCGGCACTTTAAGGAGGTTGTGCACTTTCATCAATGATAAAAATAATATGGTTGTACTTAGGACAAAAATAACTGAATAAAAACGTTAAATATATCTCTGAGTACCAACATATTAGCTTTTTTTGTTGACTGAAGAGACACGGATAAATAAAAACATTCTAATAACCAAAAATATAGGCAATCTCCAGTTATCGGCAGCCAGTCTCCAGTGTTCGGCACCCAGTAATCGGCACTAGTTTAGTGCAAGTATTTCGAATAGGTACTTTTGTTTTGATGTATTTTACGGAACAGGATAAAAAGAAAGTTGCTTAGGGTGTTCTGTTTCTTAATATAACCTAAAATAAACTTTTAGGTTATAAAATGTATGAAAATGAAAAGTGACAGTGAGAAGTTGAAATGTTCCGAGAGAGCTAGCTTGGAAAGGTAGATAAACAGTAAGTATAGGCTAGAAAGACTACTGTAAAAAAACAAGCTTTTCTACGTTCAGTAGTTTTGTTAGGACGTTGATTTTTTTAATTGATAATATTAGATTAGTACTGCAGTTAGAATGAAAATCATGCATTTTCATGTTATCATCTTTAAACAAAACCGCCTGTGTCTATGATATTGTCTTGGATGAGAGTAGAATATACACTGTCTATGGTCCAGTGTTGATTAATTGGAATAATTGTTGGCAGTCCTAATTTTAATCCAACTTGTAAAAAAAATGCCGATTACTGGGAGCCTGCCGGTTACTGGTGCCATCACCCTAGGCTACGTTAGGTCCCCAAAACCGTTCCCTGCGGACCAGTGCCCATAAGGCTGGCTGGATGGCTGCATTCCTCCGTTGAATAATGCCTATTCTTTGCCCGAGGAATGGGAGCCCTGTTTACCTTAAATATCCGATTTGAATATTCTCAACGTTGTTTACATTCCAAATCAAACGGGTTATATTACTATAAACATTAAGTGGTTCTAAGCTAACTTTAAGACCTTGCCAATAAACAATAATTATATGTTTTGCTAAATTATTCCGTTAGCTGCAGGCGCGAAGCTAGTTAGCTCTGGCATTTATGTTATGACGCGTATTGCATGATAAAGTTAAGTCTGAACAAGGACTATTGATAGGTAGGTATTATACGTATACTATTATTAATAGGTAGGTAGGTTAGGTAGGTAGGCCTAATGATTAATTAAATTACAAATAACCTGTCTAGGTATGGAGGAAGAGGATATAAATACATAAAATAACATATAACCGTTACCTTTTGGAACTTTCAAGGTACAGACTTATATAAGTTGGACGTTTTTCTCTGAATTCAGTAGGTTTCTCGTAAATTAGTATAATTATATTTAAGGCTTAGTACAAAAACCGAAACACTTTAAACTATTTTTGGTCAGGTCCCGTTCGTAAAACATCTCTTAATAAAAACACTTCTGCTAACTATTTTAGTAACATCCCGCACGCTAAATGTCTCATCCCTTTCGCAGAACGTCCCTTCCATCATATGCCCCTTTCGCAAATGATGCGTCTGCGTAATGTCCCATTCGCGAAATGACCCATCTGGGTTATGACCAAACTTGCCCTTATTATTTTGTCCGTCCTCATCAGTCGCAAAAGAAAATAAAAATGGAGGCAAACTGTAATATTCACAATATGATCCTTGGTCCCCAGGAATACTCCCAGAAGCGCTGCGAACGAAGTGCGTGCGATGCACTGAAAGCCAGAAGCAGACCGCGGTGAAAGTGATCCGGCGAGTCAAAGCTGATTATCCTGAGGACTGGCAGAAGCTGGCCTCACGCTGGGATCCAACCGGCGACTTCACTAGATACTTCGAGGAGGTCCTGATCAGAGACCACTTCAATACTATCCCTAACAGTAAGTACCCGACGAGTGAAGGCTGAGTATCCTGAGGACTGGCAGAAGCTGGTCTCACGCTGGGTTCTGACCGGTCACTTCACCAGATACCTCGAGGAGGTCATGACCAGAGGCCACTTCAACACTATCCCTAACAGTAAGTACTCAACGAATCAAGACTGAGTATTCTGAAGAGCGGCAGAAGCAGGCCCCACGCTGGGACCCAACCGGGGTATTCACCAGATACTTCGAGGAGGTCCTGACCAGAGACCACTTCAATATTATCCCTAACAGTAAGTACCCCAAGAGTTACGACCGAGTATGCTGTGTTCTCACAGAACCTGGGACCGTGCCGACAACTTCGTGGTGTGTGTATCTACTGAAGCTTTTCCATTAGAAACCACTCAACGCCGTCGCCCATCTAATGATCCACCACAGCCGACGTTACTATTATTGAGGATTTATGGCGATTTTCCACGGCTCAACCTTTTATTCTGTGAGCTCCAGTGCAGTCGTTTAAGTTTAAGACCGGTAAACTACGTTTGCCATTGCGATTTTATGAAGTCACGCCAGCCCATCAACTAAAAGGTGTCGCAAGGTTACTGATCCCTGTAATTAATTTAATTTATAAACCTGATATTATTGAATTTCTTGTATTACGGAATGTTGCGTTTGAAAGCCTTATTCATTAAGTCAAGGCCAAACTCCAAAACACGGCCTTGCCCAATATTGTTTTATACTAAAATCATTAATTAAGTACTTGTAGGCTCATCATTAATAAATGACAAATTACACATACCCACTTGTTTAAGTACCACAATACTGTAGCTTGACAGTTGAATCAGTGATTCTATTATGTGACAAGAGAGTCCGTTAGGTATAGTCATGGACCAATTGGACCATGCTCTAAGAAAACAAGGCTGCCAATCTGGATCGTGACATTCGTGACACAAGTGTCGGCACTGTCGTAGCCACACATTCGACCGCATACCATCGATGACCGCATGACTCGATAGCAGCTTGTAACACCCACATTACTAACCAATGTACTAAATTGCCATATACCTGGCGCAGTACACAGGGTGGAAAAAATATGGACTCTGGTGGGAAACTACTTTTAATCCTTGAGATAGCTCATTTTACTTAAGGGAAACATTATTTTATTTTTAAAAAGAAACAAATTTGCATTAATCTATAATTTTCTAAGAAATTTCACCTCCACATTTTATGGATATCTTGTACGACAAACGACTGTAAAACCTAATGTTCCTTAGAGACATATTAGGTATCATTAACGCTGAATGTATCGACTACTGAAATAAGAAAGCAAATTTTTATTTTTTGAATTTTTAGCTGGTTCGATTCCCGGGTCGGACAGGCGAATTGAAAAAAAAACCTTGAATGCAGTTTTGTTGCTTTTTAAAACGAGCTAACTCAATGATTTAAGGCAGTTTCCCTCAAGGCCCCATACATATATTTTCCATCCTGTATAATTGTATCATGGGTACAGTCGGCCTCATAAGTAGCTCGACACTTTAAAACTGTCGCTTTCACCCGTTGGAAATTTAAATATAACATTAAAGCGAGACGGTACAAAGGTGTTAAGCCCAGTGCTAGGCCGACCGTACCTACTTTATCAATAACTATCAATTACTTTTCTTTTCAGCAAGTGTTCGTCTGTCCATAGGCAATACCTCCAGGGTCCAGGTACTAGAAAGATAGAAAATTAGAAAGAATCTTTCATTGTGACCTGAAAACAGCTAGTGGGACCCAAATTAACACTCCATCTACCGCTACGTAATACAAATCCAGTTATCAATCTTAGCAAATAAGAGACAAAACATTGGACGTATAAAGTAAAACGACGTAAAAACTGTAATGTAAGTACCAAATTAAATTGTTGTCAATTCATTCTCATAAAATAAATATTTTTAAGTAAAATTTCATAAATAAATATTCATTTATTTACAAGATAATATATACACGAATACAACAATAACTTAAATAATATTAAAGCTAACTTAAGCTAAGTAGGTACTTAACTAAATCTAATTTCATTGTATTATTGAAGAATGCAGAACCGAACAAAATACACAAGTGGATAGGTTAATTATTCTGATCGTAACCTTTACTTCGATTGCGATGTTTCTAAGGTCAGCGCCATACCTATCGACCTACGACGCTTTTGCATTAAACAAGTTGTTTTTATTTGAGAATTCTTAATAATGCAGTAAAAATATACTTACCTATTTAAAATGCATGCTTATCCTCACTTCTTGTATAACATAAAAATAAAATTGTTACATTTGGAAGGTTATAATTCCCTAAATTAATGATTATTTGTGATTATAGGTAAATGTAAATGGGAGATGATGACCTATTAATTTACTAAAATGGGTTCCCAAATACTACCGCCCGCCTGGTCGTGTCGGAGGTTTCCCCTGGATTTTGCCCAGGCCACTCTCCAACCGCGCATTCATTTCGCTTTAATTGGGGCCGGCCTACAAAGTCACGGACAGGTCCTAAAACAAATACCTACTTATACATAGTAGTACCACTTATACGTAGTCGACCGCATTTAGGCGACTTACTGATTTGTCGGTGCGGAAGCGGTACGATATGTCAGTGTCAACTGTCAGTCAACTCGGTACTACTTTTTACTGCGCCTCTACATTTAAATGAGTGCTAAGCTTCCTGACTCGCGCGGGATGCGCGGAAGCGGGACGATGCAAAGGCAGTACTGGTCCGCTTCTGCGCATAATATTACTACTCATCATCATCATCATCATCAGCCTATATACGTCCCACTGCTGGGCACAGGCCTCCTCTTAGATGAGAGGGATTGGGCAGTAGTCCCCACGCTGGCCCAGAGCGGGTTGGGGACTTCACATACAACTTTGAATTTCTTCGCGGATGTATGCAGGTTTCCTCACGATGTTTTCCTTCACCGAAAAGCTAACGGTAGATATCAAATGATATTCCGTACATAAGTTCCGAAAAACTCATTGGTACGAGCTGGGATTCGAACCCACGACCGCCGCTTGACAGCCGCATGCTTGAACCACTGGGCTACCGTAGCTTACTACTGCGCAAATGTAATACTGACAGCATTCTGTCAAGTGGGCATCTTTGCGACGTCAGTAAGTTTACGTCAAAGAAGAAAATGACGACACATATCGATCCCGCCCCGCCAAGTCAGTAAGTCACCTTACTTACGTAGGTACGCTTGTGGCGCAACCACCCAAAGTGGATCTTGGCCTCCGACACCAAACCACCCTGTCCAGGGTCCCTCGTTATTTCCGTCCAGTCGACGACGATCGAACTCAGTTACGCGTGAGTCCCTTCGGACTTCATCGCCCCATCGGTACCTACGACGCCCAACAGGACTACATACAATAAAATCACCATTACAAAAGCGATAGAACAGAGGATATTGAAATAACTGAAGTGTTTTGGAGTTGCAAGCGTTCATAGGCTGAGGTAACCGCTTACCATCAGGCGGGCCGTACGCTTTGTTTCACACCAACTTGGTATAAAATTTCTCTGATCAGCTTTCACGAGTGATGAGCGACGCTATAAGTTAATTCCCGGGTACGCATTGCGATAGAATGACAGCGACCCCACAATGCTCCCCATTAAGGGTAGGTATCCCCAACGCAAATGTCCCGCTCTAACACGCGTGAGTTTACAATTAACCATCCCGCTCTCTACGCAAGCTCTGCGCGCAGTTTTGTAAATATTTAGCTATAGTGATTAAGCCAATCATTTTATCAAAGCAAACCCTGCGAATTTGTCTATAACTATTTACGATCTTTAATTGAGTACAAAAATTAAATGTTAAATATCAGTAATGTAGCCGTAGTATTGAAAAAACATTCCAAAAAGAGGTAACTTCGCGATTTTTTTCTACCGAGTGAAATTCATCAGGGCATGTAACTCACTGCGATTTTGACTAGACAAGATCCTTATGTAACACATATATTTTTTTTAGATTTTAAGACACTATATTCTATGTCTCAGATGGTTTTTAAAAACTCAAAAGTGGTAATACACGGCCTTAAGGCGAGGTTCTCCCATTGCAAATGTCCCGCTCTAACACGCGTGAGTTTGCAATTGACCATCCCACTCTCTACAGAACTGTGCGCGTAATTTTCGTAAATTTTTAGTAAATTTTTGGGTGAGAAAACTACATGGCTTAGATACTTAGGTATATTAACAATATTAATCCCGACATCGCTCGTACCATCAAATACGTTTATTTTAGTATTATTTTCTAATCATCATGTTACCTAAGATTGAAATAAAATGAGTTTTAAGATAGAAAGTAGAGGTATGTTTGGCATTTTTTTCTATCGACCAAAGTTTTGCAAATTGTGTAACGGACATCCGACGGCATCGGCACTAGATAAATTTCTCAAATATAACGCCGTATTTTTTTAACATTTTTAATATGTAGTATTTCGAAATAAAACCGTTTACCAAATCAGATTTTTACTATGATGATGATGAGAGTCTTGACCGATCTCGGCCACAGCGACTGTATATTCTGGCATCTTTAATAGTGATATTCATGGTGGGTGGTTTCGTAGCTCCGCTCTTAAGTGCGCTCTTGTGTGGCTTACGTACCCAATCTTTTTACTATAACCCGGCCTTAAACGGCAGCGGGAGGGCAAGTCCCACATACCCCCCACCATGAGCTTTCCCCGGGCCCGGGGGGATGCGTAAATGCATTTCGTCTGTGTCAAAAAAAGGCTATAACTTCATTCGTTTTGTGCCAGGTAACGAGATCCCCGGATCTTCGCCACTGCCAACTCCGCCGCCTACCAGACCGTCGCCACCGCCCCCGCCGCCGACGACCCGGCGGCCGTTCTCGCCGCCGCCGCCGCCGACGCTGCCGCCGCTCGCGCCCGCGCCGGCAAGCTCTGTGAATACACCCGTGTCGACGTCGCCGCGACCGGTTATTCTCAATCGGTAAGTGTGATATATGATGTGTTTAGATTAGGTACATTCTGATATACTGAGATACCTTAGATAATGTTGTTAATTCGGTCAAAAACATAGTAAATATAAATTTGCGAACTTTTTAGTCCACATAATGTAACGGGTGGACGACTACGGAACCCTACCTTGCGCGTGGCCCGACACGCACTTGGCCGGTTTTATCTTTTTATTTAATCGTATGGCAATTATTTGGAACCGTGAGATCTTCGACAAGACAGTACGGTTGCCAGCTTTGTTGCACTTTTAGCACCATTCTGTCTCTCTATGACATAAAAGTAAAACAAGTTACTAGGTGTCTGCATAAATACATTTGCTAATTAAAGACAAATTAAACGGGTCCAATAGTCGTACGTAATTACTGTCCGTTTTCGTGAAAACCATGTGGTAACGGCTTGACCGGTATTTAGACACGCGAAAATAGTGTTGCGTGCCTATTCTTTCTTTCCACTTAATGACTTAATAACCAAACTAGGTGCGATATTAATAAAGTTGGATATTTAGTACCTTTTGGACTTTCCCTGTAGTCACGCTCAATGCATAAGATTTTTTAAAATTAAATCTTGTGTTAGTATACCTACACCTGGGTACTAATTATTATTGCAAATATTTTGAAGTGTGTCGGATACACTTTTATTATCTGACAATTTATTTTGTGGTAAACGTGAAATAAATGACATCATCACCCGCTTGATCTTTTCCCATTTAGTTGGGGTCGGCGCATCATGTTTTTTTCTTCCATACATACCTCTCTATCGCTCGTCAACTCGGCACTCACAGTCTCACATCCTTCCTCTCCATATCGTCTTTTCCTTGGCCTACCCCTTCTCTTACATGACTTACATCCCTCCACATTCATACCTAATACCCTTCTTGTTAAAAAAAACAAACTCTTCTTCTTGTTCTGTCTTGTTGTTGTTGTTGTTCTGTGTCTGTGTTTACTTCTTGTTAAATGATTATCTTCCACGGATGTTATCTTCCCTCCGCATAGCATGAGCATACTATGATGAACTCTCAACTTATTGACTAGAATGAAATATATGCCATAACCTACCATAAGACTACTATCACGTCATACTTAATACCTAGGTACTACAAAATAAGCGCGGGCACAAAACATGCAAAAAAAGTAACATAAAAGTAAAAGCAACATACGAGAGTTTAAGGGTCATAAACATATTTAGGTTCGCGTCTTTCCTGTGGACATATCAAAAGTTAAGGGCTACAAAGCTTAATTTTGGATTGGTCTCGTAACCTGCAGAAACGGCGTTTCCCGTTCTATAAATCCATGTAATAAAATCTTAACTGACATGCTCATAAGCCGTTAACTATTGACCACAGGAAGGACGACTTTTGTTTTTTCAAGTGTGTATGACCCTTAAAGACCCTTTGGAATTAAACGTGTTTTGTTTTGCGTTAGACATCTAAATTATATTGTAGTGGAACGAAACCTTTTATTGTATTTCGTTACGGAAAATTGTAGATTAGGTACTCATTGGTTCCGCTTTTTGATAATATAAAGATCATAAAGTGTATATATTTTTGCAAAAAACGAACGTTTAATATAATTGCTTTTAATAACCTGACCAAATCAAATAGGACCGAATTAAAGACACACACATAAACACACACAAGGTCTCATCTCGATAAACACCCGTCTATCATTTCGGCACCCTTTCTCCCTCCAAAATAACAGTGGCGACGACGGGAAGATAACGAACTTTAAGCGTGTGTCAGTGTTTTTTACGTACTGGGCGGATTTAGATGAATTTAGCATAAACCAGAACCTGGATTAAATATTACCTACAGCACACCTACACCTTTTTATTCCAAAAATCATCCCCGAAAGGATTCGGAATGGAACTTGATACGCGTACGAATTCGCGCGGAAAAACAAGATACTCGCAATGAATGTATACATTGTTAAATGTGTCATTACTCTCATTAGCCATGGATTAGCTACATATCCGCAAATCTGTCATAGCGACTGTAAATCAACTAAGGCATTAAAAAAGTTAAGAGAACAAACAATGGCCGAGCTAATTTAAAACCATCTGATTACTCATTAAGATGAGGATGTGTGCATACTCAAGTAATTACTTGAGAGCTCATTTAAGCTTTCCCACAGTGAGGCTACTGATTTATTAGTACAATGCATTGCTTAATGATGATGATGGTGTCGTCAAGTAGTGGGAATAAATTTTATAAAGAGCTTGGCGACAAGCAGGCCAGCTATGCTATTTACAATGTCCACCTCACCTCTCACTCCTAGTCCTAGTACCGAGTTTAGGTAGCTTGTCGCCAGGGCTCGTAAAGACAAGGCGTAATCGGAGGTCTGACGCACTGGTTTGCCTAGTGTGAGGTGAAGCGTTGTACAGAATAACACGTCGTACATCCATGCGATTCACTAAGTAAATGTAAATTAATGCTTAACACTAATTTATGTATAATTAAATAAGTAGCTTAAGTAATATTATATCATGGATTTGGCTCGGACATCGAGACAAACCATTATGTGGTTTACGGTGTCTGTATGATGAATTCTTGTATTAATTTCTTTATTAAATAAATTAAAAAAAAAAAAAAAAGCACAGGCACAGGTGAGGACCTGTCACCTCACCCCTATGGATGAGGGGTGAGGTGACAGTGACAGGTGAATACGAGTCGGTTTGTGAATAACAGCCAAGACTTACTTATATTCTGTGCTACAGAGGTAGACGGTATTTTTTATGGCACAATAACATTGTTCGATGTTGCGTGATCATTTTGCGTGTCATTAAATTAAGTGACCAAAAAAGGGAAATGGGTAGAAATCGCATTAATCGCTGTCAGTTTGTTAACATAGAAGTAGGATATACAAGAGGTTGTTATGTATTAAATTTGCATAGAGATGAGAAAGAATCATGCCTTTTTGAATAACATTAATTTCAAAATGTTTTGTGCTAGGTATAGTATAACCTCGCTCAAATATGTATTTATATAAATCAAGTGACGACACCTCCTTTCTTGGAAATTGAAAGCAATGTCAACCAAAAATAATTTAGTCAATAGAGTTTATAGATTTAGTCCATGTATTAATATGTCTTTGTTTGGTATTTTGTTTTCGTTTGTTTTGTTTGCAATAAATTATTTCTTCTCTTTAGTCAATTTAGTACTTACCCAGACACGAGTGTAAACTCTGTATTTCTTCCCCATAATCGAACGTTATCCCAGTTGCAAAAAGGGAGCCTACATTCATTTATTTATTCATTTATTCACACACAAGTTTACAGTAGAACACCAAAACACTTATTGTGGCAGCTAAACAGAAGCAAATACTTAAAACAATAGGGATGTAGACTCAAAAATTTTTATTACTTCAATAGAAAGAAGACATAAAACTATGCCAAATAGTGAAAATCCTATTCAAATATCTCAAAAATTAACGAACCTACAACGGTTAGAATGTTCGTAGTTAGAGAGAGAAAGTGCTACCTAACCGTGACGTCACTGTTAAGTAGCGCCATAGTAAATGACGATCGTTCAATACAAAGGTGCGTTTTGCGGAAAAGGGACAGAACATACCCACTCTTAAAACTTTGAACACTTATAATTACGTAATTATCAATTTTTTTGAATTACTTTTTTCGCCATTTGATTGAGAATTTGAGCCTTTATGTAGAAAATTTGGATTTATTGATTTTCTTTTATAGTGTCGTCATCCCTATTATGTGGCAAATACATAACAGTTAAGGCGCACTAAGTGTATCACATACAATATGGGTAAAATTGTAAAACAGTAATTAATAAAAATAAGCAAAATAACATATTCAACAGTAGGTAACTCTACAACAAGAAAATCGCACAATTTACAAATATATTTATTTCGTCTGCCTTGTGCATTAAGGATGATTCACGCTAGACCGTTCCGTGTCCGGGCCGGCCCGTTTTCTAGTACAAGAAATCGACGGCCATCGCGCGTCTATTAGAAAACGGGCCGGCCCGGACACGGAACGGTCTACTGTGAATCATCCTTTATATGGTTTAGTTAAATATATATTATACAATTGTTTTCTATAATTCCAGGTTCGGCGATGACGGCGAGCTGATGGTGAATGGCCAACCGGCGCCCGCGCCGGCGCCGGCGGCCAGCTCCCGTCCCACCACCGTACGGCCGGTCTACACCACCAGGTAAACACGTCATGTCATCATAACAGTCTTTGTATAGACCGTTGTGTCCACGAAGTCCTAAAAAATGATGATGATGATTTTTTTCGCGCCTCTTGAACAAAATTACACATTTGAGTGCTTTTTATAGCCTAGTACTTACTTATGTGTCCCACTGCTGGGCAAAGGCTTCCCCTCTTTTCTTCCTCTCGCGCCTATTTTTTGCGTGCGCCCGCCAATCCAAACAGAACGCGTCCAAATCGTCCAGCTATCTCCTTTTTGGTCTGATGCAAGATGCTTATACTGTGAAAATTTGAAGACTAGCTCCACCGTTAGGGTATAAAACCTATGACGGACGGCCAGACGGTCACGACAGTGACAGATTACTGTCACTGTCGTGACCGTCTGGCCGTCCGTCATAGGTTTTATACCCTAACGGTGGAGCTAGTGACCCTTCGATTACGGAACCTTAAAAACTGATATTGTTTTTCGTACGTCGTACATCAGTTGAACCTAATAACACGATTAGTGGCATTAACACTCTTACGTACGTGCATTTGATAACATTATTGCACATGTGCGTAATCTGATGCAATACAACACAGTTTTCACTAACAAAGCGTTGCAGTACCTAACAGCCAAGTTTACTTTCAATGGAAAACGGTTGAGGAGTCGTGAGAACTTGTTGCACGGTTTAATATATAGGGTACATGGCAATTATAATGTCGTTTAAATGGCGTGCTAGTATGCAAGGATAAATTATGTATAATATGCAATTTTATACCGTTTTGTATTATATTGAGAGTTCTATATATCACCTATTATACTAGCGCAGTTTTTATGGCTGTCTGTTTGTTATATCCGTCAGTTAACTTTATGTCAATGCTTATACAAGCAATTAATTTGTTAATTGCAATTAAAGCGCCTAGGTTTTTAACAGTGTCTCTTCTATGAACAAAAATATATGAGACGAGAATAATCATTACACCTAATTAAATAAAAAACTTGGAACATTTTTCAATAAGTGCCCTCGTTAAAGTTGATGTTGATCAGTATGTATATAAGCGTAGATATTTTTTTCCATTGCGATTGGGAAATGCATCATTGCCAGATTAAGGTGGTTTTTCTGTGGACATATATCAAAAGTTAATTGAGCGCTTTTGCCACATGTACGTTAGGTATTAGGTAATCCTGCTAGTTGGTACTACCCACGTTAAATCTACCTAATTCAACTGTAATTTTCGACATCGAAATTGGCATTTATATCACCCCTAAGCACGCACGCCTTTAAAACGTTACGTTTGTTACAAGTGTTACAACGATCACCAATCCATATATTAAGGAACCTAGTTAGATCACGTAAACATCATAAACCATATTGCAACAGGTTTATTATATAGGTACGTAAATCAAAGGTCATAAGGCTTGCAATCCTATCAAATTAATTGTTCTAGTACAATTGTAATTGTACCATCTCGCAACCGCTACTTATGATCAGTTACGCATATTTTTCTGCGTTTCCTTGTACATAAGACAACGAAAAGAAGACGTGGAATCAGGGAATATCGTTCTTATGTTCAAGGCAATACTGATTGTACGTTGTGGTTGTGGTGTGGCATAATATGATAATTGTATGTTTCTTGGACTTGTTATTTATTGGATGGGAGATGTGCAGGAACTATTTACTTGTAGATCGGATCCTCACGAGCGGAAATTGCCTCCTGTAAGCTATAAGTTAGAGTGAGATTGACGACCTCTTTAGCTTTTAGTAGGTAGTGAGCCTGCCTACGAAGCTGGAGGCCCGGGCTCGAATCCCGGCCGGGGCATTTATTTGTGTGATAAGCACGAATATTTGTTCTTGGGTCTTGGATGGTTTCTATGTATTTAAGTATTTATTTATCTAGTTATATAAGTATGTATATCGTCGCTTAGTACCCATAGTACAAGCTTTGCTTAGTTTGGGACTAGGTTGATTTGTGTCCACAAATATTTATTTTATTTTTATTTAGATAGGAAGATGAACGACCTTGGTTTTCTTCTCTCACAGCTTGCAGGACCGCAATGCTCATCCGTCGGGATTGTCGGGAATGTCGGGATGCCTAAACTTTAGACTTGAAATTTCATAGCTAGCTCTCCTCTACAATGTTGCCTGCCTGATTTCTAATACATTTGCCGTCAAAAATGTATAACTAGGATACTATTAGTTATATAAACTATTATCTATCAACAAAGTGAATCCTCAAATTTTATAAAGGGTCGGCACCGTGTAGTTGACTACGGTACGTTGGAGTTACGGACGGTAGGCTGCGGTGTCCACTTACCATCCGGTGAACAGTACGCTTGTTTGCCACCGTCGTTGTTTAAAAAAAAAATTCAATAGTTTCTGGCAAATACATAGGCAATAAAGTAGATGCCTATCGAAGAAGCTGTGCTACATTTCCCGTGCGAGGGCGGCAACGGCGGTTCACCCCCGGGTGGCATCCGTGACCCATCCACGGGTGAAAAGCTGCATCGAAGGGGGGCCGCTTGGGTGACACCCATGCCGTATATGCGTATTGTATCTATAGGTAGATATCGTCTCGTTATATTTATAATGAAATTCCATTAAGGAAAACTATTTCAAATCACATATCTTACGTTTAATGATTGGAATATTGTTGTCTCCTGGGTATTGCCATCTTTTAATTTATTTAATTATCTGAGGTTATATATGTTTTCATCATAAAATACCTCATCATTATTAGAGCATAAGTATTACCAAGAACAAGATAGGTAGTTATTGTGACATTTCTACACAGGTTTAGTAAGAAAATCGAACACGATGATTTGAAATGGATTATAATACGTAATGAATCATAATGCCATAAACAGAACCTGTATTTTGCCTAAATCTTATGAGCCTGCAGGTAAACCCGTCTACAAAATTACGCATGCGTTATTTCATTTCCCTATCACTAGTTAGGCGGGCTGTTTCATATTAGAGACAGTTCCGCTTAAAATCGAACTAAGTATGACATTGTATGGAAAAAGGGAAATTTGCCGTTTTTATCCTAATAGTAACATGAGAATTATATTGGTAACTTTCAATTTATATTTGGCCAATAAACAAAAAACAAATTTTATAGATCCATATATTTTTATGATTTTTCATTTCTCAGACTCTAAAAGTGCGTCATTATTCATCTAAGTAGCGTCAGTAGCATGCTGAAAGTGATCCATTTATGCCCTAGAGCAGAAAAGTATTTAAAAAAAAATTGTATGCTGAATCGGAGCCAAAATATCTCAGCAGAAATGGGTGGCTGTCAACCCTTGGTTAACAATGCATGAATGTACTATTCATTAATTTACAAATTTATTGTGATATTTTGATGGTTTTCTATCCGTAAAGCGACACTATGTTATAAAGTGTACATGAGTCATCTACCTCATTCCAGACCAACGCAGACAAACTGGGCGGGAGCTGCCTCCGAAGTCGTCCCCACCCGCTTCAACCTTCGGCCCACCAAGGACATCATGCCGCCCTACACCACAGCCATCACGCTCATCGACCAGATCGGCTACAAGATCATCAGGACCACGGAACTGGTTACAGATATTTTGAGGAACACAGTCAGGGCTGTTGTTGGTTGATAGTCTTTCGCGACCGGAGCGCGCTGCATTTGTTGATCGTTGAGAACCTACGTAGAGATGTGTACCTAGGGTAAACGTACCTTAACGACACCACCACCTTAATACCCAATAGTTGACCCATCGCTCACCTTTGTCACTATGACATAGTAAGGTTGAAATTGCCAAATATTGGGTCAGTGTCGAGAACTGGGTCATTCACCTTACTTGTAAAATTAAGAGAACAGTAAACGAGTCACCTTTTCCAATTTTTAAATCTAATGTAAACCATTTTACTTATACTTACTTACAGTACAATTGTACAATGCAACAAAAGTCTGTCAAGTGTCGATTCGTATGCTTTTTTTCAACTTTTTGCTGAACACGAAAACATTGTAGTTTTAAAAATTAGTTGATTCTTCTTCTTTGCTTTACAATGGTTTTTCTTTACAGATAGTTTATTTTACAGAAGTGAATTTTAGGTGTTTGAAGCAGGGCTGTTAACAAACTGACTCAGCGTCACCTGTCACCTCACCGCTCACCCGTTTTCATATGGAAACTGTCAAAAAGTGACAGATGATGAGAGGACATTTTTTTTTATAAACTACGACGGTGGCAAACAAGCGTTCGGTCCACCTGATGGTAAGCGGACACCGCAGCCTATAGACGCATTTCACGGTTTCCATATAAAAAAGGGTGAGGGGTGAGGTGACAGGTGAAGACGGTACTCAGTGAATCGCATAGCAGTAGGGAGCAGGTTCTCGAAATTGTCCTTTGTTAGGATGACAGTTAATGACTCGCTTAATGTTCTCTTTAGACTTTAACGTGTGGACCTGTGGACCACATTATTATAACAAAGGTAAATGATTTCGACAGTATATTGATATTTGTCTGCGTTGCATATTCGGTAGCGATGCCAGTGGACAGTACTTAGGTACTTTGCTCAAATCTTCGTAATGTTACACGCAATGATAGATACAAACATTTAATGTTAGGTACATTTCACTAGACTCTTGCCACGTCTATTAGTAGGTATATTAGGTTCTCTTTTTTTTCGCTGTCGGTGAAAAAACAGTGATAGGTACTTTACATCTCGCATTAAAGTTAAAAAGATAAATTTTAAGGCTATTTGACTTTTTCAACTTAAAAAATTTAATTCCATACCTACTAAAGTTTGTATCGCATTTAAACGTCATAGAGCACGCAATTTTTTTCTGCACGTACTTACCTACTTGCGAATAATATTTTGCATAATAGCATAAAAAACCACCGATTTTCTAGATAAGCAGCGTAAAATTGAAAAAGAAAAACATTTCCGAGTTATTGCAAGTCCATATTGTACGAATTAGGTACTCAACAATATACTTTATGCCACACCTGGCCATAAAGTGGCAATTACCGCAGGCTCCGCGCGCGAGAAACCCCACTTTCTGGCCAGGGGGTGACATAAAATGTTGTACTTAACACGGGCGGTAATAAAGAAAGGCTCAGATCGTATATTTATCGCCCTTGCCTTCGGCTCGGGCGTCAAATACCTGCGATCTGAGACATTCTTGGTTTTACCGCCCTTGTTAAGTAATATACTATTACTGTAAAAAGGTAAAGTGAATTGGGTAGCGGACCCCAGGCATCCTTCAGGATGCAACTGTACTGGGATAACGCTATTAGGATGATGATGATGTGACGATGGTATAATTCAGTAAAATTTACATGTATAATGCTCTTTCCATGACATAACAATCTGACAACTATAACTGCAACAAAAACTTTATAATACTTACAGTCAATTTAATTATAACTAGGTATTATAAGTTAGATTCAGAACATTCTCATTGTTAGGTAATTAGTGTTAAATTATTTATCTATGTTAGTTTATCTTTAAGTTAGCAATAAGCCTTTTGTTCTAAGCTACATTCGTCTTAAGGACACAAAAGAAAAGCCATATAAAGTAAACGTCCCAGTAAAATAAAAGATGAAAAAAAAACGAATCAATTATTAGATTTATTAGAATAAAGTTCTAACTGGGACGTTTACTCTGTCTGACCTTTTCGTATGAATATTTTTACGGCAGTTCGCCTATACTTAAATAGAAACAAAGCGATTTTGCACTTGGAGTGCTCCTTCTACATATTTTATTTATTTTTTCGCCTTAAAAATTTACACGTCGAAACATTTGCCCGAATTTTTCTCACAGGCGCAATGATTTTTAAATAAATTCTATATAGGTATTACAAGATTATAAACGTAGTTCGCCCTCCAATCATGTCTGTAATAGGTACGGGACGTTTGGAACATGCACTCATCCCTTTCTTTGAGGTAACATTATCGTAAAAAAAGATAGGATGACTCTCTCAGTTCGACTTCAGTTACCTACATGAATTGTTGGCCGGGCGATAGCAAACTGTATAAGATTTAAACACATATAGGTATGTAGTATGTACCTATTTGAAATTAAGTTTGTTGTTAATGTTAAACTCAAATCCAAAAATTGCAGAATTTCGTTGCGCAAAGGTATGTCTGCCGTCACAAACGTGAACTTAAGTTTTTATAAATACGTAGATTTAAGTTTTTATATGTTAAAATTGATAAATAAAGTCGGACAGTGACTTAAATAAATACTTTTATAAATTTAAAACGTTATTATTAGTTATATAATGTCCTTGCTTTGGAAGGCACGCTAAGCCGTTGATCCCGGTTGCTGTCTATGGCAGCAGTCGTTAAGCCAAGTTGGAGGCCTTCGGGCGGCTTGAGAACTTCTAACAGTCAAGTTGCCCACTCACTTGACAAAGCCTAATCCCAATAAGGTCTAGTTTCCCCTTGGGGTTGGAAGGTCAGATGGTAGTCGCTTTCGTAAAAACTAGTGCCTACGCCAAAACTTGGGATTAGGTAGCGGACCCCAGGCATCCTTCTGGATGCAACTGTACTGGGATAACGCTAGGAGGATGATGATGATATAATGTCCTTGCGAGTAAATTACTCAAAATTAAAACTTATACCTACGTTAGGTAAGCTTAGAAATAGCTATCTCTGCTTCTGTTGTCTGAAGACTGCTTGTTAAGTTCTTTATGTCACACCTGGCTATATATTGGCAAGTACTGAACGCTCCGCACGCGGATTATCGCGGGGTGACATAAAATTTTGTACTTACCACGAGCGGTAATAAAGAAAGCCTCCGATCGCATATTTATCGCCCTTGCCTTGCTCGAGCGTCAAACACCAGCGATCTGAGACATGTTTTACCGCCCTTGGTAAGTAATGTACTATTACAATCCAGGCGGTCGTCCTGCATGACGGACCGTCCTACACGCTATGATACACACATCTCCAGTCCGCCCGGCCCGGGTGACACCCGCAGGAGGCCCGGGAGTCATCGACAGGGGTCCGCCGCCACCAACGACGCGAAGCTCAACGGGGGCAACCACTGGGTGTCGCCCACAAGACTCACGTCGACAGAGGCCTTAAAACTTCATGGATTATTGCTTCTCTTTCCGTCACAGCCACAGTTGCGTCTCAAAGTTTATTGACAAATTGAGAATAAAATATAATAAGTAAGTTAGGTAGTGTAGGTACGTAAATAAGTATTACGCGTGTAGAAAGCTTAGTTTTAATAACATCCATGCGTCGATATTACCAGCACAAGAACATTTTTTTTATATACCATGTCGGTTTCTCGGTGGCAAACAAGCGTACGGCCCGCTGATGGTAAGCGGTCACTGCAGCCTATAGACGCTTGCAACTCCAGGGGCGTGACATGCGAGTTGCCGACCCTTTGAAAAAGGTATGTTACACTCCTTTCTTGAAGAGCCCCATATTGTAATACCTTGGGAAAACCTCGTCACGAAGCCGAATTTAAGTACGGTTCTTTTTTTTAGGGTTCCGTAGTAAACAAGGAACCCTTATAGTTTCGGCATGTCCGTCCGTCCGTCCGTCCGTCCCACCCCCGTTTTTCTCAGTAACCGTTAGTACTACTTAGTAAGCTGTTATTTGGCATGAGTCTAGATATTGATGACGCCGACAAAACGGTAGAATAAAATCTTGAAAAAAAAATTGTTTTAGGGTACCTCCCACATGTAAAGTGGTGGTGCAATTTTTTTTTCTTCCAAACCCCATCGTGCGGGGTATCGTTGGATAGCTCTTTTAATATTATAAGGTTTCTAAGAGTATTTTTTGATTCAAGAATCGGTTGGCGTGATATTAAGCTTTGAAGTGATAATTTTCGTTATGGTCAAGTGTCCCCCCCCCTGCCAGCTAAACGGTGGCACCTAAGCATGTGAAAAAAATCATGGTAGTAGTAAATACGATGAATTTAAAAGGAAAACTATCACAGCTAAGTAGACATTACTAGTTAACGAGTAATAGTCGAACTTTAGAAACGTAGTTACTTTGCAAAAGCAAACTTTCGAACAATTTCCATTGATACCTTAGATAATGTTGTTAATTCTATCAAAAACATAGTAAATATAAGTTTGCGAACTTTTTACTCCACATAATGTAACGGGTGGACGACTACGGAACCCTACTTTGCGCGTGGCTCGACACGCACTTGGCCGGTTTTTTTTTCTTAATGTCGCTCGTTTTTGCCGACAAATACCTAAATATACTTTCAGCTGCAGGAGTGACTGCGATAGCACAGAATAAATTATAAAAGTCAATAACTATTAAGAAGCTGGTTTTACTATACCAAAGAATTGACTATACTTAAGTCATGTAGTTGTAGAGTAGGTACACTACAAGACGCTGTGACAAATTTCGAGCAGTCGCTTTCAAAAACCGAGCTGAAAGAGAAAGTGACTCGGTCACTTACAGTTACGACATCGAATCAAATTGTAATGCTACTCATTACTTATGTAATTAATATGTATTTAAAATTTTATATGAATATAATTCCGGATTCTGCGCAGGATCGGGAAAGGTGGCGTGCTTTCGTTTCGGAGGCCAAGATCCTCTTTGGATCGCTGCGCCGCTAAAGTAGAAGTAGTAGTAGTAGTATAATTCCGGATGTATTTACTCCAAAGATCTAAAGCTCCAGGACTACTGGAGGGAAGAGTGAAGGATTTCGGCGGATGCATAAAGCCACGGCGGTAGCGGCGCGGGAGCGGGCGGTAGCGGCGCGGGAGCAGGCGGGAGCCGCGCGGGAGCTACCGCCCGCTCCCGCGCCGCTACCGCCCGCTCCCGTCCCGCTCACGTCCCGCTACCGCACGCTCCCGCGCCGCTACCGCACGCTACCGCCCGCTACCGCCCGCTCACACGCGGCTACCGCCCTCCCGCTCTCTGTGTGGCTTAAGCTTTAGTGGCACGTCATGAAATCGCTCGCTCCACCCTCCATTTGACGCCATTAGCGCCTCCAAATATCTATATAGCAGACGAACGGGCAGACGGTCGTCGCTCATAGACACCCGCAACTCCAGAGGAGTCACAATAAGTGCGTAAGTGCGTTGCCGGCCCTTCAGGTGGGAGTATGCTCTTTTCTTGAAGGTTTGCAGGTCATATCGGTCCTGAAATAACGCAGGCGACAGTCCATTCCGCAGTTTGGTTGTGCGAGGCAGGAAATTTCTGGAGAAACGCGTAAGGAGTTCTGGACTGTCAACCATCTAAGTGGTAAGGATGGATAAGCTGTCGCGTGGAACGATGGCATAAATCTGCGACCGTGATTAGATATTATAGACTAAGTAAACCTCCGATAAAAGGAAATAGACAATCAACAAGATGTTTCCTTAGGCAAGCTCCAGTACTACGAAAGCATAGTTTGCTAATGATCAGGCTTATATTACCTAATAAATAAATAAATATTTTTGCGGTCAATCTTACACAAATCAACCTAGTCCCAAACTAAGCAAAACTTGTACTACGGGTACTAAGCGACGATATAAATACTTATATAGATAAACAAATACTTAAATACATAGAAAACATCCAAGACCCATGAACAAATATTCGTGCTCATCACACAAATAAATGCCCCGGCCGGGATTCGAACCCGGGACCTCCAGCTTCGTAGGCAGGGTCACTACCAACTAAGCTAAAGCGGTCGTCATATTATTAGGAATTTTACAATGATAATGCAGGTAATTTGCTTTAATACAAAATGCCATATTAAATAGACCTACTTAATAGGTAATTGGCATTTTCGAAGAATGCGAGCATATACTGGCGTGACGTTTAATGCATAATTTACCACGGTGTTACACCAGAGCTTCTTTTTTTCCTATATAGATATCAGTGCCTATTAGGGCCTATGTGCCTATACTCCTTGTAATAAGAATACGTTTCTAGTCACACATAATTTCGGTAATAAAGTGTTTCTTTTATCTCCCTGTAAAATTTTGTAAGTTACATGTAAAAATTTTTTTTTTTTATTTATTTATATTTATTTAGAACACAAACCTACCTACAAAATAAACAATACACCTGAACCCTGCGGGTTTATTATTTCGGTTACTTATGTAAAATTTTATTCTCACGTTCTTCAACCTATCAGAACTTGTAGTAATAGTACCTATACCTACCTATACCTATATTGGAAGTTGTCCAAACACTAACATATGGTGTAATACAATTATACTATTCTGTGATATGGTGGTGCTTTTGTACAGTCGTGAGCATTTTCATAATCAGCGTTAGGATCGCCGTGGCATCGGCAATACGTAAAGTTGACTTAGAGTAGCTTGTCACGGGTGACGTCACACATCACCACGTCACGGCTTGTCGTCAGCACTTCGCGTCGGCCTACGTCACACCGCGTCATCGGCATACGTAATGCATCGAGCCACCGTTGTGTTAAGTGTTGTGATTGCGAAATACCTAATATGAGTGAACAATAAAAGCAGATCGCCGCTAAGGCTCGCGGCCAATCATTACTTAAAATTCAGTAGGTTTGGACATTTAGTTTAAGATAATTATTGTAACTTTCGCACCATTATATTCTATTCTTCAGTAAAGACCTCTTCTCATTTACCTCCTCCGCTGCTGCCACTCCCTTAACGTAATTAGCTTGACTTAGAAATCCTAGAAAGGCAAAAAATTTAAACCATTTTAAATTTTACAAATAGATGTAAAAAGCCTGTTATGATTAGTTAATAAGGAAACATACTTAATTACCTTGTATACCTAACTTCGGCGGGGAAATACCGCTGTTACTCGGAGGGTCTTCACTTCACCGAACAGATTTGTGCGAATTGTGCGTAAGCGTAGTTCACGGAAGAGGCTTATTTATTCTTTACCTGATTATGATGCAGGTATGACGTGTTGCAGTGCAAAGGGCTGCCTTCCGTCGCGATAAGTAGGTAAGGTGGTCTTATATAAAATGCGCCAGTAAACAAGGAACCCTTATAGTTTCGCCATGTCCGTCCGTCCGTCCGTCTGTCCCCCGTTTATCTCAGTAACCGTTAGTACTAGAAAGCTGTAATTTGGTTATGAGTATAGATATTGATGACGCCGACAAAACGGTAGAATAAAATGTGAAAAAAATATTTTATGCCACACCTGGCCATAAAGTGGCAATTACCGCACGCTCCGCGCGCGGGAAATCCCCTTCCTGGCCAGGAAGTGACATAAAATTTTGTACTTAACACGGGCGGTAAAAAAGAAAGCCTCAGATCGCATATTTATCGCCCTTGCCTTCGGCTCGGGCGTCAAATACCTGCGATCTGAGACATTCTTTGTTTTACCGCCCTTGTTAAGTAATGTTCTATTTTTTAGGGGACCTCCCTTACATGTAAAGTGGTGGTGCAATTTTTTTTTGTTCCAAACCCCATCGTGTGGGGTATCGTTGGATAGCTCTTTTAAAAATATTATAAGGCTTCTAAGATCATTTTTGATTCAATAATCGGCTGGCGTGATATTAGCTTTGAAGTGATAATCTTTGTTATGGTCAAGCCCCCTTGACAGCTAAACGGTGGCAACTAGGCATGTGAAAAAAATCATGGTAGTAGTGTAATGGTATTCGGCGTCACCTCTAGCTTGTACCTAACTTACTTACCATACTGCATGAAAAGATAAATAACTAAAGCCTAACTACCTGAATAAGGTAAAGGTCTGAGATGTCGGGGAAGGGTGATAAAATAAACAAAGAATTATAGTTTAAGTCAAAGTTGGTTTATTAATCAGTATTATTTTGATTTTAATCGAAACTCTTGATTATTTACCCGAACCAAACTAGTTGTAGTTTAATTCGATGTTCGCTTTACTTGACCTAGGCCAACGTTAGGGAGGGAAAAGCAAGCGAACTCAAAGAAAAACCCTCCTGCCAGTATTATAAATATGTACACAAAGTAATCAACCACATGAAATAAGAAAACAACTATTATAATCCAAGCTCACTAACGTAACTACGGATAAACAAAACATTTGGATTATGAACGCAATACATTCTTAAGGTAACTATCGTACATTTAAACATATCAATTACTCTTTATCTGAATCAATTTATTGTACCAAAAAATTGATAGGACTTTATAATAACTTCAAAATCACTCAATGTTGAACGGTATCAGATTCACAAGACATTATACACATTGCAGGGGAAAATTAATGAATAAAATATAAATTTACACACAACTGTGGTATGTCCTCGTAGGACGAGTGTGATATTTACAAGTCGTTGCTTTCTACGTACTTGTACAGATTAATTTCGATCAAGGGCTCGAACCCTGAGTTAATTTACCAGACCACACACTTTATACACTCAACTTATACTGACACGAGATTCGAACTCGTGAACCACTGTTGTACGCTATGAGAGTAACAATCTCAATGTAATTAATTATTTAGTCAATCAGTCACGGACTGAATATGTCACACAATCTACATCTCATAATATTAGATCGACAATGTTTTTATATTTAGAATTTAAATGGCAAGATCGTCGTTTAGTTAATGACATCGTTTATTCGAATATCAGCCAGTGATAATGTATAATCACATAATTATTAGATCAGATTCCTTGTTCTCTCTCCCACATATATTCACTTGTTTGTAGTTTAAACTGTATTTTATGTAGGTCACATGGGTAACCGCGTGGGTTATTTATCAGGTAACCGCGTGGGGTTATTTATTACGTAACCGATTCATTATAACTTGCGACGATCTCTCAAACACCAATAAAATCAACGGTAAACTTAGATGAGATGGAAATTGAAGATCCATAACATTTTTTTATAAAATACAACCAAATATCAAAATTCACAATAAAACAAAATCGATGAATCCACTTAATCATTCGGTTCAATATTTATCACAAAAGAATGTAATTAACATTTAACTTCATTTGGTCTGCAGGAATAGAAAACAATTAAAAGAAAGTTCGAATGACAAAGTTTAGATCATAATTTAGTAATTACTTAACTTGATTCGCTCGCCACCTCGCCAGATCTCCAACCGCTCAGCTTCACTGACATAACTTTTAGGTACTCAATTAAATAGAGATATATTTATAAAAAAACCAGATCTAGAATATTCCCGAGGCTTTGCACTCCGCTCTCCACAACTTCACCCTTCCGAGTTCCAGAATCCAGTGTCCATGTTACCACCCCCCCCTCACGTCAGGAAAACCTTTATTATACAATGTTATCCCCAATTTGGCTTAAAGATAATTTAAACTTAATTACAATGACATAAGGTTATCTTATCGCAGACGCTTGGTTGCTCTGTCCTGCCTCGCCTGCTCTCGCAGCGAAGATAGCGCCGTCTCGTTCACATGGCGTGGTCATTCCTTTCTCACAGCCCCAACGCTTGCGCATACGTAATTGCGAACACGTGTGAAGATTTGCCTGTAATACGAGATTTGAAAGCAACGTAATTCCTGTATAAAGCTAAACTAGAAATATCTCGTCGGTCAAGGTAGTAGAACTCAACTTCGCTTGTATATTAGTTTTGTGTGCGCAATGACTATCTTGTTTACAAACGATTCTACGAACTTAGAGCCCTTAAAACCACTCCACTTGTTCAAAGCAATAAAATATCGTGGTATTGTTTTTAGAACTATTATAAGGGTCATAAATTTAGGATTTTATTTGTTTCTGCTATTTTTCTACAGTATTGATGTTTCCCAGAATGTGGCACTCGTTTACTCACTAAGATATCCCTTTTTTTTCCCCTCTGAACCTATAATAGGTATTGGTACATGTAATTTAAAGTATGCTAGGTAGACACCATGGTAATCCGGTACGGTTGCCATCTCAGTAGTATATACGATGAATTAAAAAGGAAAACTGTCATAGCTAAGTAGGCATTACTAGTTAACGAGTAATAGTCGAGCTTAAGAAATTTACTTTAGATAATGTTATTAATTCTGTCAACAACATAGTAAATATAAGTTCGAAAACTTTTTAGTCCACATAATGTAAAGGGTGGACAACTACGGAACCGTACATTGTGCGTGGCCCGACACGTACTTGGCCGGTTTTTATTCAATCAATGTCGCGCGCAGAGCAGATACATGACAGGTCCTACGGCTTCGGGCGTGATTTGGGAGCAGGAAATTTGGTAACATTAGTACGAACGCAAGTTAGAGGAATTTGAACCTTTATGTACAGGAGTTAGCAATCGCTGTTTTCCCGGCCGTCAGTTTTAAATGTTCGGCAAGGCTTATCATTACTTTTTAGCCGACTTGTAAAGAGATCCTAAACAATTATTGCACAACATCATGTTTTTGTGCATCATATTGGTAATACAATTGGAATGCAAACAAACTAATTAAAGACCATTTAAAATTTTCAATAAATGATTAAGCACAAGCAACATAGGTACCTACTGTGTAGATAAATGACAGAAGATATTCCTAGATGTGTACCATAGCAACCACTTGTAATTAAGTTATAGATTACATTATTAATACTTAGTTACTTTACTCTTTGGATTACATGCTTGGGCATTGTTATTTTCCGTGATGACTTGTTGACCTCTTTATCTCATGACTCAACAAACACTATATTTTACAATTGATGTCTCAATTTTATTTATAAGAATTATAAGTATTGTAGGTGGGTCAGTATTGCAGATTTAAAATTTAAGAAGTAATTAAACTAAAATAATAATTTGTAGTGTTTAAAACTAGTAGTAGGTGTGAATCCCCATATAAATGGATCTTGGGAGTTACAAGTCATGATAAAGTTTGGCCTCACGATGGAAACTGTTCCTTAGGCTACTTGTAACTTATACTGAGCGAGGCCAAAAAATCCACGCAAAAAATTCAAAATGGCGGCTATTTTAGTTTCCAATTTATTTATTTTTTTTTAGAACTCAAAAATGCTTCGTGCTACACAAAAACTTTGTATGAGAATTATGTTTTGCATAAATTTATCTATAACTTTGGTTATTATCATTGTCTCGATATATCTAATAGTTCATGAGAAAAATGGTGTTCAATATTGCGTTTCTTGTTAAAACACTGTTAGTCAAAAGGCTTAGCAAAATCAAACTGCATCGTATGCAGAAATCAATCCATTTTCTCCAGTGATACTAGGAACCAATATAAAGGATTTCATCCGGCGAAATGAAAATTTCATCGACGGGAATTCAAAATGGCGGTCATTTACCAAAGGGGGAGCCGCATTTTTTTAAAAGTGTATAATTTCAAAACGGCATCTGCTATTTAAGTAATATGGGTATCAATGGATTGGTATTGACACCATTAATTAAAATAAGAAAAATACCATATAAAAAATTAAAGATGGCGGCCACCTATAACAAAATTGTAAAATTTTCATTCTTCTTTTTTTCGTTATATTAAAATTAACAACTAAATGTCCAATGATATAGTCAATTTATATATTTACATAAATTCTCATAGTATTATCTACGCGACAAAACAAAAATTATGACAATCCGTCGATTAGTTTTTGAACTATACGAATTATAAACGAGCCTCGGCGAGTGTCATAGTAGTTATGGAAACAAACTGCACTTTTGTAATGAAAGCAAGTCGCTTTTGCACAATGGTATTAGTGACGAGACCAAACTTCACCTTCACCCGTCAGTAACCGAGACTACGCCACTTCGAAATTATAAGTCTAAAACGTTCTACTAAGTTAAAAGGTGGCCAGATTTGGACAATAAATGTGGCAATCGATACAGGAAAATGTTGTTCAACATAAAAAATAACGCTGTGATTTTATTTAACATAACTTAAGAAAAAAAATCCTTTTTTTTTGCAATAAACTTTTGATATTCATACCCTATAAGTACTTATATTCATAACTTATATATTTTTGAACCTGAAAAGATTTTTTTTTCCAAAAACAATCACACTACAGAAAGTTTCCCCAATATAAAAAAAAACAACTATGAGAGTTATAAGCCATGATAAAGTGTAAGTAATATAATATATTTGTATCACGGGTGGTAAGGGTTCCCGCAACCGACGAGATTGTATGAGGAGATGTATGGATGTGACTGCAGCAAGAGATGTGTATGTAAGGACCGGTACTTGGCGTTCTTTGGTCTCTGCCTACCCCAATGGGATACGGTCGTGAGTATATGATGTGTGTAAGTATGTATGTATGGTAAGGGTTATTACAACTCAAGTCAATAAAAGTAATTCCATTAGACTTTCGTTAGTAATAACCTCCTTACCTCCCTAAATGCACAATGTACTATAGATTAAAATGTTCCTAAACGCAGTAAAAACAAAGTGTAGGATTTTACTGAGTATAAATATTAAAAAAATAAAAATAAAATAAAAATTTTATTGCTAAACACAGAAAAAAAAAATCTTAAGTTTTGTAAACAAAAAGCGTATTTTTTTTTAAGTTGAACAACATTTTTTTTTTATTATTTATTAATCAATGTACATAACCACATTGACAAATGTATGTTGCTCGCCAAACTGCGAGCAACATAAATCATATCGCATTTTCTCTATCGATTGCCACATTTATTGTCCAAATCTGGCCACCTTTTAACTTAGTAGAACGTTTTAGACTTATAATTTCGAAGTGGCGTAGTCTCGGTTACCTACTGAAGGGTGAAAATTAGATATTATCGAAAAAATAATCAAGTTTGGTCTCTTCACTAATTCCATTGTGCAAAAGCGACTTGCTTTCATTACAAAAGTGCAGTTTGTTTCTATAACTACTATGACACAGTCGCCGAGGCTCGTTTGTAATTCGTATACTTCAAAAACTAATCGACGGATTGTCATAATTTATGTTTTGTCGCGTAGGTAAAACTATGAGAATTTATGTAAATATATAAATTGACTATATCATTGGACATTTAGTTGTTATTTTTAATATAACGAAAAAAAGAAGAATGAAAATTTTACAATTTTGTTATAGGTGGCCGCCATGTTTAATTTTTTACATGGTATTTTTCTTATTTTAATTAATGGTGTCAATACCAATCGATTGATACCCATATTACTTAAATAGCAGATGCCGTTTTGAAATTATACACTTTTTAAAAAATGCGGCTCCCCTTTTGGTAAATGACCGCCATTTTTAATTCCCGTCGATGAAATTTTCATTTCGCCGGATGAAATCCTTTATATTGGTTCCTAGTATCACTGGAGAAAATGGATTGATTTCTGCATACGATGCAGTTTGATTTTGCTAAGCCTTTTGACTAACAGTGTTTTAACAAGAAACGCAATATTGAACACAATTTTTCTCATGAACTATTAGATATATCGAGAAAATGATAATAACCAAAGTTATAGATAAATTTATGCAAAACGTAATTCTCATACAAAGTTTTCGTGTAGCACGAAGCATTTTTGAGTTCTAAAAAAAATAAAAAAAATTGAAAACTAAAATAGCCGCCATTTTGAATTTTTTGCGTGGATAGTTTGGCCTCGCTCAGTATAAGTTACAAGTAGCCTAAGGAACAGTTTCCATCGTGAGGCCAAACTTTATCATGACTTGTAACTCCCACTTAAGGATTCATACCTACTATAGTGGCTCTGTGAGCTGTAGACCTCGTGAGTGTTTTCTTTATTTCCAAAACTATGTTAGATATCGAACCTGTAGAGCAGGGGTCGGCAACCTTTTAGCACCCACGGGCCACATAGCTAAAAAAATCTTCGCGGGCCGCAGATGATAATAATGATCACTGTCTGTTGATATCAACTCGAAACAAATTGGTACGCCGTACGCGACAGTAACGTAGTAAAAATTCGCACCCCTTTTTACGTGAAAAACGAGAAAGACGAAAAAACCGACTTTTCACAGATAAACCAGCTAGTTTCCTTACCAAACCCAGATAATTCGCATTTCAACCGCATCGTAATTTCGCGATTCATCCATCAATGCAAGCATATAGAATAGCAGATATAGAAACTTTAAGGGGGGGACGGGTCATAAAGTCATAACACACCTAGATGAAAACGCGAGCGCGAAATTTTTCGAACACTGATGCAAATGCGGCAAATACTTCATACGCATCAAGTCATAACACATCTAGATGAAAATGCGAGCGTAGCGAGCGCGAAATTTTTCGAACATTATGATGCAGGTGCGGAAAATACTTCATACGCATACACATCAAGTTATGTAGATATAAACGCGAGCGCGAAATTTTTCTTACACTGATTCAAATGCGGCAAATACTTCATACGCATCAAGTCATAACAAATCTCGTTGAAAACGCGAGCGTAGCGAGCGCGAAATTTTGCGAACATTATTATGCAGGTCTGGAAAATACTTCATACGCATCAAGTCATGTAGACGCAAACGCGAGCGCAGCGAGCGCGAAATTTTTTGAACATTAAGATGCAGGTGTGGAAAATACTTCATACTGTCTAACGCAAACGCGGCGAGCGCGAAATTTTTGAAAAAAATTTAGATAGATTTAACTGTAAAATATACTTACAAACACATATCTCGTCCTGAGTACTGACCAACTGTGAAAATATTCGTGGTTGGCGATACAGAAGCTTTCACGATTTTAAGAATTTCAAATTTTACCTTTACAAACAATAAAGCCAGGGAGGCTCGCGGGCCGCACGGAAGGGGCTCGCGGGCCGCCTGTTGCCGACCGCTGCTGTAGAGGAGGAAAAACCATAGATTTTTTTTTTGATTACTCGACAAAATTATTCGATGTGTATGTCGACGTGCTCACAATACTTCACGAGAATCTGTTGTGAAATGCGACCCTTAGAGGTGAACAAATCGAAATTCGGCCGCAGAAACACAAAATAATTGAAAAAAAATTTGTTTTTTTAAATTTTGAAAAAGTGACTCGATAAAAAAATTCTATAGAATTACCGCACCTGCTCACAAAATTTCACGAAAATCGGTTGATAAATGCGACCTGTAGAGGAGAACAAACCAATAAATAAATAAAAATAAAAAAAAATTCAAAAATTTACTTGCCTAGAAAATTCTATGTAATCATAAAACCTGCTCACAAAATTTCACGAGAATCGGTTGAGAAATGCGACCTGTAGAGGAAAAAACGGCCGCAGAAAAACACGAAATCATTGATACAATGTTTGTTTTTTTGAATTTCCAAAAAGTGACTCGACAAAAAAATTCTATATAGTTACCGAACCTGCTCACAAAATTTCACGAAAATCGGTTGATAAATGCGACCTGTAGAGGAGGACATACAAAAATCCGGCCGGACATACGAAAGCATTTTCGTCGAAGCTAAAACAGAGACCTTGTTTTACTCGGTCAATTAATTACATGAATAAAAGTGTGACCATGAATGTAGTTGGAATGGAACTACAACTTTATTGTTTAGAGATAAGGTGGATAACATTTTTAAGTTTTTTATGACGAAGTTATTCTAATAAAATTAATCTGTCCATACTCTATACATAGGGAAGGCAAGAAAACCATCAAGTCTATTTGTAACAATATTTAATACATGCTTATGTTTTACATACACATTCAGTACATATTATACACATAACATCGTGAGATTGTTCCCCTTATTGTCTGATATTATATTACTTTGTAATACATCACAACATTCAAATATAATTTTAAAACAGCATCAAAAATTAAATTATGCAACATATATCCCACATACTAAGTACGGCAAGACATCAAATCTCTGGACATCATTTTGTTCATAAGTTTTTGTTATAAACTAAATTCGAAATAATCTATTCGACAATCAATTCAGTGACACTGGCCTTGGTGACTAAAGCCACCAAGCTCCCACTTTGCGGCCTGTCCTCTCCTTTGATCCATTTGTCAAACAGTTGGGCCACATACGGTAACGGAGTCCACGTGCTGTGGTCAGCTTTCGGCATCCATTTCCTGTTCATTTCCGTGTCCAGTGTGATAGGCATGATAGCAACAGCTAAAGAGTTTTCCGGCAGACCAGAGTCTTTGGCACCAAGGGATTTTGTGAGTTGGTGGACAGCAGCCTTAGCCATACCATAGCCGATCATGCCTGGGGTGGCATCTAAAGCTGCTTTCGCTCCAGTAAGAGCTAGCAAGCCACCAGGAGTGAGATATTTGGCTGCTAGAGTTGCAGCAATGCTGGAGCTCCATACGGACTGGCGCCACATCAGATCCGCTTGCTTGCTGAGTTCTTTCGCTGCGTTGCCGCCAGCCCAGCCGCCGGCGACGCAAATCACAGCATTCACTTTCTGACCTTGCAACGCGGCCCCGAGCTCGTTCACCACGTGTTCCTCCTGCTGCACCCACGAAGCCTCCTTAGGAACGGTGATATTAACATCCGCGCTCTCATTTGGGTTCATATCTACGTTAGCGACCCACCAGTTCGCGGACTTGAAGTGGTTAACACACGCCGCGCCGAGCGCGCCTCGCCCGCCGTAGACAACGATCCTTCCACTAGCCATTGTTACGTGCTACCGCGACTGAGATCCCGGGACAACTAATAACTTATTAGCGAAATGCAACCTCGTTATCTCAGCGCGGCGGTAACCTCGCCTCTCACTTTTTTACGCGGCGGCACCAATGACCGAAACCACGAAGGACAATTCAATAATTATTATTTTGCGGTAATTGTGGGAAGATATTCTGTTATCAACTTATCATGCAACCTGTTTTTGCTTTTTAAGTTATTGATTTTCACTTGTTGCGAGTTCTTTCTTGCTTTACACTTGACAGCAAACTTTGCTTTGACGTCTGTCGGAACCAAAGGAACCATATGTCGGATGGTCGGAACCAAGGCGTATTAACTACGCTAAGCTAAGATGTGTGGGGTGCGTCGAATTTGCCTAAGTGTGAGTTGGAATAATTTATTGCTGCCATTAATAAAAAACATATTTATTCTAGATCAATTTTATTGCGCAATATTATTGTGCAATATTATGGCTCCATATTATGGCGCAATATTATTGTGCAATATTATTCAGAGCTGTCATGCCTGGTGTCATTAATTTCAAACTGACATGACATCTTGTTCAAATTTTCTTTGCGTTTACTTAATTTTGGTTCTCGTCGCCATTTTGGCGAGAGTCACACCATTTATATTTGATAAATAGTATTATTCAATATTGCGTTTATCCACTGAAAATCAATTGACTTCTGTTTCATTGGCTTCCGTTTGTAGTGGTTTTTTTCGTTGTCTGAATGTGATATATTCAGGGCACCGTTTTGGGTAGGCTGAAAAACAACCATGTCCACATATATGCTTCCAGAAAGACTGCCGATGTTATATGTGGAGCAAAACCTGCTCAAGAAGAAACAACTCGACTACGTTTCCCTAAACCGGAAACGACAATTATTTTAAGGTAAGAAAACTTTTCACTTTTAATTCGGCTACAACTTGTAGACTACAACTATCTAAAGCCGGGTCCCTCCCTACTGTCCCTAGTCCCTACAATAGCGAGCTGTAACTGTAGTGTAGCCGATTAGTACATTCCAGTACAACGGTAGTAATAAAGTAGGCCACCGATCGCATATTTATTGCCCTTGCTTTCGGCTTGGTCATCAAGTACCTGCGATCAGTGGCGGATTTACCACAAGGCTGAGTAGGCTGAAGCCTAGGGCGGCAGATTTTAGGGGGCGGCAAATTTTGCCCAAAAAAAAAAAAACATATATATATACTAGGAACTAGGTTGTCGCTCCGTGCGCGGGGCGCAAGCGCCCCGCAGTACTCTTTGGGTTGACCTTGGGTTGCCTTTAAGTTGACTTTGGACTTCTAAATCGTAGAAGAGGGAATGGGAGAGGAAGGGAGTATCAGATTAAGGCGAGTTTCGGCGTGGCCTCGTCCGTAGGGCCGCAAGCGGCTCTCAGACTCGCGTGGAGAGCGAGCTCTGATGGGACACTTCGGGCCTTTGCGCTCCATTTTCCATTGAATTTTTTCGATTTTTGGAATCCGAGGACCCGTATCTCCCCGCAGTGGCGTAGCTAGATGACTAAGGGCCCTAGGGCAAAAAAAAACTGGGCCCCCTAAACTGTTTAGGTTTTATCAATATATATTTGATTTAATATATATACTTATTTCTCGCTCGTTCAAGAGGTTTGCTAATCAGGTCCACCCAGGGCCCCTAGGCCCTTGGCATCTAGGGGCGGATTGGAGGGGTCCAATCACAAAAAAAACCATTTTAGATATTTAGCAAATGAAATGTACGGACGCAACGCAACATTTAATTTTTAATCACCACTGTTAATTCTACTATTTGACCGAGTGAAACGAAGGGTTCTGCTTCAGGTTCGACAAAAATGATTCCGTTTGTTCTCGTCTACAGGTCGCATTTCTCAACCGATTCTCGTGAAATTCTGTGGCCAGATTTGAAAATTAAACATAGTTTTTTGTCGAGTCAGATTTTGAACGTTTAAAATATATTTTTTTATCAATGTTTTGTATGCGTCTGCGGCCGAATTTCGGTTTGGTCTCCTCTACAGGTCGCATTTCACAATCGAAACTCGTGAAATTTTTTGAGCAGGTTCTATGATTACATAAATTTTTTTGAAATGAAAACGCGAGCGTATAGTAAGCGCGAAATTTTTGGAACATTATGATGCAGGTGCGGAAAATACTTCATAGTTCATATGCATCATCAATTAAGTAATGTAGACGAAAACGCGCGCTTAACGAGCCCTAAATTTTTTGAGCCTTATGTGCAGGAATTGAAAATACTTCATACACATTTACACATCTAGTGATGTAGATGAAAACGCGAGCGTAGCGAGCGCGAAAATTTTCAAACATTATTTGCAGGTGCGGGAAATACTTCATACACATCAAGTAATGTAGATGTAAACGCGAGCGTAGCTAGCGCGTAATTTTTCGCACATTACGTGCAGGTTGTAGGTGCGAAAAATCATTCATTAGCATCAAGCAATGTAGATGAATAAAACGCGAGCGTAGCGAGCGCGAAATTTTTCGATAAAAAAAATATATGTGAAGGCTCAGTCACGGGGGGCCCCTAGGCCGACGGGGCCCCTAGGCCCGGGCCTTGTGGGCCTAAGGGGAAATACGGGCCTGATCAGGTCTTGGGGGCCCCGGGGCACTGCCCCGCCTAGCCCTTCGGTAGCTACGCCACTGTCTCCCCGCATGCCAAATTTCAGCTCTCTACGACCATATCGAAATTTTTGTCAAAAAAAACGTTTTTTTTTTGTAACAAAGAAAAGAAAGTAGCGAATCCATTGATAAGACGATTAAAAAATACCTATACTTAAATGGTTTGTGAACCAGGGTATTGAATTGTGGAGGTCAGCAGGGGCGGCAAAATTTGAATAGCCTAGGGGCGGCAAATACGTAAATCCGCCACTGCCTGCGATGCCTAGTCTCTGGTGGATTGTATTGTAATCAGACATGAGACTGGCGGCTCCAAATATTCAAGTTTGTTTGACGCATAAACTACCTACCGAACTAATTACTTTAATTTTTTTTTAGTTTTACAACTTACACGCCAGGGAAGTCGTAAATAGAAGCTAAGTAGTATGTACAAATTGACGTAATATAGGATTAATAAATATGTATTTTCCTTTTTTGTAGGGTGACGGCTTGGGCCGTACGTCGTGGGCCTTATCAAGATTGGTCTTCTTAGAAATCTCTGTTTTCTCTCCACGAAAATAGTAAATATTTATTATGGCCAGCATTTTGAAGATTCCTGCTACACTGCTATAGCAAAAAACGCCTCAGCATTAATGCAGTTCCAGGAAAAAAGAATATGTCATTAGAACCATGCATTCACCGAGATCCTTTTACCTGGCAATTGTAATAGGTAGGTACAGGTAATAGTAGCTACATAAAATAACTTATCGCAACATCTCTTCTAACATATAAATAAATAAATAAATAAATACTAGTGGACAATCTTACACAAATCAACTTAGTCCCAAACTAAGCAAAGCTTGTACTATGGGTACTAAGCGACGATATACATACTTATATAGATAAATAAATACTTAAATACATAGAAAACATCCAAGACCCAAGAACAAATATTTGTGCTCATCACACAAATAAATGCCCCGGCCGGGATTCGAATCCGGGACCTCCAGCTTCGTAGGCAGGGTCACTATCAACTAAGCTAAAGCGGTCGTCACATACTTGTACATATATATAAAAAATTATACATAAAGGAAAACATCGTGAAAAACCGGCCTAATCAATATTGGGGGAGAATCTTGCACAAGTTGAACTAGCCCTCTAACTGAATAAGGCTTGTGTTATGAGTACTAGGCGGCAATATATTTACCTAATTGATACAAATACTTAAATACATAGAAAACATTCAAGACTCAGAAACAAATATTCATGCTCATCACACAAATAAATGCCCTGACCGGATTCGAGCCCAAGGAAATAGGCAGGGTCTCTATTACCCACTAGAAGAAGAAGAAGAAACATTTATTTACTGCACAAAAGACACACAGATACAAAAAATAATAGACGTACAAAACTCAGAACATATATTTATTTTATTTTATTTTTATTTTATTGTTATAAAATCCACAGCACAGTTTACAACATTTTTAGAAAAGTTACATATTAGTTTACCATTGGCCAATTACGGATTTACATTTTACTTGCTAAACACTTTCAAACTAAACCATACATTACGGTCAGACGTATTCCGACTCGTAGACAAAAAAAAAAAATTAATTAAAGTAAGTATAAGGTAAAATCATAAAATGTTACAATTTTAAAGTTAAAAATCGTTAAATAGGACATAGTTGAGGTTGGTGGCTGTTTAGGCTTGTATGTGAGTGAGAGAGTGAGTGTGTGTTAGTGTGTGTGGGTGCGCAACGTGCGCGTGTTTGTGTATGTTCGGTTCGGCATCCCACACGTGGGGCAACTTCATTGTTATATTCCTCCTGAAAGAGGCCCTGCTTTGGTTGAAAGGGTCAACAGATTCGAACAACGTATTGTACGTGCGTAGGAGACGAGTGGCAAGACAGTTGCAGCCATAATTAGTGCGATTAAATGGTATAGCAAATAAGGTGGTGTGTCTGGATCGCTGGGTGGTGGCTTTCAGCCGTAGGAGGGCTGACGACAGCTCGCAACTATCAAGAAGGCCTGTACATGCATCATAAAGCAGCATCATATCACGAACTAGTCGTCTATGTTCAAGAGCGATAACACTATGTCTTTTTCATAAAATAATGTGTGTCTTCGCGGCAGCAAATCGGTTGCACTAGGCCACAAAGTAAATAGCGGCGGCGCGCGCCGGAGCAGAGAGTCCGCTCTGTACAAACTGTACAAAGTGCCATTTTCGCCGCACGCACACAGATATAACATTTACAGGCATTCTCGGTTGATTTCGGACGAGCTTAGTCGCGACTGTCACTGTCGCGTCGCGAGTGCTAGTTGTGCGCGCGTTGATCACTAGACGTCGCCGCCGCTACGTAGGTACTTTGTGTCACGAACGTCAAAATGAATAACCGATATTATTACAGTTGGAATTTATTTTATTGTTTAAATACAACAAAAAACTGTGCCTACACTTTCTTCAAATTTTCAAACGATATTGAAAGGTAAATAAAACGGTTTTCTCATTTTGGTAGTTACAATACATAGGTAGGTAGGAAATTTTTTGAAACTAGCCGCTTTGATAACGACGATCAACCATTACACATTCATCTTATCGTTCGCTGGTAAAACGCCAGTATTTAAGTACTATGGTTTAGTTAAGTAGGTACCTAATTAATTAGGTACTTATATTCTTTGTTGGCGCTCTCGACCGCCGCCGGTCACAAGTCACAACTCGCAGCGGGACACGCATCAATTTATTAGGGTTGCGTACCCGAAGGGTCAAAACGGAACCCTATTGGTGTCGCCCAGACGTCCGTCCGTCCGTCCGTCGTCTGTCACAAAATTTGTTCCGAAGAATTTTCAGACTTCTCATTGACCTATGAACTTGAAATTTGGTGACAATGTTCAATATTACGTATATTTTAACAAAAAATACTAATATATTGATAAATCATATTTTTGAGGTTGATTCGGATCCTAAATGTGCGAAGTCCGACTCGCACTTGGCCGGTTTTTTACCAAGATACGCTGGTTCATATTTAAATGTCATGTTGAAGAATTTTTATTATACCTACTAGAATTTTTTATCGAGTCACTTTTTGGAAATTTAATAAAATAATAATTTACATGAAATTTGGTATGGAGATAGATTGAGTCCCGGGAAAGGACATAGGATACTTTTTATCCCGGAAACCATCCCTTAAGGGGGTGAAAGTGTGTGTGAAAGAGCGATGACTAAGTAAGCGCCTGATATAAGTCAGTAGAAATTACTTAAATTGGCGATGAACGAGTTCCACGCGGACCAAGTCGCGGGCAATAACTAACAGGGACTATAATAGGAATGTTGACTCAAAAATTTTTATTACTTCAATGCCAAATAGTGAAAATCCTATTCACATATCTCAAAAATAATAATTATAAAAATTTAAAAAAACGACTGCATTAAAAAGATAAAAACAAGTTTCCTAATAAAGAACTCAAGGAAATATATTTTGTTTGCAGTCGGGGGACCTACTACATACAAGTAAAACCCGACTGCAAACAAAATATATTTCCTTGAGTTCTTTATTAGGAAACTTGTTTTTATCTTTTTAATTTTTATACTACGTCGGTGGCAAACAAGCGTACGGTCCACCTGATGGTAAGCGGACACCGCAGCCTATAGACGCTCGTAACTCCAAAAGAGTCACGTGCGCGTTGCCGACCCTATATAAAATTAATACAGTCCCTATATTAATGCAGTCGTGTTTTTTAATTTTTATAATTAATATTTTATTTCGAACTTTTTTTTGCTTGAAACACATACATTATATATATTTATGGAATAGTTTCTTCAAATGCTTCATTTTGATACCTGTGTTTTTGTTGCAACGTCACGTCAACGTCGTCCTATGTCACCCGGAATGACGTAAGGATTCCAACGATACCTCACACATCTAAATCGGTTAAGGGTTTGAGAAGTTCTGGGGGAACTCGGTAACCGTTAGTACTAGAAAGCTGTAATTTGACATGAGTATGGAACTATGGAATCCTACATTATGATTATACATGGCCCGACACGCACTTGGCCGGATTTTTAGAGTTCCGTACCCGAAGAGTCCACACGGTACCCTATTGCTGTCACTCACGCCGCTCACGTCTGTCCGTCCGTTCGTCCGTTGTCTGTCACAAAATTTTGTTCCTAAGAATTTTTTAACCTATGAACTTGAAATTTGGTGATACTGTTTATTATTACGTATATTTTAACAACAAATACTAATATACATAATACATATTGATAAGACATGTTATTTTTATTTTGAAATTTCCTTAATTTTCCTATTAAACTAACTTAATTTTGCGGTTAGTTCGGTATCTTCGCTAAATGTGCGGAGTCTGACACGCTACTTAAGAATTTCTCATAAACTACTACTAGTAAAGAAGTCCCTAGGGATATTTATAAAATGAAATGTAAATAAATAAGGGACCGCTGTCGTTTGCGGACGGTTCATACCGAATCCCAAGATTTGGCGTAGGAAGTAGTTTTTATGAAATCGACTGCCACTTGAATTACGAACCTACAGGGGAAACTAGACCTTATTGGGATTAGACTAGAATCCGTACATAAGTTTTTCGTTTAAAGACAGTGGTAAGAACCGAGGCTCCGACCCTGCGTCCTCCAGATTGAAAGTCGCATGCCTTACCGCTCGGCTATAGTGGCTAATATAATATACCTGAATTATTAAAGGTATTAGTAATTTATTAATAGGTTGCTACAACATGAAATATGTTTCAGACGAACTGCCCTTCGGAGCTCCTGCGACGGCGACATTACTTAAGAAATTCGATGACCTTTTTGATGCAATGAATGCCAATTCGCCCGACTTAAGACGCGAAAAAAGGTTCAGTAGTACCTCACTTCTCGAAGTCCTCACTTAAAGTATTTTGGAGAAATGAAAAAAATATTCAAGAAATGAAATTTGTTAATTCGAGGAACCCTCCATCACAGTCAGGATGGAAACAAACCATTAGAGGAGTGGAAATGCTGTAGAAGAATATCACAGAATTAGGTATTCAGGCTCTTTCCACTCGCAGGTTAAACTTTTTTTGGATGTGTCAAATACAATTCAGGATCAAACTGTAACCCAACAGTTTCCCAATTTATAGCGAGATTTAAAACTACTATAATAACTTTAAAAAATCTGGAAAAAATAAAAATTGTGAGGTGCATTAATTTAAAAAGTTTGCTCCAGGCGAGCGATGCTCAGACCGAAATTGCTACGAAAGAAGAATTTGAGGAAACCACAGTTGATACAGATGAATCAGTAGACATAGAAACAACTTCGGAAATGCAAGCCTGTGCACCCGGTTTATTATAAAAAAAATATATCAGTTGTGAAAATTATATTAATATCCTGACATCGAACCCCGGTAGTGAACCAGCGCACCAGTTCACAGAATTCAAAGAATATGGTGAAGGCAATAAAAGTTTGAATTACGCCAACCAGGATCTCATCAGTGCAGTGCAGCGCAGGAAGTTGCGTCCATCTGCAAATCTTTTTTTCGCCAATAATTTGCATGCGGAAAAATTACACGAAAAGGGGATGCTGCTTTTAAAAAGTGAATGTAAGCAAAAGTTTATATTCCTACAGAAATGCCCTCAGCATTTTAACAAAAAAATTAATGACATTTCATGCCATGTCTTTAAAATCACGTTAAAGCGACATATTATATTGATAAATAGGGATCTAGCAGAAGAATCAAATAAATAAAAAAAACAATTGTTTGTCTTCCTCTACAGCGTTTCTCAAACGATTCTCGTGAAATTTTGTGAGCAGGTTTGATATACATATAACATCGTTTTTGGAAATTAAAAAAAACACAAGGTCTACAGCTCACAGAGCCAGTACAGTATATTACGTATATACAATATAATATATATATTCCTAGCGGTGGTGATGTGAAAAGTTGTGTTTCAGGGCAGCATAGTTGTTCGGCGTCTCGTGCCTTGAAAGCCTCGCTAGACCCAGGATTGTTCTTCGGACTGCTCGCTTCGCTCGTGGTTCCAGATACAATCCTTCCCTAGCTCGGCTTTCAATGGATAGGGACGACGAGCGTTTGACCCGCTGCACTTTTACGTAACGATTTATTCAAATGTATACAATTCATCTAAAAAGGACCTTAGTAAGTACTTAGTAAAAAGGACCTTAGTAGTACAGCTTTTATAAAGACTGTATCGTTAAGTAGATACAAAAACTTTGTTTTCTTGGCGTCCAAATAATAAATGATCTCGCATTTTGTCATAAGTAATACATTGTTTTTAATAAACTTTACCTACAGATAAATTTGCTTTTTAATTTATTAATCCGTATAATTAGCGTGATAACAACTGAGTTATATCATCGACTTTCGGCTTTAACAGATGGTGTCTCAAGGAAACTAAATGATACATTCATCATGTCATGTCGTTTTGAAGCGCGTAATTGGGTTTATGTCGTGTGTTCTTCCTTATCGCACTTACGTATTTACTAGTCAGGGACGAATGTTTCCGACATAAAAGCAATCATGCTAGCTAGGGAGGTCTTATCACTAAAAAGTGATTTCTTTATACATCCTTTGGGTTAGCGGGGAAAAAAACAAATATTATGAACTGAATACTAAGATAATTTACATAAAAAAACATATATTGTGAGCATTTTATTATACCGCCACCGTAGCAATAAAAAAAAAAAGATTTTACTGGGATTTGAACCCGAGACTCCAGCTTCAGAGGCAGGCTCACTACCAACTAGCCCATATTTTAGTTCACTCGTCCACCTCGGTGGTCGCTAGTAGTATAAACGAAGTTTTGACAGATACACACTACGACACGCCACGATCACTCTTTTCAAGTATGTAGTTAGCGTTCTTCTCCTTTAGTGAGTATTATTGGCTATGTGCACGACAGAAGCGCCACCTAGCGTTTGAAACTTTACGGGCTAATGTCAAATTAATAAAAATAAAATCTTTGGTCGGAACTGACGCTGACGTTTTCTTAAGGCCGTATCACACTAACCCTATCAATATCCCCCAGCTATTGTGCCAAATAGAAATGAACTGAATCGTGTACTACATAAGGTTCTTTTTAATTATAGAAATAGAAAATCGAACTAAAAGAGGCATACCAAGAGCAATATAATGATTGACAACTAATGTTAAAACGGCGTAAAACGGAGCGCATACACTAGACATTTTATTTTGCAGTTGGCTATACTCACATCCGTTTACGTTTACTGCGTATATTGATTGGTCGAAAAGTTACTTGTTTGGCTGCTATTGGCAGTTTATGGAAGAGAAGAAGCGGAAGTTTCAATTTAGGCGCTAGAAATAATAAAAAAGTCCTTGAAAGAAGTTATATTTTTATGAGTATTGATACAAATCTTACGACAAAAAATCTTAAAATATCACAGTGCAGTTTTAAATATAGAAACTTTCATAATAGGCATCATAATGGCCAACTTCTAGTTAAAACATTATTACTTAAGTAGGTATATAAGCAGAATAGGCACTGAAATCCTAATTATTAAATACCTAATAATAATAAGAGTGAAAATATCAAGGTGTAAATAGGTACCTAACTCTTAATTATTATAATTTTATATTAAGGCGCCTGACCGCCTGTATACGCAAGGCCTTCTCCATTACAAACTCTGTGCAAGTTTTATTCGTCAGTTTTGGCACCCCCGCATATAATTTTTTTGCTTGTTATTATTAGATATACAAAGAATGTCAAGCAAAAAATTAAAAAATAAATAAAAAAAATAAAAAATTAATTGTTTTTTTCTTGAGGTTCTTATTAACTAAAAAATAAGCGTATTGACCAAAAATCATAAGTGTAATGCAAACACAAGCCAAGAAAAACTTGCACATAGTTTGTAATCAGGCGCCTTAATCTTCGTAAAGTTCACAATGCAAAAATACCTACACCTACTTATAAGTTGCAAAATATCAATGAAATGAATTCAAAAGCTTGAAAAGTTAATTACAATTCAAATATGTTCAGAAAATTCTAGTTATTAGCAGCATTGTATTTTAATATGCTGTCCATTTCCAAAGAAAAGAACACGCTTATAATAACATTTACGGTAATGCCGATAATCTTAAATATTAGACTGCTGTCGTTCAATACATTAGCCTTGCGTATATGATGTTCACGGTTAATATTGAAAATGAGGCTGAGAACAACCGCCACGATAGCTGACACGACCTAAAAATAAACAAAAATAAAAAAAATATAAATGCATAAAATAAAATCATACAGGCTGACCTACTCACCATATGAACTATCTAAGTAAAAATACAAAAATAAATAAAACATAATGCACGGTGAAAAACCAAGAGGAAATAATTATTAAGTATGTCACAATTGGCCATAAAGTGGTTAAAGAAAAATTATCAGTCTTGTATGAGAAGTAAAACATGTGATGATAAGAAGAAAATAATGTGTGGATTGAGCAGACTTAAAAAAAAAAAAAAACCTAGGCAACGATTTTTTTCTCTGTCAAATCCATGCTGTAAGGTATTCTACCATGGCACAATTTTAAATAAGTACCTTTACATTACCTAATCCTAACTTTATGACTAAACTGTCTAAATTAAAAATAAAATGGCACTTAGCATCACTACGCTTTCATGTTCAAGAACTTATCAACAATGTTCGTGGTCCTATTTCCATAGAAATCTTGTGTGGAGAGCGCGGGGTCGAGACCGAACGTCATTTTGATGACGTCACAGAAGACTGCGCATGTCATGAGCCCCACCGACCCGTGGTACAACCAATCAGCAATCTTCTTCTCTCTATGGCTCCCCTCGTTGTCCATGAACGATATTATTATTGCCAAAATTCCCGCGCTCGCCTGCATATAGTAAAAATTAGAGTGAAATATCTACGAATATAAATAGGAACAAGTTATTTACCTAAGTACTACTATACTTTAATTGCCTATTTTCACAATGTTGAGCGTATGAGCGTCAAGGCTAATAAAAAATAACATTACATAGCTGCGACCTTATAAAATATTTCCACCGTGACTTTCAAGAAATAGTGCTATTTCCTTTCCTCAAATACTCGTTATTAATATAATTAAGCCGTTCCAAAATCAGAGGGCTGTTGGAATATTCTAAGCCAAAGGCCGAGATGACGATATTGACCACTGAAATGACGAATATGAAAATGACTATGATGTCATTGAGAATCACTGCCGAGGGTTGGTCGTCGTGATCGTTCAGGTCCAAGCCACCGATGATGACGAAAAGCAAACCGACCAGCAGCTAAAACAAACATTAGATTTAAGCTCACTTTTTCTCAGCCACCGGAATTAGGCAAGGTGACGCTGACGAGTGTCTATTCATCTATTGAAGGTTATTTAATCGTAGCTAACTACTAATTAAGGATGGAAAAAATTTGAATTACTTAACTTTCAAGTGTTGTGAACATCATAATTAATTAGCTGAAAGAGCGAGGAATATACCTTAATACTTAAATACAAACGTTGTGATACAAAGGAGCTTGTGACAAGTGATATGGCCTACAAATAGTCTCGCCGGAAGATCAGCGCTGGCTCTTTAGTAAGCATTATGCTGAGGCGGGACCATTCGCGACAAACAAACTGCCTAGTTATAGTTTTATGTACATACTAGCGGACCGCCCCGGCTCCGCACGGATAGTCTAGTTTTGCTACCTAATGTTTTGATCTACTCGTACTTACCTGCTATATTACTACAGACGACATTTCTCTTCGAATATTGCTCGTTTTCCATACAAACATTCAACCCCCTTTTTTACACCCTTAAGGGATGAATTTTCAAAAACGCTCATATCACTTTCCTTATATTTTAACTGAGAGTCTCCACAAGTGCCTATGAAGTCACTTACTTTAAAAATTCAGGTTGCCCAAACAATGTTTTAATCCCCTTTTCACCCCTTCAGAGGGTGAATTTCAAAAAACGCTGAAATTAGTTTTCTTTGTATTTAATTCTAGGTCTACAAACGAAGTTTCAAGTTCCTCGTTTAATAAAAAAAAATGCTCCCCATACAAACTTTCAATCCCCGTTTCACCCCTTTAGAGGGCGAGTTTCGAAAAACGCTGAAAACAATTTTCTTCCATTTTGATGCTTTGTTTTTAGGGAAGTTTTAAGTTTCTATCTTAAAAATAATTTTGTTTCCCATACAAAATGACCACCACCTTTAACCCCCTTTAGGAATGAATTTTGAAATAAATTATAGCCTATGTCCTATTCTGATGTCTAAGCTACAACACTGGAAAGTTTCATAGAGATCCGTTCAGTACTTTTTGAGATTAAGTGGAACGTACATACATTCCTACATTCATACATCCGCACAAACTTTCACGTTTATAATAGGTGATTACGTTTTTGTTGGGCGGCGGGCACGTGGCGGGCCTACTGTATTTAAGTACCTATTAGTAGGATAGGATTTCAACTGGTTTTTTTTGTGTGTCATGAATGTATTTTTTTTTAAATTATATTTATGATATTTTTGTATGGGGTCAGAACTGGGTACACCGGTACACGTATTGAGCTATTCCTTTAGATAGAAAGACTTACAGTAGCTCTAGTTCCATCTCTTTGGAAAGCGGCAGGAGCTTAAATCAATCAACAGTTCTTTTACAACGATCGAAAACTGGACAGCTTGCAGAGCCTGCCTTAACCCGTTAATTAAGCGAGGCTTGCTTAGGCTTTATATGTATTCCTCCTTCGTCCTTCCTCCGAAGGCCAGTGCCTAATTAATAGCATAATCAATTTCCATATATCTGGCGAGCGAGGAATCAAAGCAGGAGACGAGCACGTTGAGCACAGTGACCACGAAGGCGGTGGCGGTGGTGGTGTAGTTGACGCGCTGCGCGGACGCACGGTGCCGCGGCTCGTGGAAGCGGCAGTCGCGGAGCAGGTTCAGCGAGAGCAGCACCAGCCCCATCGCTACCTAGTCACCAACAATTGCTTACATGAAACTAGATGCTTACCTGAAGCTGGAGCAATAAAGACACGGAAATGAGAAAGACAAATAGCTTGCGAGACTCTTGATTATTAGGCCTGACTTGGAGCACTTATATGTTAGGTGTCATACGTTAGAGATAATCAGAAACTTAATGCCTACCTGCAGCCTTGCCGTGTATAGACTTCGTGCTTGACCCCAAGTGAGAGGACATATTTATGCTGCCACGCGTTAGAAGAGAGCAGCAATTTAATGCTTACCTGGAGCACTAAAGACACGGAGATGAGAACCACCAGTAATGTGTAGAACTCGTGCTTGGGCCCGACTTGTAGTACGTATTTGAGCTGTGACGCGTTGGAGGTGAGCAGCGCGATGTCCAGCATGCCTTGTGCCACGGTTTTTTTTGTGGCATAACGGTTGGCATCTAGGCCTTTCACCTGAATTTAAAAAATACATTAAATACGTGCAATAAGGCAATGAGATAACCATATAAACTATTTGATGTAACATTTAAGGGGCTAATAGAGTGAATCGTGGACCGATGCTGTGAAAGAAATCTGCAAAGGAAACTTGCAGACGTCTATCCGGATAGCTGAGAACCGAGCGGCCTGGCCCCTGTACTACAAAACTTTACAAGTCTACAATTCGACAAAGTTGTACAATTTTCTATAGAAAAAGTTGACAAATTCGTCAGATTGTACGCTTGTAAAGTTTTGTGGTATAGGCCCCTGGAGAGCAATAGTGCGCAAAGTGACGGCCTCATGTAGTCACGACCTTCAGTCATACGACCAAGAAGAAGAGTGAATCATTAGATATAATAATTTCAGTGGACATTCCTCGCTAGGGTTATCCCCCTAGGGTTTTCTCGGTTGTACCCTGTTTGGTTGTTCTCGGCATCAGAAAATAAAAGGACGGAGATAAATGAACATTAAGTATGTAATCTATGTTGTTGTAAACTTTTTGATTGTGCCTAGTAAATAAAAAATAAGATATTTTCTAATTACTTGAGTACTAAGAACTCCAGTGGAGGCATCCTGTTCCTTAGTTATTATTTCATCTATGTCCACATCCACAGCACGCTCACATGGGGCATCCGTATTATCTTTAGCACGTTCCATTTTCAAAAAATATTTTAAAAAGTCAACACCTCACTTGTTTTTTTTTACTATTTAAACTGTTCACGAATACGTTCAGATTGCTACTAAGCTAAGGCAGAGGTATTGTATTGTTTTTCGTTAAGCGAAGGAAATTCGCAATTTCCTTCAATCCTTCAAAGAAGCCTTCGTGCGTGGTGAAACTGAGTTTTAAATGATTGCTAGCGTAATTTTATTAAACGTACGTATGATGATTCAGAATAGTACCTAGGTCGTTGGAAATTAAATTGGGTAACCTTGGGAGATCCAACCAAGCTAATTTAAATCGTAGGTCGCTTATAAAATAAAGGGCCCAACTAAAGGTTTTAAGTAGGTGAGTAATTCATAAATTAGTATGAAATTAGTTAGTAGTTAAAAATGTTAAAATATAGTTACATAAAAAACTGAACTTTACTAATAGGTCTGTGAGCTGTAAACGTTGCGAGTGTTTTTTTTTATTTCCAAAGACTGACTTCAAAAAAATCTATAATTATCCAACGTTTTCACAAATTGTCACAAGAATCGGGTGAGGAATGCGACCTGTAGAGGAAAATAAACCATTGAAAATAAAAATGTGAAATTTTCCAAACACTTACTCTACACAAAAAAAAATCTTTAATTATCGTAGTTAAGGCTTAAAAAAATCATGAGAATCTGTTAAGAAATGCAACCTGTAGAGGACAACAAACCATTGAAAACGAAAAATTTGAAAATTTTCAAAAATTATTTAGACGAAAAAAATCCATATAATTATCGAAGCTGCTCACTAAAAATCCAAAACTATGAAATCATTGAAAATATAGTTATTGAATCTGCTGACAATATTTCACGAGAATCAGTTGCGAAACAAACGGAAATCCGTAGCGTACGAATGCATTTTAGTCGAATATGAAGCGGAGACCTTCGTTTCAATCGCTGATTAAATCACTATGACTACCTATTAAATTTAAAATAGGGCACATTGATGAATTTTGAATACTCTCCCAAAAATACTAATAACCAATGCTACGTTTCGAGCAATTTAAACTTACTTACCCCATTACGAAGTCCTGCGGGCAAAATAGAAGCCATTTCTGAGTATGCGCCGAACTCTATTCAAATTTTAAAGTTGTTTAAACATTTGAATTTGAAAACAGTTATTAATTAGTAGCAATTTTTTTAATAAATCTTAGCATGTGGCGTGCTGAAATGCAGAGCCGAAGTACGAAGGTATAAAATCGATTGCGTTACCAGACAACGGGGACAAACAGTAATTCTTCTGCTTGTAGTTGGTCTGATTTACGAGGGCGATAGGTTATTGGCAAACGTCAGCGATAGGGCGTCCACATCGTAAGAATTAGGTAGCTTAGGTGGGTTAGGTATTATCTACCTATAGAAATCCAAGGTGTATCAAAAATTAACAGATAAAATGAACTGGTCCGCAGGTGATTTGCTTTTTCCTGGTTACCTACTTAGTTGAACGGTTATGAAGCAACCATAGCAAAAGTAACAACTTTATGATATTGGAGGAAAGAAACTATTTTACACCAAAAACAGGAGTTTAATATCAGTTAATATCGCTGGTAATGATATAAAAAGTTTTAGAATATTGTAAAATGAATTAATAAATATCACATTAATAAATATAAAACTTAATCAACATATTTTTTTTTGTAAAAAAATAATAACAGAAACAATTAAAAAAAACTAAAAAACTTGAACAACTGGCATGTGAAAAAAATATCACGTGAATAGTGATTCTGTGTTATTATTTTACAAAAATATATTGTTGAAATTTTATATTAATTAATTTGTCTTTTGTCTGAAATAAACTGATTTTATTTTATTTATTATTTATTTAATGTAATATTTATTAATTCATTTTACAATATTCTAAAACTTTTTATGTCATTTTCAGCGATATTAACTGATATTAAACTTCTGCAGTGTAACTTTCAAAACTCGCGCGAAGTTTCTCATACACTTTCTATATTAAATTTAACTTTATTATACAAGAGTTGTGTTTTCAGAAAAATACTCATAAAAATTCTGCTCAATAATCTTTATTTTTGTATAAAATTGATTGAAACTTACACATCATAAATAATAATTAAATTAACTTTAAAACCTTGCTAAAATGAAACGTAGACAACAGCGCGTCCATAGTCTCGTATGCGTCTCGTAGTAGAGTCAACCCGAGCTGTCAAAAATGTTTCCCTTCATTTCTGTGTTGTTTGGAAAAATATAAATCAACAAAACTATTATGTTTTCGTGGCTAAACATGCATAATTTTATGATTGTTGTGTAGCTATGTGTTATGTTTTTTAAGTGTTTGTGTTTGTTGTCTTAAAATTATGAAGGAAACTAGCTAAATAGACAAGTGAAGTTTGCAGTCATTAACATTGTTTTAGCGGGACGAGCCCTAATATTTTCTAGATGCTGCCTTCTATGCCAATTTTGTTTACGAGAGACAGCCAGGATGCTTTTGGCAATAAAATCGTGCCCAGTACAAGCTCTTTCAGTCAGAATTCTGTCCCCAAAGCTGACATAAACCCAGAGGTGAGTCAGATATTCTGATCTTCCGTGGACTATTGCGTATTCATGGTATAAAGTTATTCATATAATGGATGGATATTTATTAAATAAAGTATAGCTGCAGTTTAGTCGTGTAAATAGTCCACTCACATTCATATATAATAAATGGGATTGTATTTCATTAACTGCTACATTTTAAATACGAATATGTAAATACAAAACATTGTAGCAATGGTGACATAAAACAATTCTTAGAAGGTATGTACATGCATAACTAAGGTTTTTTTTTCTTTCAGCCACCTCCTATAAAGGTTGAACAAGGTCCTTCAGTACCCTTGCAGACAGAGATAAAAAATGATGTACAGAGCAAAAACAAAGAGCCTCCCAAGGCTCCACAAGAAACAGAGGCCTATGCATTAGATGCAGGTAAGTATATTAGCTTTAACTTGATATAATATTATTTGGTCTATTTCTGAAGGAATCCGTGAATTGATAAGTGTGTCACAAAAGTAGGTCATGAGACTTGGCAACAAACATTATTTTTATAGACAAACAAAACATTTCTATATGATGTGAATGTTGTCTCTCCTAACTTGTTTAAGTTAAACAATATGTCCAGGAAATCAATATATTTATTATCTAACAAAAACCAAATATCCAATCTTGTCAGTGTGTGAAAATGATATATTTATCCATTTATTCATAGTGTAGTAAAAGAGACTGTAAAACTCCCAGAGCTGAATTTTAGTGTTGATTGGCAGTACTGACTATATCTTAATCTGACGTCTCCCGGTAAAAGAAATAAAGCTTCTTTTTTATGTGCCCATATATATACAGCACCGGTAGACACCATATTAAATGCACAATTTTAAACAGTTTTAAATGTGTCCTATGTTATGTATTTTATAATTTGTTTCAGCTTTAGTTAGATCTTATTACACAAAAGTACAATCAAGATTTTCTTCAAACCAGACGGTGCCTACCAATAAGTTTGTACAGTTCCAAAGTTTATTGAAGTCATTTGACCCTGCAAAGGAGACCCCTGTAGATTTATATAGAAAGATAGAGCAGTTATTTGGAGGGGAGCATGAGGATTTTGTAGAAGATTTCTTGTTATTTCTGAAGCCAGGACAGGCAGCGCAAGTGGGGAGGTTTTCGGATTATTTCATGCTGACGAAGATGACTGATTTTATGGAGTTGTTACGAGTAAGTACACTGCTCATATTTGACAATGCATGGCAGAAATGAAATTATTTCTAAATCATATTGTTACAAGGATCAAGCAAAAAAAAAGAATAAAAATAAAACTGGTTGAAGTTATTGGAGATGAATGAATGCTTGATTAATATTAGATTTTGAATCTTCTTCCCTAGCGTATAAGATTGATATTGAAGTAGATTGTGTTATTACAAAATGTTCATCTCTAATTATTCCAGCTAAAGCTTTGGCTTAGTTGTTGTTCTTTGTGTATTGATCTTTGCATTGGTGACTGAATAAAGATTGGTGTTTCTACTTTTATAAAGTCAACATGTTTCTATTAATGTCTGCTGTAATTGTATTACTCTGTTCTCTTATTTATTTTGTGTCTAACAGCAACTTTTAACAGCTGCAAGTTTTACTAATGAATGTATGCTTATGTTACTAAGAGTTCAATTTTATTTCTGGTCTGGTTAAATGGCAATGGATGTGTTAACTGCATCAACCTTGATCATCCATTTACATAATTTAACTCTTACATTGAATAGTGTGAAGCTGAGTTTTGAAGTTTCTTAACTCCAACCTTTTTTTTGACCTATTGCCAACTAGAGTACAACTAGCATATTAGACAGTGGTTGTATTTGGCGTGTATGATGTTTGTGAGCATTTATCTCTCTTTCTCTTGCACATGCACACTCTATAAAAGGATGAATCTGATAAACTACACTTCACCTTCCAGTATACAGGATGGATTTTCTTTTTGGGTCAGTGAGGGCAGCTACCAGATCCCGTGCTGCTACGTAAAAATAGTCTTTGAAGACCTTCCCATAATTTTAAATTATTGAAGATTGGCGTTTAAAGATTTTGGAAAAAAACATACAGGATGCGAGAAAAAGGTAATTTTTGACAAACTTTTTTTTTGATGCCAATTGATCCCATTCCTATCCAGGATCAAAAGCTTGTATGGGACCAAAAAAATTTTCGGCTAGAAAAGCCACAAATCGAGGAAAACTTGTTTCATACTTTACTATGCAGAAATGGTGAAATTTTAGCTCTAGCTACCCTCACTGACCCAAAAAGAAAATCCCCTCCTGTATAGGGAATATCTTCTACTTTTCAGGAATTTGTTTTATTATAGTTTTATTTACTGTTATAAAATACAATACAAATACTCTTTGTGTTCTTATCGCTAAAGAGCGATTTCTTCCAGACAACCTTAGGCTAACAGAAATGAAATCTAATAATAACAATTGATTGTTATCTGTTTTTGTTATTTTTTTATAATTTTGCACTTTAACATTGCATCAGCCTGATTATGAATATTGCATGTTAGACATTATTTATTTATCTACACACATATCATAAATCCTCTAATATGCGTTCGGAAACCGTAGAAAATGACTCTCATTTCAACATTCAATGAATTTATGGCAATTTTCTTATCTGTGGCTTAGGCTACAGCAGTAATATAATTTTAAATTTTAATCTCATATATGATGTTAAAATATTAAACGTCAAACAAAACTGTCAAAATTTAAATGTCAAAGTTGACATGTCCCTATTCTAGTATCACTGAAAATTCAAATTCAGTTGATGCGAAATGTCAGCTCGATGTTTTTTTAGTATATATCGCACGAAATTTGAGCTAGAACGACATGATCACATCAGAATAGGGACTCTTTACTTTTTAAAATAACATTCAGGTATCGGTTGCCAGTTCTGATTTCGATATTTCAGCAACCGTGCAAAAAAGGTTGTATTAACACAATTATTGTATTTATTTACTACGGTTTCTGAACCCATCTTAGAGTAGTTATAATATGTGTGTAGATAAAGTAATGTATGCAACTGTACATAATTAGGCATTAACACACTCGTGTGACCTTATTATGAAACTCGCCTTCGGCTCGTTTCATAAAACACATTCGTGTTTTAATGTCCCTTATTATGTACCAGTTGCATAAACTACTATTGTATGCTAGGCGAATCACATGTTAATGAAGCTTCTGCTCTTTTTTTTTAAATCTATTACATTGTTAACTGTCTGTAAGGTTTCTGTTCATTCATTACTCTATTATAGCATACAATAGCCGGTTATACACTAGGCGACAAATGTCCTGTGACACGAGTCGCCAGCGACGTCGGGTGAAGTAGCGCGACGTTGCCGCGGACTTCACTCGACATGTCTGGCAACATTACGCGATACGTGTCGCCAGCGACGTCGGGTAATGTAGCGCGACGTTGCCGGACTTCGCTCGACATGTCTGGCAACATCGCGCGACACGGACTTCGCTACGGGTACGGACATAAGTCGCGCGATGTCGCCAGATATCTCAGGTTAAAATAGGCCGGCTTCGCTTGACATGTCGACGACACATGTCGTGGGACATTTGTCCCCTAGTGTATCCCTGGCTTTACAGTCGTGTAACTCAGTGTCGTATACTTAATTATAGAAAACATGAAGAATACTTGGTAATTGAATTAACAATCTCATGTGTAGAGGTCATACAATTTGAATGGCAATGTAATGTAATATGTATTTCTTGTTCTTCAGAACTAATGTAGATCGCATATTGCTATCCTCTGCAATAACAATAACCGTTTTTTCGATTGCCACAAATAGACTATAAGAGTATTTGTTAGAATGTCACAGCAATTAATACACTCAAAAGCAAATAAAATGGGTACACTTTGTATTAAAAACGGGGAAAAAACTTTACACGTTTTTGCTCTTGTATGTACCTACTTCTTTTATTGTAATAGCCCCTTTGCTAGTTCAAGATAAGAGCTTAGAGATCGATCATTCCACCCACTTCTAATTGCGTCGAGTCAAACCAATTTTAAAAGGAATTAATTGGCCGTTAAGAGGAGAGGTAGGGCAATCTCTCTCCATACAAACTTTGTGCAGGATTTACTTCGTTTGTGTTTGCATTAAAGTTATGATTTTTGGTCAGTATGCTTATTTTTCTGATAGCTATTTCGTGATGTAAATTTTTTTTTATTAACTTTTTTTAAATTTTATAATTTTGATTTTTTTTGAAATATTTGAAAATTTTCACATCACAATCTTCGCATATCTAATATTTACAACCAAAAAAAATATTATATTTGTTAGTGTCAAAACCGACGAATAAAACGTGCACAAAGTTTGTATGGGGAAGGCCTTGCCCTACCCTGCGCCTTAATATTTGTACCTAACATTAATTTGCCTAACAACACGCGAACAGAAACATGACACTGTTCTGGGTATTGTTCGGCAAAATATTACAAGTGAAGGCGCCGCTTTAGCCGTCAGCATTATCTTTCAATTTGATGTCTTTATATTACGACAAACTGCATGGGTGGGTCCACCAATGAGCATACTCAGCAATTAGCAAACCATATCGTTGCTCAGAATCACTCAACGCGTTTCCATGTTGGCAAGCCTTCACAAACGCGAGCGTGTGGTTTGCCTCCGTGTAGGCTTGTGGTTATAGTGGATCGAAGCGAGTCAGTTTTTGAATGTTTTTCGTACAAGTCAAAAGGCTGGCTAAGTTTATGGACGCTTGCCAAGCGTTCGAATGGCACTCAAGCAGAGCAGGAGCGTTTGGAGGGCTTGCCGAGCCTGGTCTAACAGAAGCGACGTATAACATTCCATTATCTAGACTTCGATGAAATTAACTTCTTTATAACTAGCTGGGTAGTTTATTGCTTTCGAAACCATATCTGGCAGATATGACTAATTACCTTATTAACACGGGTCAAGGTTCAAATTTAAACAAATAATTCTATGCGGTAAAGGGTAGGACGACGTTCAAAAACTAGCTGCTTATCCATGTCTGTCTCATTGGATCATTTCAACTGTCTTCTCGAAGTTATCACGGTTCGAAATTGCCATACGATAAATACATTTCGCAATTTGCCATTGCGAAATGGATCCCCAGCAAAAGCTAACACACAAGGGACAGCCCCTTTTCAACTAGTTTTACTAGAATAATCTTCCATTTTTACAAGCTACAAGACTTTTGATACCCCCCTGACTAGCATCATGTTGTCTCTTCTAGTCGTCTCTGTGTCGCAAGCCGACGGTGCTCCGTAAAGTGCTGCGCGCGCTCACGGGCGCGCTCAGCGGCGGCACGAGCGACGAGCTGAGGACGCGAGTGCTGCCGCACTTGCGCGCGCACCCCAAGCTCGCGAGCATGTTCAAGTCGCTGTTGTGCGACGAGCGCCCGCCTGACAGGTGAGATCCGTAAAGTGCTGTCCGCGCTCACGGGCGCGCTAATCTGAGCCACGGTTTTTTTCCATGAAATTAAAAAGTAACATTTCTATTACAGTTTATATGAAAGCGGTGTCGACACACTACACGAGAGCTTCCTGACTGACGACAAAGGCTGCGACGTGTGGACGTTTCCAGAAGAGAAGTACAACCGACGACAGCCGGACGACAAGAAGAGTCTCGACACTGTGGTCAGTGCCGTGTACAGAAGTAGTTGTAGTAGAGGACTTTTATCTCACGAGCGCGGGTGAGCCATGGTATACATGCACATTGTCTATGTGTGCGTCAGCGTGGAAGCTATGAGTTCATGTTGTCTATGTGTTCGTATGTGTCACAACTACAACAATTGCCAACCCGCGGGTGAGATAAAGGTACTATAATATAAATATATACTAAGCTTCTGCCCGCAACTTCGTCCGCGTGGAACTCGTTTTGGTATATCGACCCTCCATACAAAACTTCGGAAGTGCTACCGAACCGAATATTTTCTTCCTAACAGTGGAAAAATTCTTCTATGCTGTTTTGACTCCTTGCCCATGAGTGGGAGATGACAAGTTACCCAACGGCGCACCGCGTGTAAATAAGGTCTTGTATAAGTTTTTTTCTAAGGATTTTGAAAACGAGTTTCTGTTCCAGTACCTCCACGGTCGGGTGTTTCTCCAACACGGCCGCATGCTCCGCGCAGCCGCAGTTACCTACCCGTACAGCAAGGAGCCCTACCGGGTGCCTCGCCCAGAGGAACCAATGCCCAAACCCAAACCCCCGCAAAAGAAGAAGAAACCACCCAAATCACCCACCAAGAACATCAAAGACGTCAACGATAACACTAAAAAAGAACTTAACAGCCCTAAAGCGAAAAAGAGTACGAAGAAAAAAGAAGTCAAAACGGAAGCGGTGAAGAGAGAGAAAAAAGATAAGACTGTTGTGGAGAAAAATGAGGCTCCCAAACCTAAGCTGGCCAAGATCGAAGTCACGGCTACTGAAATTAAAAAGGAAACAAAAAGCAATTGGACGCGGGAGGAGGATAAGACTATGTTGCAAGTATTAAAGGGCGAAGCTGGTTCCGAGCAGGTATTTGGGAGGATACAGGAATCACTCCCGCACAGATCTTATACGGAGATAAAGGAGCGATTCTGTCATGTTATGAGCCTGCTTCAAGAAATGGCGGTTGGCGAAGTCACGTAGTACCCGAACTGATTATTGTTAAGTGTATTTATAATTTTGTAATGAATAAATATTATATTTGACTTTTAGAAACGAATTTTACTGTATGATGTGATGTGCCACAATGGCTTACAGTCTTGGGACACCTCACCTGTGGGGCTAGCATCTCGTCTCTACTCGCGCGCGAGATAGGCTACCTGTCACTGTCTGATTAATGCTGTCAAAAAGTGACAGATAGCTTATCTCGCGCGCGAGTAGATACGGAATGCATGTTGTGCTAGAGGGGCTGATGGCCTAAGAGATTTTATGGACTTGTAGTTCGAATATGACTTTCGGAATAAGAAGTATCGTAATTTTATTCAGGGTATAATCTCTCAAGAGTAAATCTCATTGTATACCAAGTTTCATCACAATCCGTTAAATCATCATGAGGGCTACCGTTTTTGTACTCACCAGTTGGCGCCACTGCACTTTTGGTCCAGCTGTCAAAGTTCGTTATTATGGACGTGAAAACAAAGTACATTGAAATCGTATTTACAATAAAATCGTACAGTAAAAATATCAAATATTATTTCCGTTCGGAAGTTCAGCAGTCCGGTTTTGTTCGGAAAAAAGTAGAACATAGTTTACGAACGATAAAATTGCTTCAGAGCATTCAAATTTGTTGACCTGTAACTCATATTTGATGCATATTTGCCATAATCTCAGGTATTGCAAAATAGTCAGCATATTATTCTAATTAGATACTAACCTGCGTAGCGCACCCACAAACTATGATCGGAGACCACGCATCACACTAGCGCCTCGTGGCGAATTCATACGCGGTAGTTGCGCGGTAGTCCTCATTTGGTCCTCATTATTGTGTTATAAGTTATAACCAAAGAGTAAAGTTAAAGTATATAAGTATTAAGTTATAACAAATACTACAATTATACATTGTTTGACATTGTTATAAAAAGTTTCTAGTCAAATCAATAAAAATGAAATTAACAAAACGATTTTTACTCTGTGAAAATTATTTGACAACTGTCAAATTAATAAGTAATTTTGATAACGTATTATTTTTATTAACTATTATATTTAATACTGTAACCAAATGTTTAAATTAGACGAAAACTATTATTACCGAAAATGCTTCTTCGAAAGGGAACCGCAGGTACCCACGCAGACGCAGATAAAGGGAAAGATGGGCGAATCTCTCGCGAGCGTTTACTTCAAGTCCATGACTCCAAAGCTGAAGGTTCTCGCGGGCTTGGAGCCCGTCATGAAGGGCGGCGGCGCCAACTGGTACATGCCCCCACGCGAGATCTTGAAAAGCAGACATGTCCTCAAACCGATAAAAAAGGAGCACCTTTCCCAACTCAGCTACATAGGCATCGACGGCTACGCCCAAGCCATGTACGACGAACACGTCAAAAGCATGGAAGAAGAGAAGAAACGAGCTCTACACGACAGCGACGAACTATGGAAGAGGACTATTACAGCAGCTTGCGACGAACAATGGCTAAAAGACGCTGACGAAGCTGCTAAAAAGAACACCGCTATGATCATTCAAGCCTACCATGAGTTTTCCACTCTATATGCCACATCTATAACTAAAATTGAAACGCTACTCTTCCTAGCAGCCGAAGAAGAAATAAAGAGAGCCAGAGAGGCAGCGTTCCAAAAAATGCAAGCGCATTATGAAACTCTACTGAAACAACAAGCGACTATGCTTTACGATAGATTCGCTAAGAAGCTGGAGAAGAAGAAATTGGAACTGAAAAACGAGTTTACAAATAAGATATCGAAGGCTAGCGGTGAAACGTGGAAACGGATTCACGATATCAATGTCGAGAAACATGTAGCCGTAGAAAAGTTGAGACATCTAGTCGAATGTCAGAACTTGGCCTGTCAAGTGTACGTCGCGTTAACAGAGAGAGAGGAATGCGCGAAAGAATTAGAGCGGGCCAAACACAAGCACGAGAAAAAGGTTAAACGTCTCGACGAAGAGATAGTGTTGAAAGAGTTTAACATAGCACTGGCCGCTGCTCAAAAACGAAGGGCTCGCGAATTCGACAGAATGTGGCAGAAAAAAGTGTGTGAAGTTGTAAAGAAATTCCAAATTTTCGTGTCGTTCAGTCTTAACACGCTGCCGGAGTATGCAGAGTTTTTCATTAATATAGAGAAGCTGATGATGCTTCAGTTGGAAGAGGTCACAATGAATCCTAGTGCAGAAAGCCTGTTTGAACCTGAGCCGGAGAAACTGTGGACTCCTGTTCCTCGACCTCATCCATTTTTTCTCTGCTGCGAAAAAGGATACAAACCGCAAATCAATAAGGATCTCTGCCCCGTTCATTGTACGTCTAGCGCGGAACAGTTTCCGGTGGTAATCGTTAATAAAAGGTGCATCTACGCCGCTTGCGACAATTTCCATCTGTTCACAGCCAAAATAAAGGATTTCGTAGAAGGCCGCCGCGGTGATTACGCAGATTTTATAGACGATCACGATTACACATATGACGTGCCCGTTCGATACACATCCTCGACCCATTTGCGAGCTCTACAACTAGAAAGTTCGCTCATGCAAATACTACAGAAAGAACGGCCTAATGTTAAAGGAGTGTCGACCGCATGCTGTGTATGCAGATTACCATACTGCTTCTGTAGCCCAATACGTCCGGCCAGTCCACGCCCTGAAGTCGTGAAAACGCCGTCTATCCATTCCATTCCTTCTGGTAACAAGATAAATTCGAGAGAAATGGAACTGATGCACGAGCGGGAGCCTAAATGGGAAAGCTACATGAAATTCGTGAAACCAAAACGATGTCAATGTATTAAAATCGCCAAGCATCACTTGCAAGAGCACTTGCCTCCATACATGCAAATTACTTCGCCATATGACCCACCAGACCTGCCCAATTACGAGCCGTGTGATCTCGACACTCTGAAGAGGCTGGTCGAAAAGGCTCACCACAAACGAAAGCCACAGACTCTTGAAAATGTTCCGTCGAAGACTAGAGATGTGGGCACGCAATATTCTGACCAACAATTCGATTTACTCTGCAATTGTTTCTCGGATGAACAACTAGACAAATTCTTAAGCGAGATGAACAGTTCACAAATGGAAAAGGCCAAAGCTCAGTTTGAAGTGGTCAACGCATCGTTATCGGACACCCATTTGCACAAGACACCAGATGTGTTCGCCGCGGCACGAGCATTTTCGCTAAGGAATTTGCTCGATAATGCGCCTGAACTCGAAGAAATCTTTAAAAGAGCAACATGTTCCTCGTTGCATGATTCATTAATAATGTCGCCGCGTTGAATTTTATGCCTAATAATAATATGCTCGGAACTCTTCGTTTCTGTGTTCTTATTATTAAGGTAATAAGCTCCACGGCCGATTTCGGCCAAGACGACTGCTCTCATCTCCGTGATGGTCTTTGGTATGCTCCTATATGTAGCCACATAGGAGCATACCAAAGACCATCACGGAGATGAGAGCAGTCGTCTTGGCCAACATAGCCGATCTTGTTTCTTCACGTGTTGCGGCGTGAGGTAGGGCCTCGTGAGCTGGCCAAACGGAGCTTCTACCAATAGATACCTACAGCAGTAGAGCGAGCTGAAACGATGCCCGTCTCTACGAAGCTCTGCAACTGTGAATTAACACAACCATGGTCTATAATAGTAGTAAGATGGGTCAATAAAAGTGGATACAAGATGATTCCCGCATATAACTATGACCAACTCATAACTGTTATATGATCAGATTCAAAAATGGTAATGTCAAAGTAACACCTCTACTGTATCAGCCGATGTGGTACTTGGTGTCCATGACTTCAGCGCGGAAACGAAGTATGCTCAAGTGGAGCAGAATACACACAGAAGCCGAGTCGCCCTATAGCGTAGTCCAGCCGCGCCAACTCAAAAAGCCTGGACTGCAGCCCTGCAAACGAAGATATTTTTTAGGGTGCCGTACCCAAAGGGTAAAACGGGACCCTATGACTAAGACTCCGCTGTCCGTCTTGTCTGTCACCAGGCTGTATCTCATGAACCGTGATTGTTAGACTAGTTAGAGAGATGAAATTTTCACAGATGATCTATTTCTGATGCCGCTACAACAACAAATACTAAAAAACAGAATAGAATAAATATTTAAGAAGGCTCCCAATCCCATACAACAGACATGATATTTTTGCCGTTTTTATAGATAATACGGAACCTTTCGTGCGCGAGTCCGATTCACACTTGACCGGTTTTTTAGTTTTTATCATCCTTCTATCAGCGTGCACCAACGACCAAATCCTGTAATGGACGCGCGATAGCGTGATAAACAACATGAAAAAAAATCTGTTATTTTCTGATACCACTCGATAGAGACAAATACTTACACTTTAAACAGCTTCTGTATGCAAGGGACAACTCGTTATATTAATTTTAGAAGTCGGACGCTATAATTAAAGAGTAAACTTACAGCAAGTAGTTTTGTAATGTAGACTAGAGGTGGGTGATAAATAACTTCACGATGAAAAAATCACGGTGATCCGCCGTTAAAAAGTAACAGTGTGACTTGTCACGAAGTAACAACGTTACAAAATAACGTTGTTACTTAGCGACGATATCACTGGAACAGTGTGTAAGCGACGCGTCGCGTCGTGCCTCGTGAAGTCGTGACCGCTGTTACTACGTAACTGTGACTGTGACTGCGGTGCGCTGTCACAGAGTAACATCAGTTGTTACAAAAATATCAGTAACTGCCGGGAACGATCGACACGCAAATGTCGTGACACGAAATAACCGAAGTGACAAAGTCACGGTGATTTTTCAATGTGATTTTTTTGGAACGGGAATAACAATAACGGTGATCGAAAAGTAACGTTTTTCCCCATGTCTAATGTAGACTGATCAAATTAAATAATAAAACCAGGTTGTAGGTGTCGAAGACAGAGCGAAGAGGCGAAGATTGGTCCGGAAAGCTGACCCCACCACCATGTGGGATTAATAGCTAGGAAGAGAGAGAAAGCAGGTTAGTTATTATTGCATTAATAAAAACAAAAGTAGGCGTACAAAACTTGCAAATAAAATTTCAAAAACTGCTGCACTTTCGGAACTTTCCCAGCGCTTTGCTTTGCTTTTTTGAATTTGCAAATGAATAACGTTCCGTTCCGCGTTCCGTTCGTGACACAAACTGGCTAAAGCCATAGCTCAAACTGCCTTTTACTTAAATATAAATAGTGTGTGGAAAAGATTTTGCAAAGTTATACTTGACAATAATTAAAACAAAATAGTAATGCAACAATTTAGTTAATTTATGACGTAGTAAAAAATGAGGTTAAAAGGAAAAGCTTCATAGACAAAACATTTTTTAAGCTGGCAAATCCACCGTAATCGGCGAACAAATGAAATACGGCAACGTCACGTACGTTAGTGAGTGTAGAGGAGAGGAGATTATACAGCTCAATCTTTCGGCGTCTCCTATAAATTCGTAAATTTTCAAATAGTAATTTTAATTTGTGATAATAATGGCAGATAATAGAAGGTAATTGTATAATATTTAGTTGCTTTCG